>CM072919.1:12333573-12787807 GCA_037013685.1 Acridotheres tristis
GCAGTGGCAGTGTGTTTTGGTCAGGAATTGGTTTTGTGGCAATGGTGTTTCTGAGCTCTCACACTATAACTGAAAAAAAAAAATACTGAACTTCAAAAGGAGGGATTTGCCAGAGGCCATGGAAACTTGCTTTTTCAAAAAATGAAACTTATGCTAGTGCTTGCAATTAGTAAGTGCCTCTAGAGAATTGGGACAGTGAGGGAATTTCTTAAGTGTGCCCTTTTAACCTGGCAACCCAAGAATATGACCCCATAGAAAAGCTAAGTAAACTTGAATCCCCTCTGCCATCTCTTTGGAGCCAGAAAGTATGTTGAATATCTATAACAACTGGCAGTTACTTTAAAAATAAAGTTCAAGGGTTGCTGATATTTCTTATCTAAACAATTCCCTGAACACTCTTTTTTTCCCCCCTCAGTCGAATGATTATTTTGACAGTTGTGGTTTTGAAATATAAACTTTGAAAATGTGTACTTTACAACCAGTGTGCTAAGACTGATTCTTTTTCCGTTTGTTTGTGGTCTTCATGGAAATAATTCTGGTTTCTGAAAACAGTGATGCTCACTTAAAGTGTGCACTGTCTCCTCAGAGTACACTTGCTCTTCTGTACTGTCGTGTTCTTCTGTAATGTTAGCTCTTAATTTGAAGACTTTAATCGGGGAATGTTAATATTTTAGTGTTTCATAGGTTGAGAGATGTTATCATGACACAAGCTACTCATTTCTGACCTAATAATCCACATTCCCTAAGTTTTGTCCTAGAATTGTATTCTGTGATCTTCAAAGTAGGTTTTTCGGAATGTTGCTTGAACTGCAGTGTTGAAAACGCCAGGATACGTCTGAGTAGGGACATTGGATTTCATGAGGATAAAGTCCCTCAGGGAGAAGGTTGCTAATACTTTGCTTCAGAAGGAAGTTGTGCCTTCAAGGCAGAACTAGTGTGGCCTTTATGAGAGAATATGGTGTTATAAATTACAGTTTTCCTTTGCATCTCTGTATGTATGACAAGGTAGTGAAGGAATATTTAAGAAATGATCTTTGACATGGCTTTACTTCATTAGCTAGCCTGGGTGATGAGTTGTATAAATGGAATGCCTTTCTGGCTCTCTGCAGTAATTCAATTTTGCTTATATTCTGTTTTATGGCAGCAGCTTATGCAGGAGGAGACTTGCCCAGTTGGATTTGGATGTCTTTATAATACGTACCACTATAGTATTATAGGCAGCTCTGTCAGGTTTATGGACTCACAGTGTCACTGTTAAAAGTATAGCACCTGGGGGTTTGTTGTTGTTTAGGGCCCTAGTGTTTAGGTAATTGCATCCTTTTTTATGTAACAAATTAAAATAAAGGCAAAAAGTTACAGCTGCTTTTACGCTAAATTTCACATTGCCATTTTCTGCATACTGTTTGTTTGTTTCTTTGTGTTTTCATTTTGTTCTGTTTTGTTTTGCTTTATATGGGCCAGTTACTTAGCTTTCCTGTTCCTTCTTGCCCTGCGTCTTTGCACTTTTCTTTGCTCATCCTGTGGCCAACAATTTTTTGCCTTTCTTGCAGCCCCAGTGGAGACTGGAGGCTGACTTCTGCATGTCATGTCTTTCATAGCAAGTTAAAAATGGCAATAAATGCCTAGGCATCTCCGTAAGGAGCTGAAAACGCAGAAGCTAGCACTGTAAAATCATCTCCTTCCTTGTGTACTAGAACTAAACTTGGCTGTGATCTATAACCTATTAATATTACTGAAAAGAAGCTATTACATGAGCTTCTTTTTAAAAACTAGCTTATTTTCAGTGCAATGGGGCTGAAATTTACAGCTTTGCGGCAGCTACTAAGTATAAATTTTGTCTTTGAGAATTAGTATCCCTTCTATTTGCAGGCCTAAGGCTTGGTCAGTCATTTCTTTGCCTAGCACATGCAGCAGTTTGTTTATAAGGTTTCTTTTTTTCCAGCTCCATAGCTGTTAAGGAAAAGAAGATCTTTATACTTGCAGCGAGGGCAGACATTTTGTGAGTGTGTGTTTATTTCGTTCACAAGGCATGGGGAAAAGAGATGTTTGCATTCCTAATGAAATAACATGGTGTCTTAGCTGTGGAAATGCTTTGTCGTGCATCAAACTGTAATAAACCTCTTCAAATAGTACCAGGGAAGTACAGGCACAAATGGAGAGGAGGAGCATGTCCTGGGATACCGATTAATTTTCAGGCTCTCATCTGAGATATTGATGAATTTTCAGGCTCTAAACAGGTTGATATCAAAACAATAAAGCATAATTGAGGATGTACCATCGGTGGGTATAATCCTGAAGACGCTGAACTATGGAGATATGAAATGCTAAACTGGTGTCTCTGAGCCTTGCATTGACATGTGCATATTGAAATTTTGCAGCATCCAGCAAGAGAAAAATACTAAGAAAACACCAGAGTTTTAATTTGGTGGCTTGTACTGAAACGGCTTTTGATTCCTTTGGGGTTAATATTTATTACTTAATTATTTTAACATCTTGCAAATGTTTGGGCTTCTTCTGATACTTCTACAATAAGGGGTAATTTCACAAAAACCAACTAACGAACCAACCAAAAAGTAACTGCCCCCCCAACTCAGTTGCAACTCAGTGCACAATTAAGGCTGGATTCTGAATGCTTGAGATCAGCTGGATGAGCATTGCTGAGAGCAGAAGGCAGCCTTGAACACTGTTTACAGCAGAACTTTAGTTTTGCAGCTGTAGCTGGATTGTGTTGTTATTATAAAAGAGCTGTTAACTGAAAAAACAGTAATTGCTTTCCTTTATTTTATTCTGTTTGCTTTGAAAAACTTCAGAAATTTTAGAATTTTCAAGAATACTTCAGAATCCGATGTTACAGTTATAAACATTTTTGGTTTCAGAGGGTTGGTGAATTGTGAAGGACACGTGCACTTTTTTGCTTTTTGGTGCTGTCTGCATATGTAGCCTTGATTGCTGGGTTTTTATGGGTGACAGTCAAGATTAATATCTTCTTCAGAAACTTAATTGCCTTGTAGCTTTATTATATGTGGATTGTACAGAAATCCATTTAGCACATAATGAATTTCATCCTCACTGCAGAAGTCACTAAGTTTTGTATTACTGTATTGTAACACTGTGAAGTGTAAAGGTAACTTTAAATCTGCAGGAAATACTTCTGCTTTAAAAAAGGTATGAGCTGTGGAAATAATCAGCGAAGAAAAAAATTAATTTCATTATTAAGCTACAAATATGCTAGTCTTCTGTTATGAATGATCTATTTTTTCCAATTTATCAAGCAACAAGATTAAATGTAGCAGCAAATTTTTAATAGTAACAATTATAAATGTATACAAAAAGTATTGGAGATGAATACAATCAAAGTGCATATATTTGTAAATATACAAAATTTGGCAGTAAGTAATTTAGTATAATTGAGGTTCATATAAAGCATAAGCAAAACCGACTGGGGAGGGTTAAAGTTAACAGTAAAGTTGTTTAATGGGGTACAGGGAGTGGCTCCCACTCCTCACATACCAAAGCATCCAGGCTAACAATCCCACTTATATACTGTAGGCTACAGAAGTTTCTAGAAAACTCCTCCTAGTTTCTATTCCTAAAATCTATGTCACTGTGTGTACGGCACATGCTCTACTGATGGGTTAGGGGGTCTCTCATCCTTTTGAGGGTCTTATTTCTGATGAAGGCTCATCATCTTCCTCAGTAACTGAGGTGTGACACAGGTAGCGCAGGCTCACTGTGTGACTGAGCAGATGTTTTCCATAACAAGACTTTAATTGAGTCCCATGCTTGGAATCATCCCATTTTGGCCCATTTCAAGGTCAAAACTTTCTATTTCTAGATGCTGCTTGTCAGACCTACATCTTTTTACTGTTCTCTTCCAACCTCCTTCTTCGACTCCCAACATCTGGAAGATGTCCTTTGTCCTGTCTCACCCATCTCCCCCCTCACTCTGTAACAATTGTCTTCTATTGATCTAAATACAAGTTTGCTAATATAGTTACAATTTAATTAGCACAAATCACATTTATCACATCTTCCAATTTTAACTTTTAAGCGTGGATAATTTTAGGATTGTGAAGAAAAACAGTAAAGCTAGTGTTTAGTTCAGCTAGAACTTTGTCATTGTATTAACATATTAACAATAATGGAATTAAGTTTTGTTTGTAGAGTTTGTTTGAAAACGGTATTGGTTGTGTACACTTTTTTTTTTTTTTTTTTTGCAATGGATCAATGTCTTACAGAAAGGCTTGGTTAGAGTAGGATGTTAAAAACCCAGTAAACGTACTAACTTTGTAATGAGCTTATACAGCCTGTTAAAAGGACATGCCGGATGGCTGTGCCTTCTCTAGCCCTGCACAGAAGCAGTTAAAAGGAACTATTTGGTTTTGATTTGTTACCCGAGTGGTTTTAGTGGTACATAGCTTTGGGAGCTCAAAAGCTTCGTAAATACAGGCTGATCCTTCCTTTTTTACTGCCTTGTCACAGTAGTAGAACATTCACAGCTTTCTTGCTGCGTCTGTTTTGGCACCTCTCCCCCCTTCAGTGTTTCTACATCTATTGGCTGCGTGCTATTAGAGGAGAAAGCCCAGTATTTTCAAGAAGACTAAGTATTAATCTAGTAATTGGATTTTTAAGAGGGGAGATTTATTCTTCTATGGTCGCAGTTACCCTCCACAGCAGTCGTTAACATTTCATTTAACTTTTTTTTCAGGCGTTTGATTCTGCTAATGTGCTTCAACTTCTTTGCTTAATATTTAAAGAGATACCTGTTAAAGCACATAAGGACTGATAAAATGAAGCAGCAAAATCAGTGTGGGTTGTCTGTGACCAGCAGGTTACCACTGTTGGTAAAACACGTGTTAAGTCCACAAGGTGACCATTTCTGAGGTCATTCGAACATGTTCAGTGAGGAGCTCTGAAAACTTACTTTAGGCATGAGTTAAAATTCTGCATGTAGAGGCTTTCTAGCCTCTGCTGGGTGTTCTGTACTGGTGGAAAGCAGTATCAGGAACAAGCTGTTGTGAGTGCTCAAATGTCAGCAGACTAGGGAGTGATAAAGCCATTTATCCTAAAGTAAGAGGTTTGTAAAAGGTCAACTCTAACAGAACAGGTGGAAATAGAAAACTGCCTTTGAAGTCTTGTGAGAGAAATAATATTTATTTTGCTAGTTTTGCAGCTACTGGGATTTCAAATTTCAAAAGAAGTTTGATCCCAGTACTGTACAGTCCGAAGTCTGGCCTCAATCCAGCTGTCTAACAAGGAGACATAATTTAGAAGCAGTCTGCAAAACGTCAGCAAGACTAGGACTAAGCTTTGGTTAGTCCTTGCCTTCAGTCTGGCTCTTCATATAGCTGGGCTGTTCTTGCCATGAAGCTGAAAAATTTAAGACCTCAATACAGGATTTTATTCTCACTTGAGGTCTGGACTATTTGCTCTGTGTTTTCTTTAAACCAGCTCAGTTTTAGAAATTCCAGGGGAAAAAAGTCCCATACCTCCAAAACCCTCAAACCACCCCCCCAAACCTTGGTAAAATGTAATTTGTCCATGCACTATTGCTTTAGTTTGTCATGAAAACAGTTTCGGCTTCTAGATTCTGTTCCTAGACTTAATTATAGTCTTCATCCATCTCCATTAGGAGGCTGTCACAGGATTTGTGATCCATGTAACTGAAGGATTGCTTTTATATGGATACATAATACTTACTCTATGCCAAGTAAAATGGTGACTGGAAGCACTGTGCTGTTTCTCACATAATTGTAATCTGTTTTTTCTGTTTCTCCTGGGACTTGCCTCAGTCAATGATTCCACAGTTGTATAGAATTTTGTGGGGTTTTAGTCCAACTTTGTCTTCCACAGGTCCTCTCGGAGAATCATAACCAAAAAAGGAATAAGTTTCAGGGAAAGCCAGGAGGGTAGATGTGTATTAAAAGCCAGAGACACGCTTAGTTTAGGATGAAGAAAGAGATATCCCCTTTGTTAAATATTGTGTCTAGAAAATACACCAAGAATCAACATTCCTTAAGGGATTATGTATTTCAAAGTCTGTATTTCTTACAACTGGTACACAGTCAAAGGACTCTATTCAAACTTGAATTTTCTGAACATATTACATTTTTTAATTGGTTAGCAGTCCAGTTCTTGTGTAAACATCAGACACTTGAAGGGTGTTTTAGCTGGAGCTGTTAACATTTTAAACTTAGTGAAGTTAGTTGGTGTGTTTTATGTATTGCTTTTTCTTTCCTCATTCACACTATTAGTCTGGTAAAAGGGACTAAAGTATATATCTCAGGCTTGTTGTTACGTGGTGTTACTGTATTTTCTTTCTTAGGGCCTTGTTGTTCGGGTGGATTGTACTGTGGAAAAACTATCCAAGTAATTAAAGTAATTCACTTGAAAATACATATGTCAAAATTTTTGATCCCTTTGACAGTTACCATCCATCTGGCTTTTAAGCAGTGAAGTGATTTTTGGTTTTAGTTATAGTTGTTAATTTTAATAATTAGTAAATATAATATTTTTATGATTATTTATATATATTTTTTGTTATTAGTTTTTATTTGGTTTTATTGAGCTTGTTGCAAATACCATGTTAGTTAGGTTATTACTGTCAGTTAATCACTTTTTAAAGTCAGTAATTTCAAAGTCAGTAGTTTCCCTTTTGTGATTTAAAAAAAAGTAATTGTTAAGCTGGGAATTTTTTTTTTGCCTTGTGTTTTCTTGGGTTTCTTGGTGGCATTTCTGAAAGATTAACTTCACAAGTATACGCTGTTACTTTCTTCCCAAGGGTGATAGGGAGATCGGGCCCTCATAAGATGCTTTGGTGCTTGGTCTTTCTAGCAGCTCCACAGCCCTGGGTTTATAACATAAGAACCACTGGTGGCTGTTATAGCAGTATGACTGCGACTGTGGAAAATACTTGGGGTTTTTTAGCTCATGTGGGATTGCATTTTTCATTTACAGCAGACAAGGCAGTTGGCATCCTCCTTAATCACTGTTGGTAAGCTCGTGTTCCTAGGGAGTGACTTTCTGCATCTCTTTAGAATTTATTTGCCAAAACCTGTTCAAAATTCATGGATAGGTTGACTGTGTTGGGAGACACTTGAATGAGAGAAGAGTTCTATCAGTTAACCCCTTGTATTTATTTGTATTTATTGTTTGAGGGTGCCATGTGCAAGTACTTTGCTGGTAATTGTAGATGGATTCTAAAATAATTTTAAAATCCTCTTTGTCTCTGATTGCTAGGATAGGCTAGAGATTACCTGACATTGATTGAAGCATACATGTTTTGATCGGGAGTAAGGAACCTCAAAAAATACTTGGGCACCTGACGTTTCTTGTAAATATGCTCCCCTAAAAGCTCTGCACCTGCACTCCTTACACAATGAGCTGTGAATAGCTGGTGGAGGGTTTCATGGTTTTTTTAAGTCAGCCTGTGCTGCCAGATGATGTTCAGCTGTGCAAGGTCCTGCAGTCTGTCTGCACTAGAATTTTTTCAAAGAATCACCTTAGCTGTACTCTGGCTCTTTGCTCTCTATCGTTCTTTGAAGCATGGCAGTTTATAATTGTGACTTTTTATCTGGCTGTGTGACTTTTAATGTTGGCACAAGATGGTTGAGGGAGCAAGAAGTGAGCTTGGGGGTTAGTTGTGGTCCCTCTGGTAATGTGTGTTTGATTTTTAAGCGTGCTTCACTCCAAATGATCTGAACTAAGAAATCCCAGTAAAAGTTAATTAATTTTGAAAAGTGTGAAAGGACAACAGAGATTTTACTGAGACTGCTATCTCAGCTGGTAGATGAAAGGCGTTAACAAGGCTCTTGCTGTGCCTAGTTCAGTGTTGTCCAAAGGACGGGCTTCAAATGGCATCTGAAGGAAGAGTTATGCTGTGGATACATGGCTTTTTAAATTCACCGTATTTTTACTGCATCTTTTGGAATAAATGGTACATATATGGATTCATTCTCGTGCAGTGAGTTTTGCGTTCACTGACTTGTATTAATTAGCATCACCACAATACTTAATTGAAATTAGCACATTCAATTTCTCCTTCTGAGAGTTTTTCTGCAGCAGTACTTTTTTATATTTACTTGAAAAGAACAGTATTTATGTAGTATTAGTGGTTATTCGATGAAGAGTGGAAGAGTCTGTAGGTTGAATTGTTACTGTGTATTAGCAGTATATTTAAAGTCAGTGAACAGCACAAAAGAAAGCATAGAATGGCAGAGGTTCTGTTGAGAAACTCTGCTTCTCTATTGACAGATGGACCTTTATTTGCCTGCAACAGGTCAGTCTCCAGAAATGAGACCCTTAGCCGAAAAGGGGACACCCTGTCTTCTCAGGTTGAGAGATGTAGTTTGTGCTATCAGTACAGAGTAGATGATCAGAGTACAAAGTTTAAGCTATTTCTAGTGAGTAGAATATGCATTTGTTGTGTCACCTGTAAAATACATTTCTGTTCTGAGAAGTACCTGCTGCAGGCTGGCTGTCTTGTACATATCTAGTGTGAAATGAGGGAGAGACACACACAGAGACTCCCCAGAAGAAGGAGTGGTGGTGTTGCATGCTTGGAATAGTATTGTGAGAGGCAGCCAAGGCAGGACAGAGCTGGGAAGCAGAAGCCCAGATGGCTGAATTATGAATAAAGTATGCAGGGCTTTGGGGCTGGCTGATTGTTAACCTTGATTAATCTTGGTAATCTTTTCCCTGAGCATGCTCAGTGTTGTGGATCTGGATCAAGCTGCAAATTAGTTGTGAACAGGCACTGGAACATGCAGAAATTGAAACTAGCAGGGAATTTCAAGTGTAAAATTCTTCCACAATATGGAAACAGTTTTGAAAAAGTGACAGAAAAAACAGAGAAAAAGTACCCAAGAGAGGGAGTCAGTGAGCTGCTGATGACACCAAGAAGTGTGAGATTTTTGTTTTGTTTTGTTTTGCTTTCTACATTAAAAATAACACATGCAGTGAGAATGTTCATGCAAATAGGACAGGTAACAAATAGGTGGGAGAAGGAAGAAAGAAGTTGAAGAATGCTTGGATTTGTTTTGATTAGTTATACTTGGAGATTTTGATGTAATAATCCTAAAGACCTAACCTCAGAATTATTTTCCATTCTTTTTTCCTGAGCTCTTCTAAAAGATAGAAGCAACAGAAAGTGGGGAAAGATAAAATATGCTGCTTTTCTTTAAAAGTGTGTTGAGATGGGGGTCAGTCAACAGACAACTTGCTGAATACGGATTTGTTAAGAAAAAGTTAGGTCGAAGCCATCTAATCTAGATCTAGTGTCAGCAGTTTGTGGTGGGAGTGAAACAAGAGATGCCCTTTGTGTTGTCTATTTTAAGGCTTTTGATGTTTTATGGCACTTGTAGGCAAGCCAAGGGACGTGACTAAGAGAGACTTTAGCTTGTTTTTTTTTTTTTTTCTGAGCTGTGCTTGGAGCTTATTAGACACCTGTGCTTTGTTTGACACGTAAAATACTGTATCAAATAGAAATCAAAAGGATGACCTGGTCCAGATCAGCATTATTAAGGATTAATGATCTGGATGACATGGCAATGGGTATACTGCCTTAAATCTGAGATGGCATCAAGCTGAGGAAACTTGGAGACTTGCTGTGGGATGAGAGTCACAATTGGTGGCTGACAGATGAAGCTATTGCTAACCAGACAATAATAGCACATTTGGTGGTGTACATACAGGATGTGTGCTTGATGAAAAACTTTATGAGATTTGTAGTGGTTCTCAAGTTAAACTTGAATTAGCAGATTTGTGCTGTTCCAGAACAAGACTTCTGCTTTCAACTTTTAGTTTCTTCAGTGTGTGCTTTAAGCTGGTGTCTAGTTCTGTGTGGTCTCATCCATTCAGTTGGTGGGTCATTTAGAGAAAGATAAGATCAGTTTATGGAAGATGATGCGAGATCCAAAAAACGGGGTTCTTTACTTGAAAGAAGGTGGAACATCTGATTATGGGCTTTAAATATGTAAAGACTGTTTTTCTTATCCACTGTGATGGCAGAAAATAGAGTGTTAACTTCTTTTTTGAAGTAGCAATCTGAATTGTGTCTGGGAAAATTGAAATTAGGAAACTTGCAGAAGAGAACAGTGAAGTTCTAGGACAGAGCACACGTGGAAGTTTGTGGCATCCTTCAAAAGCAGATTAGACACTCATCCTTGGGTGATGACACTTTTTTGAGTCTGGTATGTTTTTTGTCTTTTGTGCTTATAATCAGGCAAATGTGCAAGATCCCATATAGTGCCATATAAACTTCCACTATACATAACTCAGTAGTTACAGAATAAATATCCCTTTGTGGGACTGCAGTCTGGTCTAGTGACCTTTTTTCCCCCATTCCTTTCAACTTTACGTTTACACCTTTCTTTAATTCCTTCATATTTGGGGACAAATATAGAAAAAAAGTCCTCTCAAACTATCAAATAACAATGCTCTTATGTCCTCCTAAGTTTTCATGTAGTGTGAAAAGACCCATCTGCATGAATTTCCTTCCTGATCACAATGAGATGTTAAAACTGAAGCTTCAGTGTGAGTTTTTAGATCCCAGTAGCAACAGTATTGCTGCTCAGCATTTTAACAAGTGTGTCTAGCTAATGTGCATGTTCTCCATCCCATCCTGCCTCATATTATTCATGCCTTACCAAATGCATCAGCTTCACTGAAAATAGCTCATTTACAGCTATTGCCTGGTGCTGACAATGCATTTGATACGCAGATTATAGGGAGCATTGGGACAGCCATAACGAAATGGAACTTTACATTGAAAGTAAACAAAATGAGTGTTGCTGCATATCTTATATTTTCATTTTAGAAAGGGTTGATTAATACTTCTACATACTCTGGCACTGGGAAGTAAACCCAAAGAAAATACTCTTGAAACGAAATGCATTTTGTTTAGCAATGCAGCGAGTATTCCAAGTATACATGTAAAAAATTGTTTACACATGAATTTATTAGTTGTTTCATTTATGAATAGCAGTGATGGTCATGAATGCAGTTTATTAAACTGAGGTGAGAACTTAAGGCTTTTTTCCTAACAGTAACTTTCAAGCAGATCTATTGTTGCAGGAAACTTGTGGTTCTTCATTCTTTGCCCTTCTGTAAGGACATCTAGGTTGAAGTAGGTGGAAAATTCCAGCAGTTCTGAAGCTGTTGGTTATTCCTTCAGAAGCTGCAACTCCAGTCTTGCCTTACCACTTCCTTTAAAAGATAATGTGGCAATGCTGATTTAGTCTTATCAGGGTGATCCATACCTGATAAAGTAATAGCTTCTGTATTGTTAAATCATCAAAATTGGTAATAATTGAGGAAATTGGAGAGTAAAAAATAACCTCTTAAAATATTTCTATGTGAAAAGGCCTGTGGACATGTAATTGGTTAGATTATGACAAAGATAATAAAATTTGTTTCCAAGTATAAATTCATGAGATGGACAGAATTTTTTTTTTGTGGTTGTTGCTGGTTCTAGAAATTATTTCTTAAAAAGATATACTAAGTAAGAACTGCTGTGGTTGCTCTTTCCTAGTCTACCTGTTCTATCTGCTAGTGAACTTCTTGAACAGTTTTCTTATCCTCTATAAAGTCAAGAGGTCTGTGAGGCCTTGGGTGGACCAAAAAACTACATAAATTCTCCATCCAGCACCCCATATAGGTGAGGACATTGCTCTTATTCATGTTTTGAAGACAGCAGTGGACACTGTCTTTTAGTCTGGTAACCTTCTGAAGTGTTCTCTGTAGTTGGGTGCTAACCTTGAGATGCTTTTTTTGCTAAAGATCATAGTGTCATGGAGGGCTTCTGTGATACACACTCACTATGATTTCTGCTTTCTTGGTATTTCAGATGACTTTGGAATTATTGTGTGTTACTTCTGTTCATCCAGATTAAGAAATAAACATTTTGATACAGCCTGCCTAGTGATGCTTGGAGCCTCTTACCTTATCATTTCTTTCCCTATCTAAAACTCTGTTAGAAGTGTATTCAGAAGAAAAGGTGTCACTTTTTGGAAGACTTCTGACTGCAGACGAGCACAGTTCTGGAATTGCTGCCAGGATTTTTTGCCTGCGGTTGCTCATAGAAAAGTCAAAGCTGATGAGAACTGATGTGATTCTGTGGTTTAAGCAGTCAGGGGCTTGACTTGCTATGTGGGCCAGATCAGATGGGGCAGCAAAGGGTCCAGGATGCTCTGGCGATTGGTGGCTGCACTAGGGACCTAAACTAAACACCCTCCTACCAAGAACAAAAGTAATCTGGTATGATTTTTGTATGTCTTTCAGACCAGCAACTTCTTATTGTCTCTGAATGCTCTGCTAGTCAGTCCTTTATAGATTAGACCTTTTAAAATTAATGTTTCAGCTAGATTAGGGTTTATCTACAGTATTGGTCTAGAAGTGACTTATTACACAGCTGCATGGAACAGGTTTTCCTACACTGTTTGTTTATTTACTCTCTATTTGCCTCTAGGGAACTTGGCTGCATTTATAATTTTTACTTCCCTCTTAAAAGGTGTTTGTGTGCCTAGACTGCAGGTTGTGTAAGCAAAGATTAAATGTTTCCTGGCAAAATGATTATGCCTTTTTACTAGCTGAAATTTTAGGTAGTTTTAGGAAAATATGTGGTTTCTCCTTGGTGTTATGTAGTGGAAGAATCTTCGCCAGATTTCCTTTATAAATCAGTTTGCATTTGTGTAACACATTTAGATTGTAGGGAACCAGAACTGGGTTTGGACATGTCCCTGTGAGCTGTAGTGAAATAGAAGGGTTACAGCTGTCATGAGCTATGTAAGGTGTGCTACCAGTGCCACAACCTCCTCCTGCCCCAGTATAGCAGCTTCTCCTGCCAAGGCAACAGACTGGAATCCCTGTCCTGGAATCCCATGGCAAAATCACCTTGCACTGCTTCTCCTGGTACTCCTTTTAAGATTAGCACACCTCTGCAGAGTCCCTCAATCTGATGCTATGTCTGATAAGTTCCAAGTGAACGGATATAGACATAGCAGAATTGTATCTGTCACTTCCCATGTAAAAATTTAAATGTGCTGTCATCCTTATTTTTCTTTGCAATGCCCTTGTGAGATTGTATTTGTATTGTTTTAACTTTTAAAAACAAGGAACTGAGCCATGGAGATGATTTATTAATTGATCAGATTCAAATCTAAGAGCAAACTCTGAGCAAAAATTGAACTGCAAGTAATAATAGCTTGTATTCGGCCTATGTGGTTAATTCTTCTGTAATAAAGTTATTTCTTGTCATAAGTAGAGATTTGTTTGCTTTCTGTTATTTTTGTTAGGGTTTGTTTGTTTGCTTTTAAACTACATGGTCATGTTATCATCATCATTATTATTATCATCATCATTAGTATTGTAATTATTATCATTGTTCTCATCATCATTACTGTTACTTTTGTTACTATGATCATTATTATCCAATTTTATTGTAAGCAACTCTAACAAGAGTTCTGTTTCTGCAGCTCTGGAATTCCTGCATAGAAGAGACTTACAGAGCTCCACCCAATGTCCAGCTTCCTTCTGTAGAATAGAATGGGCCTTGATTCTGATAATAAATTACTTAAGTAAAACTGTACATGCAAGTACTTTGAGTTTTCAGTGTATCATGTTTTCATAGAAACCTTCTGATGCCCTGATACTAGTAATGAAAAAATAATAATAATAAATCTGCTAATAATTCACATAATAGTAATAATACACATTTCCTTTGCCTTCCTTCTACAGAAAGATAAACAACACAAATAAGCAATATACTTTTAAGCTTCTTAAAAGAAGCCATAGCATGAAACACACTCGTGCTATGCAATCCAGTTCAAAAAGTGTTTGAGAAAAGGATGGCAGGAAAGAAGCAGTTAAGTGTGAGAGTAGCTAAGTGGTGGTAATTTAAAAAAATCTAATCAAGGAGAATAGGCACCTGGAAGACTTTGAACAGCAGCTGTTGCTTCAGATCTGGCTGAATTGGTTTGCCCACATTTTATTTAGAATGTGATTATTTGTCATTTGAGAAATACGCATCTGTCGTCCTTCAGATGCTGGAGAAATTGTTTCAAGATTTTGTTTCCTTCAGTAGTTTGCTTACTGATTTTAAATGCCTGTGCATTAATGCATATCCAGATTATACAGGGCTAGTATTCCTTTTCTTCTAAACTAAGTTGTTGTTTTATTTGTTTTCTCTGTTCCCACTTTCCAATCTTCCCCTGCCCCTATTTTCCCTCCAAAAAAATCTTTAGGAATGACTTGCTGATGGTGTGCCGCCAGCTGAATATGGAGGCGTCTGTTGCAGAGATCATGTGCCAGCTGGGAGCAGATGAAAATGGAAAAATTTCCTTCCAGGATTTTAGTCAGTGCCACATGGAACTGGTACAGGAAATCAAGAAGGAGGAAGTGGAGCTTTCTGTGAAATCTGATGACTCTTGTAAAAAGAAAAAGTTAAGGGATAGAGTAGCTTCCTGGCCAACTAGCAGCAATAACAGTTTAGGTAGGTATGACTTTTAAATGTCCCGTTGGTGTAATTTAACAAAAGTAAACTGTGGGGTGTTTTTTACTGTTTTTACTGGCATTAGGGTTGCCCCTAAAGGACTTTGTGAATCTGCCTTGGCATAATTTCATCACGTGCTGGAGTGCAGTTGTAACGGATGCAGACTTGTCATCAGAATGTAAACTAGAATATGTGCAGAGCATCCTCTTGTAAAAATGCAAATTGCACAAGAGAACAGGCTTCCTTGGAAGGGACAAGAGCTGGTAACTGAAGATCCAGAGAGTTCTCTGTTCAGCCCAGGCAGGTATGTAGGTAAGTAAAACCAAAAAAGGAGGGGAGACTTAATCTTGGTTCCAGTCATAATACACTGTAGAAACTAATGTTTCTTGGATGCTTTAAAAATCGTTCCACTTAGTGGGAGATCTGAATGCTGGAAGAGCTTTATGGTTTAGAGAATACAAATATACTCCTCCATCTGGTTAAAAACCAAGCCAAAAAAAACAAAAACAAAACCAGAACCAACCAAATCAAAAGAAACCAACAAGAAAAACAAACCACAAATCCCCCAAAAACTGCAAACCAGCAAACAAAAAAAGTGCTATTCCATCTACAGGAGAACAGGATCTAGGAAGGGATTCTCTGTGTCATTGAGCCCAGTCCTTGATAGCACTGTGACGAGTCAGCATTAGGTCAGACATGTTAATACTTGCAGAGTGCTTCCTTTCACCCTGTAAAAAATGGAAGAGACTAAAGGACACAGAGTCTGGGGTCAAAAATGGCAGTGTGGTGAAAAAGTCCTGTGGAAAAAGCTGAGGATGCTGTCCAGTCCCGGGTTCCCTACAACAGGTGCATGTTGTCTGTGCACAACTACTGGCTGGTGACATGGAACTGACCTGCATCCGTGCTTCACAAAAACGCCATCAGCCTCTGATGGTGTTTAGTTGGAGCTATGTCTCCTCAAGCTTTTCTTTAGGCTATATGAGCCTACATGTTTTAAAACACTTTTTAAACTAGAAATCTTCCATTAGTCTTCCCAGTAGTTTTTCTGTGAAGTGTCTTAAAGTGAGTTGGGAATATTTTTTACTGTTGAATCTGCTTCACACATCTTCTGGAGAGGTGTGTTATTCCAGCTTCTTATGTCATTGACCTGTTGTCAGGTGTAATGTTTAATAGGAAATTTATTTATTTATTTGAAGGTAGTTGATGGCACATGGGATTTCTGTTTTAGCAGCGTGATGCAAAGCATATTGAAAACACAATAGAGATACAACTCACACACAGCAAAAGAGAGGAATTGCAGGGAACAGCTCAACCAGTGTGGCTGAGCTGTGTATACAAGTACCCCACACTGGCCTGGCTAACTCAAGGAGGCATTGACATTCTTACTGACCTCAGGGAGAAGTACAGAACCAGTTGATTCTCTCAGCTGTTTATAGTTTACCTAAAGCAAAACCCACCCTTAGGTGTTGAGATCAAGCTGGCTTTTTTGCAACAGCTGTGATGAGTTCCAGCCCACATTCTTCCTGAGCTTCATGGTCACATCACCCTGGTCCATCTCTGATCCTGCTCCCGTAGTAGGGCCTTACTGATCAGTCACACCTGCCTTTATCTCGGTAGTAGTCAGCTTCACAGAAAGTAAAACTGGGCATGTGTTGATTTTGGTGGTTTGGTCTATCCATTTACTTATTTGTTTGCTTTGGAGGCATGGGATTAGCGTGTTCTGTCTTCTAGTCACTTTGCACATGTTTTTGTCTAGTCATCTCAGAAATTCAAAATTTGTTTGTTTACTTTGTATCCTTGGTGAACTTACCTTTTTGCTTTTTAGGTGGACTGTACTACTCCCTTATCATCCCATCATCTCATGCTTCTTGGCTTTTCATTTTGGTTTCTCAGCATAGCAAATCTGTTTCACAGCTCTGTTAGTCTTCCATCTCGTATTTTATGGTTTCATAGTCACATTTTGTTATAAAGGTAGTTCGTTTGTTCGTTATTACCATTTCTTCTGTTTATCCTTCTTTCATATATATTCTTGAATTGCAAAACTCTGTAGTTTCTATGCCCATTTCTCCCATTACTTTCTGTATTGAAATCTTTGTAAGCCTTGTGCTCAATTGATTTCCAGCCTGTGAATCTCTTTTCGGACCTGTCAGACAATATTTAAAAGCCACGATTGTGCCTTTTTTTTTTTTTTTTAAGGATGTTGTGTGTTCCCTTGCTCAGACAACTATCTTCCATTACCTGCTTTTTTGGTGCTGACACAGCTGTATTTTTCTGCAAAACAGAGTTGTTGTTCTTCCCTCAGATGGCTATACATAGTTTCCCTGTTTGCTGACCAGATTTCTGGGGTTTCAAATCTTATTTCTCAGACAAACCAGCCAAGTAATTATGATTTGCAATAATCAGAGGTGAAAGACGGCTCATAAGCTTTATATGAGGAAGGCCAACATAACAGTCTCAAGATTTATCCCACAAAGAAAATATGCTAATTGCTGCCAAAAAGTATTCATAGATGAACTTCCAAATTTATTAGTGTATAGAATTCAGTCCCAAGTACTTTTTTCCCCATTCCCCAATTGCTGTTAGTTTTACAAGAAGAATGTAATGCATTTTTAAAGTTGGTGAGTGAGCCCATTTTTCTTTTCCTATTTTTTTCCAAAAAGTTAAGTTCAGAAGACATTTGAATTTCCTGCCTTGATATATTTTGCTCTGCTGATCAAGTGTGACTGTCTTACTGCACTGCACTTCTAGAGCTATGGGGAATTACGGGATTTGTCCTTGTCTTGCCTTGACTCATGCAAGAATTCTTTGAGAACATATGGACATGCTCCCCCCAACAAAAGGATGGGAGGAAATACTAAAAATTAGCTTTTAGGATACAACTGTTTTTTATTTGGTTGTAAAAGAAAACCATTGTGGCAGCACTGTTCAAAATGTTCTTTACAAAGAGTCAAGGAAACAGCAGTGCAATATATTTCTATGATATAAACCCACCCTGTGGTATGAACATAATGACAGCTGAGGAATTACACTTGCAGTCAAGCTTGAATTATAATCTGCACTTTTTTTTTTTAAAATAATCTGTGTCTTTCTGATGTTTCTGTGCCTTTCATGTCTTTGAGGCCTCACTTATATACTCATTAGTGATCAAAACATTGGTTATGTTACTGCTGAGTCTTTGCTGTTGCTTTTGAAGCATTACTTGAGACAAGAGACATCATGTATAAATTCAAATGTGAGCTTGGTGGATGTTCTTATTTTGTGTTACCTTTTTTTGTGTTAGCTTTTTTTTTTTTCTGGTCAAAACACTTTTTATTAAACTTTATTTTCAAAGATAGTTTACAGGCCCTTTTTTCCAAACTAATTTCTACATAATTTATGATCTGCTGATAATATTTAAAGGTGGTATCATGGATTGATGTGGGGCACATAAATGAAAGAATTTCAAAACTCATTTGACTGGTATTGAGTAGCAGGGATATTGATGATCTGAAACAAAGGAATCCAGCCTCTGACATGAATGTTTTTACACTTCAAGTTTGTGTGTAATTGTGCAGAGATTACCTGTCAGGCAACATTTTGTGCTGCCTTTTCTTAGAACTGTTCCAAATTCTTTAAAAAAAAGTAAAACCTTTTATCTAAATATAATATTAGCTTTGCTGCCTAAAAGTTTTGCTTTTCATTATGAAGAAAATAACTTGAAAGGAAGTTGCAAGACGTAATTGCATCTAATTTATTATTGAACTTCATCTCATCCATCTTTTTTATCATTGATAAGGTTATTTGCATAACTTTGCCCAACTTTCCCCAACAAATGTTCATGCCTGTGTTTCCAGGTGGGATGCAGAAGTGAGGAAATTGGCTGACTATTATTCTCAAGGCACAGGACTCAGGTTTATTAATACTGACTCATGTATGTCCTCAGTAAGCCAAACCTGCATCCATATTTACCATCCTGATGAGCAAATGAGTGTATAGATTTAAAAGCTTAATGTATTATTCAAAAAGGAAGTTTTCTAACTTACTAGAATTAGGTTTTTTGATGTTTAGTAATCAGTAATTTCAAAGCTGTTATAATGTGTTGTAGTTCTTACCCTACACTATTAATGTCAGCAGGAGCTTTAATAATAATTTGCAGGTAATAACTAGTCATTTTTCTATAAGTGAAATGGAATGGTAACTCTGTTAATCTTCTTGCATTTTAAAATACAATTAAAAACCAAACCAAAAAAACAAACAAAAACCAAAACATGACCAAAAAACCACAACTTTTGAAAGTGTTGCTGGAGTCTTGCAGTCATCATATGTGACCTGACTCTGTTATATCATTTCAGTAGGAAATACAGGAAGAATGTCAGTTACTAATTGAATCTATGGGTCCTGTGTCCAGCTGTGGAGATTGAGGGCCATGATGGGTACAATAAATCTGTGTGAATAACGTAGTGAGTGATGGAGGTGGATTGCTTGGCACATGAAAACTTTAACACAGCAGAACTACATCTCTAATATTTAAAGCAGGGAGTTGCCTGACAGTTGTGACTTCTGTTTCTTTTTCAGCTGTGTATGTCTTTTAAAAAACTGTCATTGGAATTATTTATATTATGCATTGTATAGATTTGCCTGGCTCTTTACAAGGAGCAAATTGTCATTTTTTCCCCTTAATTAAAAATAGCCTATTTCTAGCACTGATTGACATGGAGGATGAACAAGTAATGGGTATTTTTTTGTAAATTCTTGTAAATTCTAATAAGAATTATTTATTAGTAAATTCTTGGTTTCTTTTAACTGCATGTATTTATTAATCTGATTTCATATTGTAGATAAACAGTTACAAATACAAGAGTCCTTTACCAATTTCTGGCTGTAGATTAGTAACTAGTAATTAATTCATAGCCAGTTCCCCTTCCTTTACTGAAAATAAGTCCACTGAAAACTTGCTATGATAATTTATTTGCATAGTGGATCAAACATGAGAAATAATCAAAGGAATGGTAGGAATTCAGCCTTAAATTAAGCTTCTGGGTAAACAGGAGAAGCAGACCAGTGGGGCTGAAAATTCATTATTTTTGCTTTACATTACTTCCATGTTTGATCTTACTGCAGACAAATTGCCCTCGAGAAACTGATGCAGTGATTACATTTATTTATGCTATATTTAATTAAAAACTACAGAGCTCATATGTACTCAAAGGCATGCTGCAGATTTTCTTGAGATTTATGAGTAAAGTTTCACCCTTAGATATATTTAGCTAAGAAAAGCTTTGAGTTTCTGTTAGGGCAAATTTAATTACATACAAACTCCTTTTAACTGTAAGTGGTTTAGTTTATTGTGTTTAAATAATGTTCTGAAACCACTGTCTTTGTGCAAAACAGCAGAATATGGGTAATTTTTCTATTTTTTTTTAAGAATCAGAGGGTTTGAGTTCTCTGAGCACCCTTACAAATGAACCTGAATTTCCAGAGGTTTATAATTTACAACTGATGAATCTTACTAAAATCATATATATAGTATGCGTTAAACACCAGTTAATTTATAAAGGATAGAAGTGATCTCTACAGGGATCTCTGGTGTCTGATAGAAGAACAAACTTGGTTGAAGCTTTTTTCTGGTTTGAATATTTGCAGAATGAAAGAACAGCTAATCTATAATAGACCAGACTTTATTCTCAAATGGTAATTCTGTCCCTTAGCATGCTGAGAAGAAAATTATTAGAGAAGATAGCAGGGACTGAGTGATCATGTAACAATTCTTGCATATTAAATTTCAGCTCAGGAACTTTGAATTAGAGATAGTTGCACTTACACACACACACATGGCTTCTCTGCCTCTAACCCCATCTTAGGACTGAGTCTGAACACATACAAGTATTTAGTGTTCACCATGGCCTCCTGCCAGGAGTAGCACATCTTGTCCTTCCATTGTATGAGGAACAAACTCTTTTTGCTTTCCTTAAGTTTCCTTTGTTCCATGTGTTTGTCGGGGGTTTTCTCTCTTTTTTGCCCCCCTGTTTATCTAGTCAAGGTTGAGCATTGCATTGCACTGTGTTACCTTCCTCAGTAGAAGACTGACAGAGTCAGTCACCTCTGTGCCATCCATAAAAGTTACAGGAGTTCTGTGTATTTGACACTTTGTCACCCCTACCAAATGCCCTTGAAATTACCAAATACCTTAAAATGTTGAGAGGAAAGGGGAAGGACAGACAGCTGAATGGGTAGAATTGGGGGCAACTGAAAGCTGCTGTTCCTGAGAGCTGCTGCTGCCAAGAGTCAAGAGAAGGGCTGGCCCAGACCAGCTCTGCAGAGCACCACAAGTCAGGCTTGATTCAGGGCACTGCTGTCTGTGCCTCCTGGTCAGCTCCAGTGGTAACACATGGAGCTGTGATTTGGGTTTGCCATAGCATTTGGAACTGGGTTACAACATCACTTTCTCAGTTTTATCCGACTTTATGCTTTCCATGCAAACTGTCGTCAGCTTGAGAAACCGAAAGGCTGCAGCTGAGATTTTTGTAGAAGGCATGCTCCATTTCGCTCAAGATGAGAACTGTCACACATCATGCACTTCAGCTGTTCTAAATCAAGGGTTGCCTCTCAGCACATTTCTGCTTTATCCCTCCTGACTTATGTGATGTGCTCTTCACCTGTCTGCTTCTAATGTGGCTCTGACTTGCTATGGTTCATGAAACAGGGACAAAATGAAACTAACAGGCAACAAACTGTGGGTGTTTCATTTGTGTGCTTGGGTACATGTATATTCAAGTCAGATCTAAAGTGAGGCTGTCTTGAGTGGAAGATAATCAAGGAGGAAGCTGATTATTTACATGTGAATTTCCGTATAAGGAAAGCCAACTTTTTGTAGAAATACAGGGCATACAGTACAAATACTGTACTTGAAGGGTATGTTGGAACTTCCTGTACCTTCTGTATGACTTCAGGTTTTATGTACTTTTTTTCCTATATACTCCTCTCTTCATTAGAGATGATTAATTTTCAGGGGAAATAAGGATTGTTTTCTGCCTTAATAGAAACTTCAAATTAAATTCTAGATTGGGTTCCTGACTACAATGCAGTCGTTAGCTAGCAGTGTTCTGGCAAAATTTAGTCTAGGTGCTTACACAGTACTGGGTACTAAGAGACCTTGGTTTCTAGACTGTTGAGAAGTCATCCCCATCCTCTGTTTCTTATGCCTGAATAGAGAAAATGGTTGTCTGGTCTCAAGGATAATCTTAAATAATTTCAGAGTCAAGGCCAGGTGTATGAAGGTGTTATGGATAGTGTGCTTTTATTTTGTTTTCTGTGCTACTGTTTCCTAAAGGGCCAATGACAGTCCGCTGGCAAGTACTGAAGCCATGATAGTTTACATAGATGCATTTCTCCAGTAATTGAAATAAATTGAGGGTAAATTGATGGAAATTCCACAAACATTTGTTAATATACATGGTTTGGACTACTGTTAAACAAACGGAGCTTCTTCATCCCAAAGCTCAGTTGAATAACTGGGAAATTGTAATGAGAGAAAGTTCTTCCTTAACTAGATACGTCTCTGTGTTTTACTTTCTCAAGGCTTTATGAATTACCTTGTCTACTCTATGGTTTTGCTCTTGGCAAGCTTATTCTTATCTATCCTAATTTTCATGTAGCTGTTTGATTTTTTTCTTAAGATTTGATGTAGTTTTTATAAGTGATAAAAATCTACTTAGAAAAATACGTCATGGAATGTAAAAAACTTAAATCCAAAAGCCTAAAAAAAAGGAAAAGATAGTATTACTGGTAAGTAAGAGTGCTGGCTATGTTACAGATTGTTCCAATTTCTTTAATGTACATTTAAGCGTTTCTTGAGTTTTATGGTATAATGATACCCTGTAGTGAGTCAGGCAGCACAAAATTGGGAAAATTCCTGAATTTTGAATGTGCCAGTGTTGGGGACACTTCACTGAACCTGAAATGCAGTTGAAGTTTTGTGATGATTTTGAGAAATATACTGGTAGAAAGTGCAAATGTGTGAACTTGTAGTTCAGGGACAAAAGGAAGATGACATGTGATCTTCAGCAGTCTTCTAGAGCAGAAATTATCAACGTGGTTCAATTTTCCTCTTAGACCTAATTTCATAAAAGAGATTTCTCCCATGAATAAGTTGTGTTAGTTAGGGTGGGGTATAGCTGTCGTTTCCTTCCCTTGGGGCTTGTTATCCCTACTCTCAAGACTAATGAGAAAAGGACTGAAATAACACAGCCTAACATTGTATGTTGTGTGCAGTGTTCATCAAACCAGACAAAAGTATGGTGGAAGGAAAAAATTTAACAGTGATCCCACAGACCCTTGCCTTGAGATTCCCCATTCCCCATAACTGCTTTACCCACACCAATTATTTCCTTCTCAGTTACTGACGAGTGTTGCAAAAGATTCTGGTGTTAAGTATCTCTAGGACTGAATGTTGAGTTGAGAATGCGTACCTTCTCCCCCGAGTTCTCCTAGAACTTGTAATGGATGTACAGATAGCTTTCTGTATTTAGTAAACATTCTCACTCAGCTGTGCATGTGAGGATCATTATTATCATCATGACGCTGTTGCTGTGCTATTCATAGATGTCATTTGTATTGTTTTATCATCTGATGCAAAATAATAAATTAGTTTTAAAAGAGTGATTCCTGTTAAATAGGAAAGAGTTACAGTAGCTGTCAGGCTAGCAGCTGGAAACAGAACTTTGGCCTTTGATTCCCATATGGAGGTGTTTTGTAGAAAACAATGGAAATATTTGTGATAAGCTCCAAATATGACTATTATTTTCACTTTCCTAATCAGGTTGGATTAGTATAAAGGTGATCCCTCCATAGAGCATAGCTTCATTTCGGTTGTTTTGATTTATTGTACTTGGTATGCTGCTTGAGCAATTTGAGCTCTATTCAGTTCCTAAATTTTCATTAAAGTGACCTTGGGTTTTGTCATGTTTGCACCAGCTCAGAGGACTTGAATTGTCTGAATGTGCAAAGATTTACTCTCGTTCTTCTTGGCTTCCTGCATAGCCTCCATTTTTTATAGTTAGACCTACTCCTTGAAATTCTGACTTGACTAGCAAGTGCAAAATGACCATTCTTTGTTAGTTTTGTACACTTCCCCCTTCACTCAGTGCACTTGCCTCCGAAACTATTATTACTGAAGTTGGCAGAGAGCTTTGAAATTAATAAGTGCTTTTCACAAATCTCCCTGTTGCCTTCACAGAATAATAATAAATCAAATTTTCAACTCTTTGTGATAGGTTATCACAATTTAACTGTTGCATGAAAGATGAGAAAAAAAATACTGAAAAATAGTCCTTCTTCTGGTAATATAATGCATATAAGTCTAAGTTGCTAAATGTCATGGCTACCTCATGGAAAACAGTGGTCAGACTCTTTACTGGTTGAGGTGAAGCTGTGTGAGCCATGGAGCAAGTTGTGCACTTATATTGTCAGTTGTCTTCATGTTTGCCATTCACAAGTCAGACTCATTTCATATTTGCTGCAGGGCTAATTTTACAATGCCTCACTTTTCCTGATACTCCAGTTCCTTTCAGAAACAAATACATATTCAGTGTCCTACCATCCTGGTTGTTTATTTTTTCTACTCTGTGAGCAATGAAGAAATCATATAATGCTTGGTTCACCAGCATAGCTTGGTAAAATTAGCCTTTACTAAACCAAAAATCCTGGCTGTATGGGCAGATTTGTATATTTGGTAGTCATGTGTTTCTTTGTTGCAGAATACAGGCATTCTGGGCAAAAGGTTAACTGCTGGAATATAAGATGAAATGCCATTTTCTTTCAGATCAGAGTGGCAGGGTGGCACCAGTACCAGAACACAGACCAGAGAGCTTTGAGGTCATAAAGCAAGATTTAGATAGCAAGAATTCTCAGAGCAGGTGGGCAGGGTACACTATTCAGAGCAGCATGTGTCAAGTGAATTGATCATAGTTGTTTTAAAGAGCTTTGGTACAATTCACAAGCTGAAATTTTATGTGATTATGGAAGTTTTCATGTGCCATCAAACTAAACTGTCATTTGTTATTCTTTAATATGCTGTGTATTCACTCACTCCAGAAAGTGTTATTTTAACTTTATTACTCTGGGATTAAAGTGTTACTTACATAATTTGGAAACAATTATGTGCTCTTATATTACTTGTCTAATGCAAATATTGTGCAATGAATTTATTTATTTATGTTTTGTTTTTGTCTAATCATTGTAGTAACACCAACTTCCCAGCAGGCTTATTACCTGGGAATTTTCATGATAATTGTTTCACTTAATACAGAAATTTCGTGCTTCTTGTTATTCTAATTGCAGTTGAACAGGGAAAAAGCTACCATGGGATGTATGTTGTTCTGCAAAGACTGATATTAAACACAGATTTATTAACTGTAGGTTCTTACTTACCAGGTTGGCTATCAGCTACCATACCTAATGTTTCCTTATTTCTGATTAATATTGGAAGAGAAGGAATTGTATTTTAATTACAGCAAGGTACAAGAGTTGTCTGTTAATTCCTGGCTGGATTTTCAGTTACAAGTGAAATCTCAGTTTTGAGTCCAGAGTTTCCCTGCAAAGCTGAGATTTGAGAGGTGCATGATCCAGGACAGCATCTTAACAGCCATAGTTCTGGAATCTGTTTGGAAAACAGTGGGCAAATTTAGGGATTAGGGTTAAGGCCAAACTAAAATACTGGAAATGCCTTCCACTCATCTCCCCTTCCATTTTTAATATGTATATTTTAAATTAGGAGTATTGACATGAACTTTCAAGAAAACTTGGGTTAAAGATACAGTCATAATACAGTGGTAAAACCCCAGTGTTTCCTGATCCACCTATGTGTTCAGTCTGATAACAGATGCTACAATATATGAAGGCCACCTGGGTCCTTCAGCAGAGCTGCTGTTGTTAATTGCATGAATATGGAAGCTCTTTTGCAGAACAATGATTTTTGAGTGATATAGTGTACATTCTCTGTAGAAACATGTGCCATATTTAGCTCTGTGGAAAGAGGTGTACCTATGTGATACAACCAGCTCTCTTAATTCTGTGCCTCTGCTTGCCCAGAGGGGTTCTTTCCCATGCTCCTGGCAGGCCTGGGAAGTGGCAGAACCGATCCCCTGCCTCCCTCGGACGCCTGAGACATTTCAATGGCTTCAGGTCTGTGAGCTGCTGATTTTTTTTTGCTCTGTGATGTTCTGTAGCCACACGAGGGCGGAGACACCCGACGTTGTGCACAGTCACAGTGCCCTGCCTGCTCTGTAAAACATTGCTGGCACCAGTGTCTCAGTACAAGTCTGTTGGAAAGCTTGCAGCACGTAGCTAGATGAAGTACAGTGGTGCATGTTCTCGGTGTGAAAGTCATTGAATTAACCTTTAATTAATCTCCCTCTACTGGTGGTAAGGAATCATGGTAATTACATTAGTATAAAATGTAATTATTATGTGTTATTTTCTACTTAGATGTTTCAAGACTAGAATATTTGCATTGCAGAAAGATGGGGAAACCAACTGCAGGTTTCCTAACTGTGATTTTCATGCATAACAGCTTTACAGAGTGTTAGGGTGTTGACCTCAAACAACAGATGAGTTGCTGCCTTACAGCCCTTCTGGCTGGTTTTCCACTTGTACTTTTGAATTTCAAACTTTTCTTGGTGAGGGGGAGACATTGTTCTAATAGTCCATTATGTAGTTTATTGGTATTGCCTGGTAATGTACTGAATAAGTAATAACCACTGATCAGTAAGCTGCCTTAGAATGCTGATTAATATTTGAGTGAGCAAACTCAAAGGAAAAGCTTTCAAAATAATAGGATGTCATTACAGGTAACTACTTATGGTTTGATAATTGCATGTTTGATTTAGAGTTTTGATCTAGTCTGTAGCTCTGGATTCTATTCAGACTTCTCTATTAACCAGAGTGTATGCTTAGACAAGTCATTTATTTGTTTTTAATCTTCATTATACTGTAGATGAAATTTTACAGTACTGCCCAGGGTTACTAAATAATCTAGTGCCTGCTCTGGATTGTTTTGCTATAGGAAATGGTTGAATGTAAAACTTAACAAGGTTTTAATAGGAGTGGGACATTTGTAAGGGAATCAGAAGCAACCAGGGTTGAAGTAATTACTGACAAAATTAGAAATTTTTCTTCTGCTTGTTTTATGGTTTAAACCCATCTCTGCGCATAGGAAATTGGAAGGATTGTTCATGGAGAAACAGGAACCCTGCAGCTTCATAATACAGAACCTTTCTCAAAGCAGTCATTGTTTGTCACTTGCCACAAGATCATACCCTTGCATTGATTTGTAACGAAACACCTTGTGATGGATGTGTCTGTAACTTGGAATTGAAACAAGCAATCCTGAGATAATAAAACAGGCAGTGGTAACATGAAAAGTGACTATACAGCTACATAAACTTATTTGTTGGCATTCAGTAAACAAAAAGTGAAAGGAATTATGTTTTTTCTCTGTTTCGGTGTGAAAGACAATTGTCTGCTAGGGAAGGCAGGGTCTTCCCTTGGATTGGAGATTGTAAACCCTTTCTTTCTGAATTATTATCATTTGAAATTCAGGGGCTGTCAGGCAAAGACACGGGGCTAGGAATAGCAGATCTCTGCTGGTCGGTAGCCCAAGGCACACAGACAGCACCAGCGGTGTCACTGACACCAACCAGAACAGGAGCCCAGCTCAGCCCTCTCGGCCGCGGGCACTTTCCCCTTGCTGCAGTTCCCGTCACCGCCGGCAGGGGGCGCCGGTGGCTCCCGGCGGGCGGGGCAGGTGCGCTGATCCCCGCGCGCCGGCAGGGGGCGCTGTGGCGCGGGCTCGGGGAGCGGGCGGTAATGGCGGCTGGGCCCAGACGGGAAGGGATGGAAAAGAGAGGCTTTGCTTCAGCAGCCCTGCGGCGGGGCCGGCCCCGCTGCTCCAGCAGGATCCTTGGAAGCAGCAAGCTGGAACGGCGGGGCGTCCTGGCAGGGCAGGGGTGCGGGGTCCAGCAGCAGCAGAAGAGGCAGCTCCCGGCTGGGCTGTGGCGGTGGGTGCAGTGACCCTCCTGCTCCAGAGCCAAGAGCGAGTGAGAGCAGCAACTGCCCCCCTGCTCTCCTTTCACCTGCTTCTGATCCCTGTGTCTCTGTCCCTCTGAGAGAAACTCCCAAAAAAACAGAGGAATTCCCCTTCCCCGATTTTTCAAGCACCCAGCCATCTGCTTCTTAAGCAACTCAATGAGAAAAAATTCCCCAGGTAATAAGGAAGGAAAAGGAAAGGAAACCCAACCCCCAACATCCTTTTTTGCTCTTTGATCTCTGTTGCTTTTCAGTCTGACATAGGTTACTGGTACTCATTTCGTGGTCCTTAGCTGTTGTAAACTACACTGGTTTGCAGTGCTCTAGATAACATATGCAAATGCTTTTCGTTTTCCTTCTGAATCTTGTAATTTAGTAATTCACTTACGCACTAGAAATTTTACTGCATTTTTTCCCTGATATTATAAGCATATGCAAGATGGGCAGTAATGGTGGTGGAGCTTTTGCTTTTTTTCTTTCTGGACTGCTGGCCAGGGTTATTCCTGTGTCAGCAGCGTGCCCTGGCAGCCAGAAGGGCTGTCTGTGTTCTGGGGTGTATCACCATCAGCAGCCACCCAAAGGAGGTGGTGGTCCTAACCTGTGCTGTGCTGTCACTGCCCCACCTAGAGTACTGTGTGCTTTTTGGGGTATTTTCTCAATATGTGAAAGGCACCGAACTATGGGAGTGCATCTAGAGGAGGTAGATGAAGATGGTGAAAGAGCTCAAGGAGCAGCTGAGGTCGCTGGGTTTGCTCAGCTTGGAGAAGGCTGTGGGGTGACTCCAGAGATGCTGATTTCTTCTCTCTGGTGAGCAGTGACAGGACATGAGGAAAGGCAATGAAGCTGCATCAGGGAAAATTCAGACTGGATGTTAAGGAAAGGTTCCTCTGGAATGATGGCTGATTACTGTAGATTACTGGAACAGGCTTCCTAGGGAAGTGGCTGCGGCACCAAGCCTGGCAGAATTCAAAGAGCACCTGAATGATGCTCTTGGTCGTGTGGTTTAGGTTAAGACAGTACTGTGAGGAGCAGTGTTGAACTCAGTGATCCTCATGGGTGCCTTCCAACTTTAGAGATTTTGTGTTTTCTTTATACAGAGTCCATCCTAGAAAGTTTTTCCTTTTCTCCATTTTAGGTGCCTTATCAGGAGCCAGAGAGAGCTGGGAGTATGATTCAGGAGCGAGAGATCTTCAGAGTCCCGACCTCCAGCGTAATTTTCCTCTACAAAAGGTGTTGGAGTATGGTGGAAGCAATGTGACTCAACAGGCTCCTCTGCAAAGACTTCTAGCCCAGGCCTTAAATTGTAGCAACTCTCTTGGAGGAAGCTACTTAGAACTTGCCAACACTGTAAGTGCATTTTGCATTTATATTTAAGTCTGCTTTTAAGTATTGGAAGAGGATTGGGTTTTTTTGGTTCGTTGTTTTTTTTTTTAATTTTTGCTTTGTTTTGGTCTGGGGTTTTTTTTGTTTTGTTTTGGTTTTTTTTGTTGGTTTTTTTTGGGTTGTTTTGTTTTGTTTGATTTGGGTTTCTCTGTTGTTTTTGTTTTTGAAGAAGCATATTTATTCCAGTCTTAGAGCCCCTATGGAAACAATTTTTACTTTATTTATCAGAAAACCAATGTGATTTTAGGAATAATGTAGTGTATATAGCGTTTCCAAAGCTGGATAACCAAGTTGTGTCAAAAAAGGCAGGAATCTGAGTGGTCAAGCTGAAATTCCTAACAGATACAATTTAACTGAGGAAGATTTATTTATAAAAACATCCTCCCAATTAATTTCAAGTGTGTCAGATTGCTCAAAAGTGTTGTGCAGCAGAATTCTTTGTGTTATTTCATTATTACCCACTAAATTTTTTGGTACTTCATTTAAGCCCTTGGTGTGCTTTTTTATTTCAACAGGCAAATACTATTCTCCATTTTAAAAAGCCCACATAACTGTGTGTGCTGGTTTTGGCTGGGGAAAGGTGAGTTTTCTTCACAGTGACTAGTGTGGAACTGTAATTTAGGTGACACTTTTGAAGGAGTAAGACAGTATTTTTTGCTTCTTCCCCGTTTATATTGGGATCATGTTTGTAGTTTAATTTTAACCCAGGAATCTTACAAAAGACCACCTATTTTGTAGCAGGGTTTTTCGTTTATGTTGCACAGAAGCTTAGGTAGAGAAGTAAAAGATGCTAAAATGAAAGTGAAAAATTTCTAATTAAAAAAAATATTCTCCATTGGCATGCTTGACCTTGATGAAATAGACTCTTAGTTCATGATATCGTAAGCTAATTCAAGCTGTAAGGGGAACCTCAAGAGGTTGTCTGGTCCAACATCCTACTCAAAATGGAAGTGATTGCTGACAAGAGAGGAAAATCAGTGTCTTCAAGCCACATTATTTAAAAAGAAAATGGTGAAAAGTATCTTGACAATGTTTTCAAAAGCTTTCTTGCTTTATCCAAGTTTTTAAACATGAGCTGATACAGGACCTTTTTCCATGTGCAGAGTAAAAAATGTAGACATTAAAACTTCCCTAAGAGGGAAAAGAATTTAAGAAAGTTGATAGTTTCTTAAAGGAATTGTGTCCTCATGTTTCCTAGGGGGGAAAATAAGAGATCAGCTGTGGTTCAATCATGAACCAGAAGCATGAGGGAACTGTAAAAAGCAGAAAACAAAAGACAATCATATGGGGGAATTGAGAGATTATAGGCCATTTAGCAGCTTTGTTTGTATGTTGCATTACTTGTGGGAAATAAGAGCAATTTTAAGTGAGAACAGAGAACATGTAGATTTGTAAAAGAATTATTAAGTCCATCCAATATAATGCCTTCTTTTAAGAGGAGATAGACAAACAAAACATCCTGTTTCTCTGTAAAACATCTGACCCTGCCTTGAGTGATGTTCTCATCATCAAGGGAAGAAACATAATTTAAGTGTAACTACTAATGATTGTACAATGATGGTTCAGAAGTTTTGTGCTGTTACACGTTTACAGAGATAAGATAGGAAGCCGCAGGATGCAGTGTTACTCGAGAATGCACAGTGTGATGGGTACTGCATGGCTATGACATGTAGAAATCTGAAAAATAAAAATGCAGGAGGCTTATTAAAAGTACAGATTCCCAGGCTTCATGGCTTTCTAAGTCAGGGGAGGACATCAGGAAAAGGTTTTTCACTCCCAGGGTTGTTGAGCACTGAGAAGGCTCCCCTGAGCAATGGTCACAGCACCAACCTGAGAGAGTTCAGGAAGTGTTTGGACAATGCTCTTGGGCATGTGGTGTGACTCTTGGGATGTTTTGTGCGGGGCCAAGAATTGGACTCAATAATGACTGGGTCCCTGCCAACTCAGCATATTCTATGATCTCTAAATTCCTTCTATGCTTACTGTCATGAGAGATGCCTGAGCTTTGTTCTAATCTGTTATACTTCTGCTTTACAGTATTTCTTCTATGATTTTCAAAGCCACAGTAGAGTAATCAGTCTCTCATTTATAGGTAGATGAATATGATAACATCTTCATTTGACTCCTGTCATATGTAAATTTTTGCTTTGGCTTTATTAAAATGGAGCGAGAAAGGAGCGGGAGAATATTGAGAATTACTTACTTTGGGTTTCAGTATTTATTCGTCTTTCCACAATTTTTAATACTATGGGGCATGCTTACTACAGTCTAAATTTGGGCTCTTCAAAGAGATAAGTGTAGCCTTCACAGTTTTGAGATTTAATATAGGTTCTTCCGTCTCTGTCTCTTTCTCAGGTCTTTTACTGAGCAGCATTTGCCACAATGACAAGCAAGCTGGTCCCTAGCATTCATTCTCAAAAATGACAGATCTCAGCTTTCCCATTCTTATAAGTTTAATTCAGTTAATTAATCGTGTCAATTCTTGTTATAACGTCCTAGTTTGCTCTTTGGCAGCCTTATTTTAGCCTCCTTTTGTTTGTAAACTGTGCAGTTGGTCTAAAGACATCCTTGTGCTGATTATGTACTTCTATAGCATAGATTATACCCCTCAGTCAAGACAGAGGATCTCCATGCTCTTCTTAATGTTTAGGTTTTCAACTTGCAAAAGCGAAATGAACATCAGTCCACTTTGCCTAGCTTTTGTAAGAGGATTTTTTAAAAATGTATTTTTGAGAACATGCAGCTCTACAGCATTTTCTCAAAACTTAATGCCTGCTCTGAAGCATTATTCTTTATCACAGAAGTGATGCAGTTTTTAAAACAGTGGTGTTTGAAATTTAGCCGTTTATACTCATTGTCCATGTCTCTATCATTGTTCATTTTGCCTCATTTTGCTATAATTTGCTTCATTAAGCCACGTTCAGATTAAGCCTTGTTTTACCTGAAAAAATTGTTCTGTAATCTTTAGAGGGTATTAATATCTTTCAGTGTTTTCCAGATTTGTATTTTTATTCTTAATTAAGAACATGTTCCTATCTGTAGCTCTTCCCCTTGGTACCAGCATTTATGACTAAAATATTAACCTTTCACATGATTTGTCACCACTTACTGATGATGTAACTATTTGTGCCCATAGGAGTCCTCATGTGTATGTGTGTTCGGGAGTTGTAAATAATTTAAATCTTTGTGGACAGGAAATAATGCAAGTATTTAGAAGGATTTGTTGGTGCATGTGCATGTTTGGGAGCAGCCATGGGATCTCAGTGTGTACCCTACAGTGCCACAAGGAGGGATGGAATTCTGTTCCAGGAGATGAAGTGTTGCTGTTCTCTGAAAACATCACACAGGCAATATCTCAGTATGATAAGCATATTTCACATTAAAATTCCAGTGAAGTTTAATAAGCAGAAGCAGTAAGATTTGCTTTAATTCCCTTTTCATATTCTCCTTGCATGTGATTAAAATACACTTGATTTTTTTTAGTAAAATATGTGCATATGAATGGTAATGCACGTGTGTGTGCTTAATGTTGGTTTCTGTTGCCTAAATTCGGTGTGAAGATGAATGTATTTATTGTGAGAAGTAACTACGTTTACATAAATAAAAACCCATTGGGTCTGTTTCATTTGCCATGATGATAAAATCTCTGTTATCATCAGAAGGAAATACATCTGTTCTGCTGAGAAAAGTCTCTGCACCAAGATCTTACATCTTTAAAATGTGACCCCAAGCATGTTGATACATGATGGTTTTTTAACTGTCCATTCCCTGGTCTGGTAATGTGCAGAACAGTTTGATCTCTGATTTTTCCATCCAAAGACATTCCAGCTATACTGGAATCTCTTTGACTGCACCATCCTTGCCAGGGCTTTTTTTACTTGGAAAAGATTTGATGAGACTGTAATTGACTTGCAGAGGGGAAGAGTACAGCTGTATTTTTGAGAACACAGTGTGTTAGAATTTCATTCTGACCACCACTATTTCCTATTCAAAGCAGCCATGTCACAGATGTGCTTATTCTTAGTCAGAGAGAAGGGCTTATTTACAGAATTGACAGAATTACTTCCTACAGCATCTCACTCTTCTGGCCCACCACAAAGTGTGCATAATCCTGCTTTTTATCTTGTACAGGGCTGTCAGTGCAAGATGGATGGGTCTAGGCGGGAGGGTGTTGGTGCAGACTGCTCCACCTGCCAAATCTGCACTTCTCATCTCAAGAGGAGCTGGTTTTTGGAAGGTCTCCATCAAGAACAAACAGCAAACTAGTGCAAAAATATTCTTAATGCATCTTCTTGTAACTGCTCTGGTATATGCTCTTTCTTATCTCCTTCTGTCTGATTTGCATGTGTCTATAACTCATCTGGAGGTACTAAAGATATAATTTGGCTTGAGAATGGATTGTTTATTTGCATCTGTGTGACAAAGTATGCTTTATGTACAGCAGAATAAAAGCAAATAAACTGGATTTAGTTCTGGCTATGGACTCTGGCAAATGTAGATAACCATCTCAATCGTGTACACAACCCAAAAGTTTGTAAAGTACAAAGTTAAACTGAAAATACGTGTAACAAATCAACATATAGTTGTGTTAGCATTCGTTTCTCAGCACGATCACTAGCAGATGAGAACTCAGTGTCTTTGTTTTAGGAAGCATCATGTTAGCTGACAATAGATATTCTTACTGTAATACCTCTTCATTAGTCAGACTCAGTGAATGTTTGCCTTGCTAATTTTTCTTCCTGAAGAGCATTGAGCTGGAAGTTATGACAGACAGAACCACTGTTTTGAGAAGGCTATTCTTTTTAGTTGACATAGTTTATACTGAGCAATAGTATTCTGAAAGTCACTATTGCATTTTTCAGGAACACATGACTTTTCCTTTCCTACCTGGATATGCTCCTTCATCAGGCAAACCTAATTTGCTGCAGTTTACTTATATTTATAGCTTTTACTTATAAAAGAGCACACTTAGTATTATCATTGTGTTTGCATTTATGTCAGGCTGTAGTGCAGCTTGTGCTCTGGATAACTGCTTCAAACTCTATTAATGCTTTTCTTCGTCCCGAGTCACAATAAGCATTTATGTTCTCTGAGCTACATGTAAATGTAAATTAAGTGATTTACGTGCAAATTCCATACTGCTGTCATGTTATTGAGCATGTAATAATTTCTTGTAATTCCTTGGTGTTATGAAATGTACTTAGTACTTTAGCAGGAGAATATCTCAAAGGTGCTTGGTATGTAGCATGTGTTTACATGTGATATTCTGTGATGAAATTCAAAGTGCTGAATTTAACTTCTCTATCTGATCTTTCTCAGCACTTCAGGCAATTTGACAATACATCAATTGTTTTGTTACTTCTTAACTTACCTCCTATCTTGGCTGTTGGACAGCCAGCTGATATTTCTACTGTCCTTTGCTGTGTGACTATCAAGACATATGCCTACATAACCAACAGTCTTTCATTGCAAAGACTGAAATTCAGATTACCTGATGATAAAGGATGTCTGCTTGTTCATCTTATGTGTGCATGTTTTTATGTGGCACAAGTCAGTGTAATGTTAGTGTGTTTAGAGACTAGAAATTACACTGCTCAAAAACATGGTATCATTCACCATCCTAGAAAGATGTACACTATGTGTGTGTACTGTGATTTTTTTTAGACTACATTTTTGGCTCATTTTAACTGAGCAAGTAAATGTAGATTTTAAAATTTATATTCCTTAAAAATAGGAAGGATTGTCTGGTTGCCGAAGAAAGCAAAGCCACTTTTGCAGGGGATGAGGGAAAAAGGGCTTCCTAGAGCTTTGTGGCAATCTGGGTATACTCTTGTATCTGTCCTAAATGTGAACCATTTTCTCTGTTGCTAATTTACAGGCATTAGGTGTAAATTAAGTGGGAATCCTGTGGAAATTCTTTTGGGAAGTAATCTTCTAAGGGAAAGTATCAAGGAAGTCTGAAAATAGAACTGGACTGTAAGAAATGGAATTCTGTGGTTGGCTTGTAGGCTACTTTTGTTTGATGTTGCTGTCAATGAGAATCTACTTCAAAATGTCTCATTTAATTTCTGACGCTTTTATGGTTTTAGAACTCATTAATATTGAACTCATTAATATTGATATGTCCTTTTCTGGCAAAGTCTGCCCCTTTTAATCCTAACCCCTCTCTCCAAATCTACTGTTTTAAAATAATTTTATTTTTGCCTTAGTGTGGGAAGCTCTGCTCCTTCGGCTTCACTACCCTTTCCATTACAGTCAGGGAAATGGGCCTCAAAGCATCCCATGCTCTCAAGGTACTTCTTTTTGAATGGGAGAACTTAATGCTTTTCTAGCCCCTCCACGTGAGGCTACTGTGGATAGGAAATACTTAAATTTTGTGTATTTTGAGGAATTTATCCAGTACATGGGCACCTCGTGGGATGTGTTGGAATTTGGTTGCTTATGTAGAGATTGATTTTTCATTAGTTACTGGCTGGGGACTCTGTTCCATGTTTGGGAACCTACATACAGTATACCACAGGAGCTCCTTTTCTCCCCTTGCAGCCATGTTTTTCCCATATTCTGTGTGCAACTTGTGCTGCAATTTCTTTTTCATGCCAATAAAAAAGATTTCTGTAAAATTGTAGCTTAGTCATGCCTTTAGCTGGAAGTGAAATAGATAGAAAGGCCTGAAATTGAAGATTCTAGTGGTGTGGACAGTAGAGCCTAGTACAAGAGCCTTGTGCCCTTGCCTTCTATGTATGTGCTTCCAAACCAAGTGTCATTTCCTTTCTGCTGGGCTAAAAATAGAATCCAAGAATTCCATTAAAGCAAAACCTGATTATTGGAATATAGATTCAGGAGGTTTGGCTTGTCCAAGAGCAGGCACAAAGGCAGTTTTGTCTGACAAACGTTTTTTATATTTAGGGGTGTGGGATGCTGTTAGCTCTTTGATCTCAAGCCAGCATTGTAATGGTCCTTGTTTGTCTCAGGCAGGCATCAGCTATAATGGGATTATGCATTTTGTTTATACAAACCTGACTTCTATAGCCCTCTAAAATCGTTGTCAGTTATTAATTTTTTCTTAAAATGGACACTCTGGATTAGGTCTGCCAGGACTCATCTATTTTACATGAAATGTAGTTTTGTTGTCTTTTGAATTCCCAGCATTATAACAGACATAGAGGTGAGAAAATGGTAAATTAATTTTTTTAAAAATTCTGTTACTATTTCCATCTGCAGATAATCATAGCACAGTGTGACGGGTGTCAGCACAGGTCACATTTGTTCAGGTAGACTATTAATAGATCTTTTTGACTGAGGCGTTTAACTGGATCTTTTACATGACAGTCAAACAATCTCTCTTACAAGCACATGACAAAGTTGAAGTGCAGAGTGATGGATTTTGACCTAGTTCTGCAGTTGTAATTGAATAATATCAACTGGCATATGGCAATCAGGTACTGTAGGAAAGAGGGTCTTAACAAGTGTGTTTAGGTGGATGTTTCAAAGGTTTCAAAACATCTAATTTAACTTAGTTGCTAGGACTTCGTATTTTTTCCCCCCTCATTGCTCAGAAAATGCCCTTATACATCCCATTTTCTTTGCTGTACTCAAGGAAGCTCTGGCTCCAGTGCAGGCGATCAGATCTTTTTAATTTTCCAAATTTCAACCCCCTCCCAGTTGTCTGAAATGAAGAGCAATTCACTTGGTACAGTGGTCCAGCATCATTGCACACAACTATACCGCACATAGTGTTAACATTATTATTAGCAGTGATAAGCTGTGTCTGAGGACCAGAGTTAGTCTGGTGGAGCAAGATTATCCTCCTGGGTTCTAGTGTGCCAGATTACCACGTAGCTCTTGTCACAGGGTTTTCTTTTTTACCAGCTTTTCTGCCTGCTCTCTGAGTGTGAGCTGCTGACTTAAGTTGGCAATGCTGAGCTTCTGTGCATCCTCATTTTATAAAAAGGTGAGATGACGACTTACTGCCCCTTTTCTTGTACATACACTACACCCTTGTGTTCTGCTTACATGAAATACAGGATTTTGGTAATAAAGTGAAAATTTTATCTGCAGTGCACAGTTGAAAATGGCTTCCCTTAAGTGCTTTTGCAATTCAGTACCAGTTGAGTTATGATAGAGTAATCAACTGTTATCCTGCCAACCCAGAGAGACAAAGCAGTGTTCCCATAGAAACCTGTCAGGACACAGTAAAATTCATCAAGATGCTCTGTTCCTTGGAATTGTTTCTCTGCCATTGTCAAGCCTGGGACATTGACCTGAGGCAGTGCAAGATGCTGCCACTGTTAAAGCACCCCACTTCTCTTCATGTTGTGTTGTTTTTTGAATGACTACGTGGTTGTCAGCACAGCTGTTTTGGGGAACTATTTCGGTTCTAGTACTGCAAAAATGGGAGGGGAGTACTTACACACATGTGTAAGTAGGTCTCTTGTGCTTGCTGTTTTTACTTTGTGAAAAACTGTTTCAGCGTGATCGCTCCATTTTGGGCTAGAAATCTGGATTATCACTTCTCATCTGAGAGGCAGTTTATGATTGTAGCTGTGTTGCAGTGAATTAGTAAACTCTACCTTTCTTCCTGGTAGGAAGCAACCGAAGTAAACTTTGTTTTTCAGGAAGGGCACTGTCTGTTCTGTGAAGAGTTCATAATGAAATAAGTTCACCCCACTGAGGTACTCAAGTGAGGTTCATGTCTTTAAGCGAAATAGCCATCTGTAATTTCCTGCACTGAGTTTTGTGTTCATTTACCTGAAACTATAATTTAGGGACATGACTGGAGAAAAAGACATTGAATGTTTCTATTCTTTGAATTTTTAAAGAGATTATAAGTGCATATTATTGTTTGAATCTAATTTTAACATAAATACTGATTTTCTGATATGCATTATAGAATGGAGGGAAAAGTCTTTGTTTCAGTAGCTCCTACATGGGTGGCAGATGTTTTTTCATAATAATGAATTATATTGTGCTGGGATTCTGAATTGTGAAGGCAGAACAAACAAGATTTTTTAATATGAGACATGGGGTTGTTTATTTTACTTGGTTTAGTTGGTTGATAGAGCCTTATCTGAAAGTAAACACTAGAAACAGTAAGCAAATAATTTTTTAACAAAGTAAGAGACTATCCAGATGAAGCCTGAAAAGAAAGAAGATTTTAGTTCTGTAATCATCTGAAGTAAGTGTAAGTGTCTTGAAAAAAAAGTCTTGGCATGTAGAAGCAAATAAAAACACACACAAAAAAGATCATAAATGCTGAAACAGTGTTATCCACTGTCCCTCACAATGTAAAATGGAACTGACAGGTATGAAGGCTGAAGTAGACATGAGGGAGGCAGAGGTAAGGTAGCCTTGAGGATTATGATGAGAAACTTAAATGTAGAAAGATGTAAAGGAAAAATGTCACTGGAGAGATTTAAACTGTATATGACAAAACAGTTAGAAGAAAAAAGACTAATTTTATAGACCAGATCTATATGCTAGGTTAGAATAGAGAGTTTGGATTTTGTGTTTAGCTGTTCACAAAGAGAAAAAAACCCACAAGTACCAGATCTTTAGAAAAATAAAAAGTTTTACTGGCTAGTAGGGAGTTGAGAAGTGATCTGTAGACCAACTTGCTGACCTTCATAAGCAGCTACTGAACTATGCAGACACAAAATATATCAAATTAATGAATGTAGATTAAAATGTAGGAATTCAGTTACAACAATCATAAAATAGATCTGGTTGAAAATAAGGAGGTTTGATTCACTAAAGTTTTTTTATATATTATTTCAGCTCATGTCATTGTTAAAGTAATTTTAGTTACAATTTCTGCTAAAATAAAGCACCCCAAACCTTTAAGTGGTCGGAGAAGTTGACATTCTTATAATTTAAGTGCTCATACCAACTAAAGTCTGGTAGAGCTTCAAGCAGGGGTCTGTCCGATGCTTGCTTTGCATTTGCCAGAATTTGTTGGCTTGAAGATATTTCAAGTTGAACATTTCAGTGGATCCAAATATATATAGGTAGGTAGGGAGATAGATGGATAAATATAGCTAAGTGTGTGTACACGCATATATGAGGGTATATATGTGTGCACACTTGTTTGTGTATGTACAGGATATATACAAATGCCACACACTGTACATACAGAAATGGGTGAAGTAAATGTGTATATGTATTCGTGTATATACACATGTAGTCAGAAACTATCCAATAGTTCATCTGTTTAACATTCAGAGATCTTGTCCACAGATGGTGAAATGGAATGCTTGGCTAAGTGGGGGATGAAGTGTCAAAGCACAGTTCTGATGTAATCCAGGGGCCTGGATCCATCCTCATTCTTTGTGGGAATTCACATCATCATCGATCCATGGTTTGGGACACTCTGGGTTAGAGAGTTGAGTGTTCAATGTGCCAGTGATAATGAAAGAGTGGAGACAAACCTTGGAGTTAGGAAAAATTAATTACACGCAGATGTCTTGGTATAATTCAAGGGCTGCTGAATATTTGCAGAAGCATGATCATAACTTTGGAATGGAGCCTGGAGCTGGAAATGAGAGCCTGTGAACGACAAGGCACAAAACAAAAGAGAGGTTAGGAGTAAGGAGGGAATGGAGGAAACTGAAGTTAAAGATGGAAAAATAGGAGAGATTTAGCATGGGAGTCATAGCAAATCTTTCTATAAAAGTGTGGACTTTTGGAGGAGATTCAGTTCACAATTGATAAACAGGAGGAAATGCAAGTTGGCTACCAAGATAGAAGTGACTTGAAGTGAAATAAATTTATTTCCTTGGGGTTAATAACTGGAAAAATCATGGATTATGAAGCGAAGCTAAGCAGAAGTATGATGGCATGAACTCTAGTTTACAGAATGGCCTTGTTGGTATTTTTAAGCAAGGAGCAAATAAAGTGATGATAATTGGGTGGCTGTAGAAATGGCTATTGTCTCTTCTTGTCCTTACAGACAAGTCACTAGCATAAAATAGGCACCCATTGACTTCTAGTCCTTTTCCTGTCCTGACCTCATGCCGAGGCTCTGTGGGGTCAGCAGGAATACAAATGAATGTGATAGGTTTGGATGAAATGACAGGAAAAGAGAGTGTTTGTTTGACAGGTTTGACAGTGTCTTCATGGCATGAAATACTGGAGAATGGAAAGAGGGATCAAATGTGAGCTCCCAAGGAGACCAGTCAGGTCAAGGATCTGACTTTTTAAGTGGGTTGAGTAGCTGAGGAAGAGTGAACAGGTGAGAGTAACTGATTGAAGTGCTGTTTTGAAATTATATTATTCTAGACATATTATATATTTCAGACTAATCAAGATGGTTTGATTGAAGGAAAGAAAATATATTTGCTCATGTTTTCTTCAGAGACAGTGCTTCATTTTTCAGTGTAAGGTTACTTCCAGTTGTTTCAAATGGGTTGGATTTTTTTCTCTCAACCTAGGTGCATAATCTTTACTGTCACTAATGAGAACAGTTTGTATCATAAACCTACCATCCCTTTCAGCCTCTCCCTCTTAAATCATGGTGCATTAGTGATATTGAATAAAAAACTTTCTGGAAACATTATCCAAGTATTGTATTGAATTTCTGCTTCCAAATGTAGCTCTCATGCTAATCTGAGTGCTCTTTTCTCCATGGAAATTTGGACTTTGGCACTATGCCAGTGTATTTTGTGCAAGAATGATTAGGAAAATTGAATGTTCTCAAATTGTTTGTAGTAAGTTTGCCATACTTACAGGTGTGCTTTATTTGTGTGTTGGATTGTGCAGTGTTGCTCTAACTGTAGGAATGATATTGAAACAAACAGGAACTAAATGCTCAGTGGATTTCAATTAGTTGCATTTCAGTTACAGAGCTAATTAAACAGAACCAACCAAGAAGGCCTTATTTCATACATCCTGGAATTGTGATCGGCTAATGGTGCATGTTGCATGCAGAGTGAAACTGTGTCTCAGAAAGTGGCACACACTATGCTGAAGAATATGTGAAATGCACAAATTTAATATAAAATTACTTTTTGCTGTAGTATTCACTCTACACCTGTTGAAACAAGGAGGGAATATTCATTTCTGCCAAGTGTGACACCTGCTCCAGTAAATGTAAGTAATATACTATTGTAATTACTAAGACATATCATGAGGGAGAGGTGTTATAAAATAATGTCAGTGTTAGTGTTTTGCATATATTGTGAAATTTTCAGAAGTACAGGTGAGAAGTGTCTTGGGATGACTTTATGACGCTTGTATCCCCAGTCGTCTGTTCTGTTGGTGTCGAATATTGAGTTCTGCAGCTTCAAGACTGGTTCCAGGAGTGAAGGAGAGGAAAGAAGAGGTGCAGAGTTTGCTATCAGAGACTGCAGGTCCTCCCCTGCATCACTGTGTTGTCTGCAGTGGACAGCAGCAGAGAGCTCTCCTCTGCTCCTAGTTAGTTTCTGACTAGCTGAGACAGAGAAGTTCCCTGGACTGTGTTTTTTCCCCTTTTTTCTTGGAATCGTTTGAACCTGCTCTGGACTGCAAACCCAGAAGAGCACCGGGAGCTCACACCTGTGTCCCACCAGGCCTGGCCTGGGCCGTGGCATTCCCCAGGGATGGAGGGACTGAGAACAGACTGAGTGAGCCGGGCTGCAACCCATGAAAGGGACTCTTCTGAATTTGTCATCTCGTCAGAGCAATCAGAGGTTTTGTTGTTTAATATTGGTCATTTTTGTGCTGGGCAGCGTTTTGCCTGTTAAATAAACAGGGATTTTTCCACTTCTCTATGATGAAATATTTCCCCGAACCCGTTGGGGGAGGAACTGCTTGAATCTGTTTCCTAGAGGGACCCCATTTGGAGGTTTTCTCCCAAATTTGCCCAAAACCAGGACATAAGAGTGACAGAGTTGTCACTTGTCCCAAAAGAATCCTTTCACACTAGGTGATAGAGCAAATCTTATTAAGTGCTTATTCAGATACAATTAATAAACTAGAAATCCTCAGTGAATCTCAGACATATGTCAGTGGTTCTTTTTCTACAAATGGAATAGAGCAGCCATTGGATTATTAGTTCAACAATCAGGAAACTGACCATACTAATGGTTGTTGCTGCATAATTCTGAAATTATCTTGGGAAGACTCTGTCAGTGCAAATGCACTTACTACAAGCAGTATGTGCATCACGAGTGCTTTAGAGGTATGTAAGTAACGGATCAGAAATGCCCTGCAATTGAGTGGAAGTCCAAGCCAGTTTCTGTGTCTCAGACAGAAAGTGTGTGGTGGATGCTGTTTCTGAAAGCGTCTGTGATGGTCAGGTTTGTCCATCTTGTTACCTGCTTCTTGTTACCTCCTCCACACCATGGCATCCACTGCCATGACACTATGTCATCGTGGGCTAAGAAACATCAGCAGGTTAAAAGATTTTTTTTTCCCACTCCCAGTCCACCCCCCTCCCTGCCTGTAGGGGCTAGAAAAGGAGGCAGGAACAAGGCTGAGGGCAAGGAAGCATTGCTGTCCTAGGCAGGGAACTGAGTCACCAAGAAAGAGCATGAGCAGTCAGCTGCCAAACAACAGAGAGGGACTGAGTCCAACAGGCCCCTCTCTCACTGGGTCACAAGGTGCTCTGTTTATTTCCTGGCAATGCAAAGTTGGCATACTTGAGGTTTTCTTTTGTTTGCTTTGAAGCCTGCCTTTGGCACAAGCCAGTGGGAAAATATACTTTGGCTTAAACAAAGTTCTTAGAACCCTGCTATTGTATTAGGTTTGTAGTACCTTGTGCTCTGGTCTGTCTTATGGCTGGTCTGCCAGAAATGGACGAACTGTGAGTTTTGAAGAAAACAAATCAGAACTTTTAATTTCTGAATGCCTATTCACAGTCAGCAGGGAAGTATTTAGCAGTGTAGGAATAGAGCATGGGAAGTGCAGGATATTGGACCCATAATTAATATGGGTTTTCCTTTAGAAAAGGGAAGCTTCAGAACTTTATTCTTAGTATTAATACTGACGCTTAACACTGTGATAGATGTGACAGAATTGGATGAAGATAAGATCAGAGAAGATTATAAATGGGAAAATAAAGTCAATATGGGTAGTGATACAAAATACAAAAGACTGCCTTGTTTTTGAAGGCAGATTTTTGAAAAGATAAAACATTTTTAAATGTGCTGTGTCAGCTGCAGGAAGTTTTGAATGGAAATTGTTGGGCTTTTAACTTGTCTATGAAAAATGAGCTTTCCGTATACAGCACCTTTGTTTCTGGGTACAAATCCCTGTCAATCACATTTTAATACACAGGAGATCAGTGTTACAACACTGCTGTGGATATGCTGTTCTCGTGGTGCAGTCTGGAGGAGCCTGCACCCCCCTGGCTCCCTACCCACTGTCCCAGTGTCGCCCTTGCCGTGAGACACCGTCCCTCTGCCAGCAGAGAGCAGTGCAGCCCTTTGCCGGGATTTCAGGGGCCATAACTGGAAACATATGTGGGAAACAAAGCAGATGAGTAAGGAGGAATATACACAGAAGCCCTGAACACAGAGGCAGACCTGAATGTGAAGGAGGGACCGGGAGGATGCACTCAACGGGGAAAATAACGGAGAGTTAAGGCGATGCAAGGTGGGCGTGAAAAGGGGAAGCCCCAAAATACAGACTTGTGCTGAAACAAACTGGAGACCTGAAGGATGAAAGTAAAACATCTTGGAAAGAGATTGTAGCACTCTTGTTACCCTATGAGCCACAGGAATGTTGCAGTTCTGGTGCTGGACATGGAGGACGGACGGGAACCCAGGAAGTGTGATCACTCCATAGTACATAGAGCAATATAGGTGTGCTTTTCTTGGCTCTAGATCTTAATGCACTTCTTGTAGTGAATTGGGGTGAATTATCCCTATGTCCCCGTACTGGTACTAATCTGTGACTAACAGAGAAGAAAGAAAAACTCACATGATTATTTTCAAAATTCTGCTCTCAGAGTGCATTGTTTCCCATGAAAATGTTTTTGCTGGAGTGCAAGATTAGAGACAAAGCTTGTATAGGATTTATTCTTGATTCTTATATTTGGGGGATTTTTTCTGAACTAATTTGGCACTTCAATAATACATTGTATTAAGATGATCAGATAAATTTCAGCTGCAGAGGATTGTGTTTCCTACATCTGACTCAAGAAGTAAATCAGAATCCAAAGAGTGTGTGGGGCTCTCACTGTATTTTAGGGAACAAAGGAAAGGGGAAAAGGAGTCGTCATTTCTTGTAATGAGTACAGCATGTCCACAAATCCAGCTTATTAAGGATTTTTCCTCGATTTTTAGCAGAATGTTGAAAGCAAATGCTTTTTTCTCCCCTTCTTCCAGTAGCATCCCCTGAACTCTTTGCAAAATGTCAGTCTGTTATGTAAAATTTGCAGCAGTCTAATGGTGCTTTCAGGCTTACTGTGACCTTTTGAAATCATTACAAATGCCCCCCCCCCCCAATTTTTCCTTACTTAATTGCACACAGGAATAGGGAAATAGGAATCCAATTTATTGTTATCCATGTGGCATTTCCTGTTATGTAGCTTAATAGTTTTCTGTATAGTAATTAGTATGCAGAAAGCTGGAGAGATGCCTGTCGTTCCAAAATGAACTCTCTGTAGCTCTCTGCCTCCCTCCCACTTGCGCTCTCCTTTTGGCACCACCCCTTCCATGCACCCTTTAGCCAGCAGCAAGACAGCTGTGTTTGATCATAAACCACTTAAACTCCAGGCTCACTGGCAGGGGAAACTTTAGCGTGAAGTGCAGCATTGGTTTCTCTCTGGGAGGGGAGCTTTCTTCTCCTTTCTGCCTCCCCAGATACTGAGGACTGTAACGGGGCTCCACTTTTAATTTCTCTGTGAACTTGTGTGAAGCTCGTCAAATTTTTCTGAGTATGTTCAGCAGCATTGGGAGAAGCCCTTTAACAGAGTTGTGGAAAAGAGCAGCATAAAACAGAGAGCAGAGATGACGCATGCCTTATAGATGGACTAAGACAGCCCTGGGATCCTGGTAAGCACTTCATTCCCTGCATTCTCTGAGCACTTCACATTATTAACAAGTCTCTCGCAGCAATGGATTGTCTGTGAAATCAAAACCAGTTTGGCTGTTTTAGAAGATCTTGCATCATTAACTTAAACTCTCAGTGTCGAGTAAAAATGGCTGTCTAGAGCAAAATGTATAGGAGAGAAAAATTTTGGAGAAGAAAGTATTGAACCAGTTGAACAAAGCTTTGAAGCATTAAAATCTGCAGAAATCGCCAAGCCCTGAGAAGTCTAATCATGAATTCTGGAGTTGCTATGAAATATGGAAATGAATCCCCTGCAGAGCTAAGTGAGGTAAGCAGTTTCAGTGCCCTTCTTTACGCTTTAAAAAGAAACATTCCCCATTCGGGCTTTCAGTCTGCGAGCAATGCAATTAAAAATTAATAGAATGTGTATCTTGCTATAACTTGCTGTGCCAGTCAGGAAATGACCTGAACTTTTTTGCTGCTTTGCTCTGAGTAAGTGGTGAAAGGCTAATGATTGCTACCATGTAGAGACATTTTTCCTGTTACCCTTGCAGCAGTGATTGCCTTCCCTCTGAGAGCTGTGTTTATGCCCAACATTCATCTTAGCAGTAGGTGAAATATGGAGATCTCAGTTGAGATTAAACAGATGGTGATTAATTTAGGAGGGAAGTGGGGTGAGTGGAAAATGACAAATATTTATTGGTAAGACAACAACATTGGCAGAAGTTTTGTTTGCTTGTATTTAGCCAAGGTTTGTTTAGGTTAGATGAATTAGGTTACTTTCCTTCCTTGCCTAAAAGAAAACAAGTAATGAGGAACTTTCTGCTTTTCCACTGGAAACCATAATAAAGCTGTTATTTCTTATAGTTGTGGGTGTGTTGTATGTGTAACATGATTGTGTGTGTTTTTAATAAATTTGAAGTTAAAGCCATATCAGATGTTATGCAAATTCTTAATAAATATTTTAGAAGTGGCATAATTTGTCAGTTACTGAAATGTCTTAGATCTGTAATCCTTGTGGGCTTTACTGAGAACTGCTAATTTAGTTATGGTATGAAATCTCAATCATTTGATTAAGGTAATTTTGTAGGAAATGGAATGCAGTCTGTCTTGTCCCAGTTTAACTGAAGTGCTTCTCTGTTCCTTTTGCCCATTTCTTTGATACACCTTTTACTGTGGCATATCCTCTATGTGCTTGGTTGTTTAAGGAATATTAGCTAAATATGCTTGGCAGAAAAAGAGAGCTAACAGTTTCTGGCGTTGATTGTATAGAGAAAGGAGACACTGAGGTATAGAATGGAATAATAATATAAATGGAATAAATCAGTAGGCTAGTGAGGGAGACGACAATGTAGGGGGAAGCACAGTAAATATGTGAGAGATAAGCAAGTGCTGTACACTGCCATACAAGAGGACAGTAGGTTTGTGACTGGTAAGTTCTGGCAAAATAAATGTCATGTGTATTTCTTCTTAAAGTGAAAAGGGTTCCATTACATTATTTCTGTGTTGCTTTTTTCAAAGTATTGCTTAGAAATTCTATATTGGCATTGCAGCATAAGTTCATAAATTCAGCATAAAAGCCTGGGTTACTTTTGTTCAGTGTTTCTGTCTGCGGTTGTATTGATGGTGATCACTGATTTCTATCCTCTCAACATTTAATTTTGAAGACTTTGCAAGATGACATAGGTCATTAAGTGTCTCAAGGAGCTGATATTTGAGTCAATATTTGGAGCAGGTAGTATTTACATTGCTACCTTGAAATTACTTACTCATGTAAGGTTGTTTCTTTCATGCATCAACTGAGTAAGACTTGTGAGAGATACCTATTCTTTCTGATGTTTTAATGTGGGAGATATTGAGAGGAGTCAGTGACTGTGCAACATTGTCATTGTTTAGGTAGTGTTTTTTCCCCACCAAGCTTTCTTTAGTCCTTAGTTCACATTTGTACTTCGGTGCTATAGGTAGGTTAGAAATAGGACCTTTTTTGACTGCAGACATAGCAGGGAAGATCATATAACTCCTAACTTTCCCCAGCTGCTTATCATCATTTGCTTGCTGCTCATCTTCATCTTTGCTGTTTGAGCTGCTTGTGTTAGTGAGCCTTAGCCAGACCCCAAGAAGAGCTGGGTCAGCTTCAGCAGTGATTTTGGGTAAAACACTGGGTTTTTAGTAAAAGCACGAGGCCTCTCAAAAACATCGTATTCCACTTCTCAGAGGCAATAACATGCATAAGTACTCTGAGATGTAGTAGATATCTACTCACTCCTAATTGCTGATTTCTCAAACGCGTCTCTGTAATTTCTATGCTTCTAATAGACCTTTCCCTATTGGTGATTGGTACTTGCTATAATTGAAGGTAAAAAGTCCTGGGTAAAGGTTGTACCTGTGGTGTATGTGTCTGTATTTTTCCTATCTTTGTTGTGCTCTTTTCCTTCCTTTCTTGCTTTGTCTTCTATAAACCATGTTTATTTTTGATCAGTGAAGGACAGGAGCCTTGTGTTCTTTTTAAATTATGGAATAATGGCTACAACGGGAATTTGATTAAATGGCTTATATCTTAGTTTGTGTTCATCTGCACCTCTGTCTCTACAGACAGCTCATATGCTGATATTACAGTGGGCTGCTTCTGCTGTACATACCTGAATGCCAAATATGATAACAGACCAAGAAATACTATGATTCATATGATGCACAGTGGGTTTTCGTGTAGGTGCCTTGATCTCTTTATCTCAGTATGCGGAGCTCTAGGCATGAAACTACTGTTATTAAAATAAACAGGAAAGCTACAAAGCCCTGAAGGTATAATAAATGCATTCTTGACTGGATACATTAGACAAAAGAGAAAATAAATGTATTGCAATTCATTCCATCTGTATTAGAACTTTCCACCTGAGATTTGCATCTCTCTCTTTGGCTAGAATTAAAGGATATGTTTCTTGTCCAAGACACAATGTGATTGTAGAAACTTTTGTATAGTTGATGTTTGCTATTCCCAAACTCTTGTCCGGGTAAACAGGGATCTTCATAGTCATTATTTACTCACCTGCCCCCATCCAAAGGTCATCCAGAAAGCAGAAGAAAAAACAAATCTGTTGTAGGGCATTCATACCTCCACAGAATTCATACACTGTGATTCCCTAGTTCCAGAGTTCAGGCTGTTTTGTTACTGAAACGTGTCAGTTCATGTTACCCCATTTCTTCTGCTCTTCTTTGCTTTCAAGTCCAAAGAAAGAAAGATTACCCAGTTTGCTCTTTGCATGGTGGATTTGTCATGTTATAACTGCTTAGAGTTAGAAGAAACTTTGTTCTTACACAGCAAGAATGGTGTTAGGCTTGGTGGTTGTTTGGTTTGGGGTTTTTTTTAGTATATATAAGATACAATAAGAGAGGCAACATTATTGTGTAGTCTGTGAGGATCTACAACAGCCTGTGTTACCTTCGTAAATAGGTAGTAGTGGCCAAAAAAGCTCCATTCTACTATTCCGAAATGAGCCTTCACCTGTCTATATTAAGGCTTAACACCATCTATAGAGATTGCCTTTAAGGCTTGAATCAAGGAAGGATGTGATTTTTATGCATAATATAATAACCAAATTATGAAAGCTCTCATTGGATCCCTTCAGTTCTTACTCATGTAATTCTGAAAGCCTTTGTTGTAAACACAAAGCATATTTTTAAAGCCAACGTAATGGATTTTACTGAAAACATGTACGGGTTAACAGTGGGGTGCCAATAATTGTAGACCATTTTATAAATCTATAAAAATCAAACTTTGTATCAGAATGTAAACGCTTTGTACCTATTAAACTGTCTATTCTGCAGAAAATGGTCTTCATCTAGAAGGAGCTGGATTGTCTAATCTATATTTTCTTCCAAATTCAAAGGCACTACCTGGTTTTAAACCAGCATTCTAAGGAGGTATCCCTTACATACTAACATGGATCTTATCTGCTCCCCTGGCCATTCACTGTGGAGATGGTGTGCTGAAATAGAGAGAGATGTAGTCTGACCTGTAAACCTGTTGGACTAAAGTGGCCAGCAGTTATGCCCATGCCTAATGCTGGGACAGTTAAAATTATTAGTGTAGGAATGTGAAGGAAATGTTAGGTGCTGAACTTAATGATATTTTTATCAATTGTATACTTAAAAGATAAATTTTATTCTTGAATTAAAAGCCAAGCTATGTTCTTGGCTATAATTTTCATTAAGTAAGCCTTGTGAATTTGCTAGTAGTAAGACTGTGCCTAAGCGATTTTTTAATGATATAAGAGCTGGTATTATAGTAAAGCAATATGTTCAGCATTGCAGCTGATTTGTATAATGTTACTGTTTCTTGTATTCTTTTAGCATTTGCTGCATGAGTTTATGGTGTATAACATCTGAAAAGTTTATTATTTTCTGCATGGCAAAATTAGGAGATAGGATGCTGCTTTAGGTGCACACTTTCTACCTCCTGCTTCTTGATATTTGGAAGTCAAATGTTTAGGATACAGATGTTGTATATGACAGCACTGCAGCTGTGAAGCTACAGCTTCATATTCTTTAACCCTTTAACACTGGCTGGAATAAACAGATGGGCTGTTTCTCTTGGGAAAAATACTAACTTATTTTTGTTTGTTTCAACAACAAGGTGTTTAAAATTTAGAGGAGGGGAAGGAAGGATAGGCTTCAAAGCTGATGTTCGTGTAGGAAGCAGAATAATGAGTTTGTATGAAGTATTTCAACAAAATCTTACTTGTGAAGAAAGGACCAACTCTGAAAGGCTTAAATTCTGACATTTTAGTAATTTTACAGTAGGACAATATTGCACTTTCTTCTCAGATTTGTGTTCCACTGCTGCTCTACTTACAAACTAGACTCTGATGAAGAGCATTGTAGAAGGAGAATTGCAGAAATAAGAGGGGCTGCATGGCTTCAAGTTGTTTGCACAAATCCAGTGACCGTGAGGGAGCTGTGGGATGAGGTGGATAACCAGCAGAGGAGCAGGACATCACTCAAAGCCTCCCTGGCAGAGGAAGAGTTCAGCAGTGACCATCCCCACCTTGAGGTACTTTCCTAGGTGTGCCTCAGTTCCTTTAGAACGAGCACCAGCTTGTGCTATCACTGTACCTAGGTATGGGGAAAGACGGGAAGGGGAACAAGTTTTTTTTGTGTACCAAGGTAGGATTAAATCTCTAACCCTTGTTTTATCTTCCTGAGCTTGGTAGTCTTCCAAGAAAATCAGAGAGTAAGTATCACCCTAATACTTCATCTGCTTCCTTCTGGTCATGCAACAAATGTGCCAGGGTATTTCCAGTACCTCTCATAAGCAGGCAAACACCATATTCTACTGCAATTCCACCTCTGCTACTGGATATAGCCTTGGCTGTCAGTGTCAAAGCTGTTCAGGTTCTAACACAGAAAGGTGTACTGTACCTTGCCAACAGAGGTGGTGTGTTTTCCCCAGTCAGAGGATGTTTTGAGAAACGTGGTAAATTATTAATCCTTTAAAATATTGCAGCCTTACAATAGAACAGAATGGAATGTGGTTATCAAACAGCAAATATTTTAAAATTATTTTAGCCTTGATAAAGTTGTGTAACTGATTTTTTCCTAACAGTAGGCAAACCAAAAAGGTGAACAGTGTGAACTGCTAAACTCTTAGAAAAGCAAGCGCTGCAACCCAGTATGCTTAAACCAAAGTACCTTGAGAAACTTTCTTAAATGGTTTCTAGTGGAGAGCCAGGTAAAACTTCCATCTGGAGATAACAACACTGTAGCCTTACAAGATTGTTCTCAGCTTTAGTGTTTCAGAGATGCTGAGGTAAAGTTTGTAAATCTTTGGGTGAACTCTCTCCTCTTTTCTGGTTCACATGGGCTTTGTGAAGCACTAGTCAACCTTGCAAACCTGACATTTTCCCAAGCTGTTGTCATGAGGAGACATTAGATGTGAAATGTAATTACAGGTTTGAAAGACTTCCTCTGTGTCTCTTTTACACTGATGTGTCTATAATTTAAAGAAAATGCTCCAGTGGTAAACTTTAATGGGCATGCTCCTGGACAGTGATACCAGTCTGAATGCAGCCTTTAGATTGGATCCATAGTCAAGCTGAAGGTGCTTTGGCATGATTAATGTATGTAATTTACAGTGTGCATGGTATTCCCAGTGTTAAAAACATAATGACTTCAAAGAAAATTTTTTTCCTGGATTTGTTTTAGCTGCTTATTAGGCACAGAGTGTGTTCCAGGCTTGGCTATTACTAAACTGAAGCACTATAAAAAGATTAGTCAAAATGCCTAGACACAGTCAGGACTGATAATGCTCTTCTGCAGCCTCCTAATGAAAAAAGACAAAGATTATGTAACTTATCTGCCTGATATTTAATATTCCTTGCTCCCAAAAAAAGTGTTTGAAAAATGCCTTATATGCTGAAAAATCTGTTAGTACAGATAAATATATGCTGTGGATGTTAATGTTACCATTAACAATGTATTGGATTGTCTAATTGATTTTAGAGACTTGATGTTTTTATTCATAGATAAAAAAGCCAGAGATCATTCCTGGAAGATTTCTGGAGATAAGCTTTGTAGTCTTTTCCCTCCTCCTCTTCCAGCCTGCAAAAGTAACATGTGTTTTTGCCTTTGATCAGATTTGGACATACCAGAACATAACTCTTTGTGGGAACACTTACAAGATTATTCTTTCAGAAGGTATTTTTATGTATTCCTCTTCAGTCTCTGGATTTGTAGTTTGTAGAGAGATACATAAATGAAAGGTTCTGAAAGAATAATCCATAGATTGCAAGAGTAAGGTTTGCAAAGACAGAAGTTTCTGTGCTGTGTATGTAGGAAGAGAGGGCATGAAGAGAGGCTGTGTCATTGGTTTGGTCTCCTACAGTGGGGTGTCATTACATTCCTTTTCTGGGGCTCTGAGTAGTTTATGTATGATGGAAAAAGAAATCTGCTCATGTCACTCACTTCTAGGTGTTTTCCTTATGTTTAGGTTTTACTGTCTTCGTGACATTGCATGGTATGTCTAGCTGCAGGTTTTACTTGTAATGAGAATTTCTGCTTCTCAAGTAGCATGGAAAAGTTTAATTGGACTTTTCTATTAATAATAATATACTAATTTATGTACTCTGTGATGGTCTCTGAGTTGAAAAATTCTGAGGGTTGGAGGTTTGGTGTGGGGATCTGATGCTGGTAGAGAAGGCTTTTTGATGCTGGTGGCAAACTGCTTTAGGCAGTCCCATGTCAGAATTTCCCATATAAATTAACTGTCTGTATGAATGATGTATATTTTCTGTAGATTTCGATTTTAACTAATGAATACTTCTAATAATACTGCTAAATAATTAATACTTCTAATGAATAGAAGTATTCATTAAGACTCTGGAAACTGGCTTACATGTTCTAACTCTTTTGTATATATATATAATTATATATGAAAATTTAAAATTAAAATATTGTCAGAAATATTTTCAGCCCTCCCAAACATAAAGATATACAGAAAGAAGTATTTTTTCAGTATACTTAGATATACCTTTTATGGTTGTTTGTAATATTATTGGTTGCATGCTAGGTTTTATAAATTAGCCTCAGTAACCTTTGCAGAACTTCTGAAATGCTTCAGAAGGTGGTTGCTGGATTTTATTGCAGACAATTAGGATATCACTAAAATGTAGTACATCCCAAAATAGAAATTTACATCAGAATTATGGCTATCTGCTGATAACTGAAATGAGGTACTGTTTTAAAACCAGGCCATTTATACATTTTAAAATGTGAGGCTATTTCAGTGTTTGATAGGTTCACAACAGCACCTCTGTTTTCTGATCTTCCAGAGCAATTGTTGAAATGTTTCCAAAAAAAAGTAAATTGTTTGGTTGCAGTGATGGAATTATAATTGTCCGCACAGAACTGTGATTCATGATTGTGATGACAGAGAAATACAAGGTCTTTATTGTGCTATGTGATAGGTGCAAAACTATTCTAGTGACAATTCAGTGTCCTTCTGAACTGTGTCCATAGACGTTTGGCTGAAGCTGGTGTTCCCACAAAGTAGCACAGGTAAAGTTCAAATCTTGAAAAGTCTTCCCTTTGCACAGTGTAAACCCAGAAATACCATTTGCTTGCAAAGATATTATGTTATCTGCCTTTCATTTACAAGAAGCTGTAATAATCCTGCCCAAAACTGTGCTGGTTTGCTTCCTATCCTTCGGGGGACTGAATGCCTCTAGTTTGATAATCTCTTGAACTTTGCGCACTATCTAAGTTGCACAGGTTGTTTACTGGTAAGCTGTTGCCAGGTAGGAGATAGTAGCAGTAGCTGGCTGTTAACTGTACTAGGGACTGATACTGCCACTCCTCAAGTGGCACATCAACTACATCTTCCTTCCTTTGCCTGGATTCATGTGCTTGAGATGGTTTTTGCAACATGTACAGAAACCAAAATGAATATTGTCATTTGCAGAAAAGACCAGGAACCCCCTTTAGAATGGTGTACTGAAGGCTGCCTTTCGCTATTTTACACGTTTGACTTCTTTTTATATTACATATAAAATGTTCTATCTTCATAAGTTCCTTTTTCCATCCCTTAATCTCTTTTTTCCTTTTTTTTTCACAGCATTGTATAGCCTGGTTTTTTTTCGAGGTACTGATACTGCTCTTGTCTAATTTACTGACTTAGATGTTTCTTTTTTATTATTATTATTCTTATTTTAGTTTTTAATTTAAACTGATTTGCCCATGTGTTTGGATCTTTTTGTTTAAACTCATGGTGGTTGACCTGTTCATCAGCTGATTCTTTCTTTTTGTATGTTGTGATCTCACTCCTTTAGGAAGAGATGGTTCTCTCTTGATGCTTGGCATTGCACTGGTCAGTGATCTTCCAGGTATAACTCATCTGATGGAAGGTCTGGCCCATGCTAAATAAGAATGCAGTTAGTTTTAGTGAAATACATAAGTAAAGTAAATCTTTGAAAGAAAAAAATTTGTCTGCCTGAAGCAGAGAGGTGCCTGCTATATGTGAAGAACAAAATTTGTTAACAGTATTTCCAGTTATACTTTCCTTCTGTCTGACAAGATGCAGGATTAAAGAATGAACAGAATCTCTTTATTTCTTGTCTTCCACTAATAGATATCTTCCCTGTGGAGCAAAGTAGGAAAAAACCATATTGATTCATAACTGTCAAGTCATAATTGCATGGAGATCTGTATTAATTTAGTTACTTGGTGAGAGAGATCTGCAAAACACTGAACTTTTTTCCATGTTTTTTAAAACTTTCAGATTCTGTCTCACATCCTGCAGGGTTGAATACCTATGAGTACCTATAATTATCTTTCATTGTGAAACTGCATGTGGTTGAATTTCAATACCTACCCCTTCTGGAATGGAAATAAATGTGCTAATTGCTTTTCATGAAGGCAGGTTTTCTCCTTTCCTATGAGAATTTCTTTGACTTCGTATATTTCTGTATTGTGTGTTAGGCTGAATCTCTTTTTATATTTAAGCACTTCTAAATATAATGATTGATGCCAATGAGTTATAGGCAAGTGTCATATCTTGTTCAGAATGTTGCATAATCATATTCTTCTGTAACAAGATGTTATTTCCCATTATAGAATCACAAAATAGTTGAGACTGTCAGGGACCTCTGGTGGTCACCTGCTCAGGTGAGGTCAGCTAGAGCTGAGTGCCCAAGACCGTGAAAAGCTTTTGGATATCTCCAAGGATGGAGATTCCACCACCTCCCTGAGTAACCAGTGCTCGTTCACCCTCACAGGGAAAAGGAGTTTCCTGATGTTCAGAGGGCGCCTCCTGTGTTTCAGTGTGTACCCATCGCCTCTGGTGCTGTCACTGGGCACCCCTGGAAAGAGCCTGGATCCATCCTTCTTGTACCCTCCCTGCAAGTGTTCTGTGGACATTGGAGAGATCCCCTGAGTGTTCTCCAGGATGAGGGGTCCCAGTTTTCTCAGCCTTTCCCTATAGGGGAGGTGCTGGAGTCCATCCATCATCTTGGTTTCCCTTTGCTGGATTCTCCCCAGTATGTCCATTTCTGTTTTGTTCTGGGGAGCCCAGAACCACATCCAAGACTCCACCTGTGGCCTCACCAGTGTTGAAAACAACAGAAGGCTCATATCTCTTGACCTGCTGTAAATACTTTACCTAATCCAGGCCAGAATTCATCTGTCTTCTTTGCAGCAAGAGCATGTGGCTGGCTCACATTCAGTGTGATGTCCACCAGCGTCTATAGGCCTCTTTCCCTTCAGAACCTTATCCCATGGGACTTTTCCAAGGAGAGGTCTGAGTGAAACCTGCAGCTGTGACCTTGATTTTTGATCACTTCTCTCCTCTCTGGATCATAAACTCCACTGTCTTGTGGTTATGAGTGGTCAAATAATATTTCTGTAAGTGCATCCAATGTTGTGCCTTTGAAAATGATAGGAGCATGGAATCAAAAGAAAAAAAAATTTGGAAACACCAAGGGAACTTCCTATGAATAAACAAAATATTCACTTGCAGAACATCTATTGAATTAATTCTGTCAGAAACTTCTCTCTCTTGGAGTGGCAAGAGAGAGTAGTATCCTACCATGAATAATTCCTTAAAAGGAATTAGTAAGCTTCAGAAATTAGCAGTTTATTGAAACATTTAATTTCATTCTGTTAAATGGTATGATTAGAATTCAGTAGATTTTTTCATTGTTCTGATTTAAAAAACAAAGGCAGAGTACTACAAAGGATGACCTCCAGTGATACAAAAAGAGGAAAAAATAAAAAGGGAAAACCTTTCCCCTGTTTGTCTTTGTGCCTTTGCTGCTAATTTTTAGAGCAAATTACAGTGGCTTTTCATGGAAGATGTTTCCCTTCCAAGCGAACAAAGGAAGAATTTTACAGTTTTAGTTTACCAGATGCTGACATTATGTATGTTCGGTCTTGTATAATGCTATCTTCATAAGGATCTGAAAAAGCAGTACTACAGAAATAAATCACAGTAGGGAAGTTTAAATTTAGATTTTGTTTTTAAATTAAGTAATGCAAGAGTTTCTAGTGATAATTAGTTTTCTGTTAATCCAGAATCCAGCTCAGTTTGCTCACTTAAATCAGCTTTGAAGTTAAGCTTAGATTTCAAAGACACATTCATTGTAAATTCAAGCTAAGAAGAATGTGAATAATTCCTGATGTGGATATGGATGTTCTGGATGTTTAGTACTGCATTATAACAAGTCCCTGAAGATGACAGATTTATCTCGTATATCTGTGTGTGTTACTGTCAGGGACTAATGGGACACCATTTCTGAGAAGCAGGAAATTTTACGGTGATTAAAATCCATACACAGTCTGACTCATTCACAATGTATAAACACAGTTCCCAATGGATCAAAACAAAGTTAAAAACTAGTAATTCCCTTCCCCATGAAAGGACTGTTTCTTAGCACCACTGTTCTATCATGGTCATGGGAACACTGTTTGGTGCTTGGCACAGTCAGAATGGAAGCACTCTACGGTGTAGAAAAAGTTGAGGACAGGAATCAGCATCCATTGGGAAAGGGGGAGGGAGAAACAGAAAGATGTCAAGAGGAAATACACCTCAAACTTATGGTAAGAAGATACATGAGTTTCTTGTGAACTTTTGCCATTGCTAATTCACGACTTCAAAGAGTTTCAGGGCATCATTCTGACAACTGACTAAGCATTCATTTTTTAAATCTAACAGCAGAGATTTGACTGAGAAATGAAAATTGTGGATTTCTGTGGTCTTTTGAAGTCAATTAAGTAATTCACAGTCCAGTTAATAGTTCAGGTTTTTTGTGTTTTCTAGATTTTTTTTTCCCATCAAACCGGGCTGTGTCTAAAGCTGCGCTGTTTATTTGTCTGAATGGGAATTGTGAACAGTTGGTAGCCTTAAATCATTTGTCTGACTTATATTGGAATGGTTGAAGGACCATACTGCCAAGTTTTAGTGATTATTATTTTTTTTTACCAAGTGTAAAACACTGTCTTTTGTACAGAAAATATAAATAGAACAACTGATAGTGTAAGCTTTGTGTGAGATTTGAAATGCCAGTAATATGCAGTACCATTGGCAAGACAGTGATGCTTTGTCCTTTATAGTGCATTTCATTTAAGGAGCTGAAATAAGCTGCACACCATTATTGATGCAATGCTATTGTTGTAATGTATAAGAACTTATATTTAAATTTATTAATTTCACTATGTTAACATGATTTGTCAAAAATCTTATTAATCAAACTAGTTTTCAATTGCAGTTGCTTGGCTTGGTCTTGTAAAGAGGAATGTATCTAGCTGGAGCATGGTCATGAAATTATACTTAAAACAGTTTTTTAGTAAAACAAAGATTTTTAGAGGATTTTACTGATAGGCTGAATTGGAACAGGTTTACTTTTTAAAAGAATGGCAGTGTTGTATCTTTAATGTGGATTTTATGGCATTGCTTGAAGAAATGATGTGATCTAATAACTTTGAGAGAATAGATTTTTGAAAAAGGCGACCATGACACAGGATTTCTAGACCATTAAGTCTTCCAGTTTATATATTTTAAGATAAATTGTTAGCATAATTTTTCTCCTGCTCATAATAGTTGTATTTAGAGCCTGGAAGCTCAATCACCAGATGTTAATTGATTTCTATAGTTTGCTTCTGAGTAGGTTTTTCTGCTTCTTGTTTTTCTGTGCCTGCAGCTCATTCTCTTCTGTCCTTCTTAGAGCTTCACTAAATGCAATGTGTGTTCTCAGCTTTCATTAGCCTTTTCTTTCAGCTCTCTTGCAGTTGTTAATTTATTGTTGCTGCCCTTGATCCTTTTGTCTTTTCAATGTGTCAGCCTACATCTTCTCAGTCTCTTATTTATTTTGCACTTCAAGACTTTGCAGCGTCCTCCACAGTTCTCACTGATATTCTTCAGTCAATGAAGAAGGAATCCCTCCTCTGGCAGGGCTGACTTTGTGAGGCTGCAAGTGCTTGGAGAAAGGGCTTGGTTCTCTTGGCACAAAGGCAAGCTTCTGCCCCGTGATTAATTAGTGTGATGGTGCAGCAAATTAACTGTTGCAGTTAAACCAGTGCAGTAAGGAAACACAATGAGCAACAGTGCTTAAGGCTGATCCCAGGTGGTGTTGGTCCAGCCAAACCATTTTGACACAAGACCCACTCCTACTGTGTACCCATAGATATGAACTTCCTGAAGATTATACAGGATTTAAAAGCCTAATGGTGAAATGTAAGATTTATACAAAATTTATGGTTTGAGTTTTATGCCTTAGGAGTTATACTTTTTTGTTGTCAAATAATTTGCACAAAGTCAAGCTTCCTTGACAAATTGACATTGTGAGAAGGATTTTCCTGGAGAACTCAAAAGTTATGATGGCCAGGCTGAGTTATACTGAAAATCCTGTGTGTCCTGTTACTATTATGCAAATACCTGCCTCCTCAGAGTTTAGGTTTTATGACTACTGACGATGAGCAATAATAGATCTTATGAGGGTACCTTTATGTTTTCCCTGAAAGCCCTTCTGAAATATACTGAAATACCCTCCTCTTCAGTAACTTTTTCTGCTGTGGTATTTGTAAGATGAGTGTAGTTAGTTCTGGTTGTTCAGAGCTATAGTAATAGTAATTTGCAAATGTCATATGCGAAGTTGCCACTACTGTTTCTTCTTTTTCTTCTTGCCTTAAGCCAGAGTCTTATGGTAGCTTAAAAGGGAAAACAAAATATTTAAGCAGAGAAGAAAACATTACTGAATGCTTTGATGCGCTTCTTTTCCTAAAAGAGAATAAATGGCTTTGAAGTTTAACTTAGTTCTGTTCCATCTGGTAGTTTACTAACTTCTCTGTGGTATTTAACAGAAATTATGAAAAACAATTGATCTAGATAAATTGAGACCAGAAGGAAAGCATGGACATTTCAGCATTGCTACAATGTCTTATGATATTAACCCAAGTGTTTTGCTTTCAGCGCTGCTGCATTTCTTGCATAAAATTTTATATGCAGGAAGAGAAAGACCTGGCAACATCCTAATGAGTAGTATTCAATTCATAGTTATATGCCAAATACATTTATTATGATTATTAATCTCATTGCACTATAATAATTTTTCAATATAAATTAAAATCTTCTTTGATTTTTTTAAGCCCCACAAAAACATTGCTTCTCATTGAGCTGAACTAACATGAATACTGAAATAAAAAGATACTGCAAAGGACAGAGAGTACAATTCTTTTCTAGGTCGTGGTCCAAGAAATATTTTTTTGCAAGCCTGACAGTATTTCCAATTTATAATTGAAATGTACCCATTTAAAGTTCTGTGGACACAAAAATAATACAATTATTTTTGTTCACTTTTTTTGGTGACTTTTGTCAGTGATTAAAAAAAAAGAAGTGCAGTCCTAAATTACCTGGAAGTTGCAGTTTTACAGCACTGCTGAGAGGGTTCTGCTTTGTTTTAGTAAAATACTTCTATCCAAGACTGGGTGACATGAAAAAAATAACTCATTGATGTTGTTGCTTGATAAATAGTTGTTGCCAAAAAATATGGATTGTCTAAACAATAGACTAATGAAGATCACGTAATTTTATGTTAGTTCAAAACTAACATTTGAAGATTTAACTAGTCTTGCAAATGATCAGTGTTTACTGAGATAGGCCTACCCATGTTCTTAGTGAGTTTTTATACGAAAGCTAAAGTTACCAGTATGAAATCGATTTCTACTTTTATTTAAAAAGCTCAGTGCAGATCTAAGACGATAGCATTTTCCAAGTGTTTTGTGGCTGAATGAGAACTGCTATCTTGTGATTCTGTTGAAAATTTTTTGTATGTGTTTGGACACATTGTAAAAGGTGTCCAGAAAATACATGTTTATAATGGGGAAAAAAATAAATTAAAAGCAGTTTGATTTTCCACTTAATTAAAGCTTGTGAACTGACTGGTGATTGGTAGATTCCATACATGGGATAAAAAAAATAATTAAATTCCTTTAGGAAAAGGAAAATCAGTATGCTGTGCTGGGTATAAATAGAAGTATTTTCCTTTGGGGTCACAAATGGAAATGTAAATGATCTATTACAGAACTTTCTGCTGGCGTAGCTGCAGAACATGAGCAAAACCACATTGGAATTTAGAACCCTGGAGCCTTCTAAAGCTGCAGTATAGTCAGTTGTTTGTGGCATGCAGCTTTTGAGAATTACAGCAGGATTATTACTTGAACCTTTTTTAACATGTAAGATTCTTGGCATGAATTCCAGTTGAGGTGAGGCAGAAAGTCATTAGAGACAGCAGAGATTCCAAATGGCTAATTGTTTTTAAAGGAAGAGCAGTAAGTGCATGTACTGTATTTGTCCCAGGGCAAGAGGAAACTTAGTGATCCCTCCCTTCCCATGCTTAATTTAAGAAGAATAAAGATATTACTCTTATTTGTGTCTACTTATTTATCTTGATAGAGTTGTTCTAAGCAACAGTGAGCGACTACAGTGTTCTGAAAACACAAAATGCTGTGTATCTACTGTATATTACTCACCCCTTTAAAACATCAGTGGTATTGGGAAAAAGTTGGGTGGTTTTCATTTAAGTTAAAAGAAGATAATCTGTAGGCAAGGTATTTGCTGATGGAAAGAACCAGATATAGTTTGAAGCTAAATTATTTGCAGAATTATGTTTTGAGAAATGAGGCTGACACATTGTGCTCTGTAAGTATCTGGATTTAATTTTTGCCTTCTTTGCATACTTGGTTGACATCTCTAAAATCTGTCTATTTCTTATAAACTGTTGGTCAGTAATATTCTAGCTCTGTCCTCACCCTGTTGTAGTCTAAAAGGACTGCTGTACTATCATTTTTGGCTCTTGGGATGTTCTCTTTTAGAGCTTTATCAGAGTCTCTAAAATATTTCTCCCTCCTCCCTTTCCTCCTGGCTCCAGTTTTGAATATATGAGAAATAGAGATGTTTTGATCAATAACATGCAGTTTTTCTGTTGCTGTTGTGTCAATATATTTTTCTTTACTAAAGTGTGACATTAAATACTTTCTCCCATGTTTTTCTTCATGCTTTCCTATTCCTCTAAGCCCTGCTTTCTCTGGCTAAGTTCCAGAGAAAAGGATGTTGTTTCCTGAAAAGATTACTTGAATTATGTATATAATGACAATCTCAAGGCCTGTTTCGTCATATCAAAAAGCTGATTTTAATCTGAGCATGCTAGAGAACATAGAGTCTTACAGCCACCATGAAAACAGACACAGTGAGAAACCTCTCTTTGCTTTCTAATCATCCTGAGTAGTTCTTGGTTGTAACTGAAGATTGGCACCTTGACCTGTTAAATTAATAGGCTGTTTTATTGTGATAGAAATAATAATCTAAAAGTATTACTGGGGCAGCTGTCTGATATTTTGAAAACATTTTCTTTTATGATTCATGGAATTAGTTAGCTGTTACTGAATATCCAGACTGCCCAGTGTCCAAAATAGTGTTGTATCTGGCATCTTCTGAACAGAGGTACCAACAGAGCAAGAGAAATGGCAATAATTTTATCTTATCTTTGCTATGATAATGTAGCTAACAACACAGAATATGGAAATTAATGGACACCTATGAATGCATCCATTTATGTGTCACATCTTTAAAGCAGGTGGCAGTACAGGAGACTTTTAACTCTTATTATAGATTTTAGCAGATTTTAGATTTTTCCATTTAAAGAATTAGCTCTTCCATAAACTCTTTGTTTCCATGTTTCTCTCTGTTTTAAAATACATTGTTTAGTAATAGTGTGCTTTCATAGCTTCAGTTGAGGTTCTTGGGATGACAGTCTTTAACTCCAGGGTTAAAGATCTAACATCTCTCCTTGGCACTTGGTTCTCTCAAAAAGTTTATTAATGTCTGTTTAATCTCAAATCAATTAAGAATTTATTTTGCATTGAATTTTGTCCAGATTTTATCTGTGTCTCATGGTTACGTCATGCTTTATTGACTACGGCAAGTTCACTATCTTAATAAAGCAAAGATTTAAGAGAGCTACTATCCTTTGATGACTCATCTGCAAAGAATAACAAAAGGGCTTGACAAAAGAAAAATTATTCTTTAACAGACAGTGATTGGTCTTGATGGAGATGAAAACTGTGGATAAAATAAAACAAGCATGTCATGCTCATTTCATAAAAACTACCCTGGTATAATCAGCATGGCTTTCAAGGGGTCAGAGGTCTCTGCAAGTCATGAGGAATCATAATTTGCACAAACCATGTCTTTTTGGTCTTTTGACTATATGCCTTAAGAGCCAAAATTATGCAATGCAAATAATCATCAAAGGAGTTTGGGTTTATGGTACATATTTGAAGTAAACTTTTTTTAATTGCTGGAGCTTTATGTTGTGGACTTTGACTAAGTGCATTAGTAAATGCTTAATTTAAAAGGATTCTGTCACCCTGAAACATAATCCTTTAAATTTTTTGAAATTCTTATTTGAGAGGAGTCTGTCTAAAGAGACTCCTGTCGATTCCCCTGCCAGCAGTGTGATTTCATGGCCACTCTGCTTCCTGCTTTCTTCAAGGTGTTTTTCTTTCTAGCAGTCAGTAAGAAAACTAATTGGTGTAAAATAAGCTTTCTGAAATATGCAAAAGGTAAAATACATTGACTTAAGCATTTTTCTCAGGCAATAATTAATCTTGATAGTTCTGTTGTTGTCACCTTGTTGTTGTTATTATTATTATTTTAAGGAATTTCTTAACCTTGTCAGCATTCTGACTGTCAATTCTTTTGTTATAACCTAATGCATTCACTAGTTAGCTGAAACTTCAATTTCACATGTACTACGTGAAGGATCTTGACAGGGCAGCTCCTGCCTACCTTTCTGCAGCTGTGTGAAAAGCTGCTGTTTGCCACCTGTCTGCACCACCTCTGTGGGCAGCTGCTGTTAGAACAGGTGCCTCTGCTTTCACTCTGTCTAAAGCCCATCTCTTTTCATTTTAAATCCCTCTTCACTATAACTACTCCCTTTTAGTGCACTGTGTCCAGTCAGGTAGGACATCTGCTGAAATGCAGCCTGGCTGGTCGGTTACAAATGCCCAGCTGAACCTGAGAGTCATGTTCTTTCTTTCTTTTCATCTTCAGGGTCTCTTTCCTCTCCCTTCTTACAGCCTGGCAGATTTTTTACAATGCCTAATTCTGTTCTTCTCTGCTTTCTGCCCTTCTTCCCAGACCAATATGTATCCTCCAATATCTGTGCTCAGCTTACTATTTCCAAATTTTTGTTTTTTTTAATAACAGAAACAGTCTTTGGATTTTTTCAATAAATAGTTTTGAATATTTACATGGGTTTCTGTATTGCTAAATATATATGGCATTAAGTAGTACTGTCTAGTGTTGTTTAATGATTGTTTTGATATTGAATATTTCTAGTAAAAGTATATTGCACTGGTATTGCATGCTATGTACTTGTGACTGGAGAAGTGTCCATTTCTTTTCTCTTCTAAGTGCCTATTTTATCAGCTGTTCTAACAATGATTTTCCCATAGTCAGTGGTATGGCAGTGATTTAGTCTTGACAGAGATACAGCAACTAAATTTCCTCCAAAATCAGAGGAGTCATCCCATACAGTTTTTTGTTCATTACAGCTGGTGACTTTGAGGCTCCACAAGCCATTCCCCAGACTTTTATGTTGACACACAAATAAAATACTCTTTTCTCTGAGGTTTTTAAATTCTTGGTGAGACAAAATGTTATGAATTTATTTTCATGCAATTAAGGTAGTAATAGGTAATTTGAAGTTATCATATTTATAAATATATTTCACTAGTAGACTAAACTGAGACCTGTAAGCATGTGGTATTTCTAGTCAGTTATTCTATGACTTCTTGCCAGTTTAACTACAGGGATGTCCAAGTTGGTTGTCACAGTTAGAATAGACAAAAGCATTCCTTCTCTTTACTGTTGGCTTAAGTAGCTGTGCTACCAAAACTCCCAAAGTGTAGACCTGGTGGGGAAATCCCAATTATTTACTCCACCTGAATGAAGAAGACAAAGTTACGCTCCGACTATACTTTACTTGTTTGTGCAGAAAAACACACTGATACCACATTAAAAAACCCTTCAAAACAGCATAAATCAGTTTCTGCAACAAAATCCCTCCCTGCCTCCCCTTCACCTTCCCCTGCCCTTTTCTTCTCTGTATAAAGTGTGCTTGTTTTTCTGGAAGTATTTTCAGAGAGATTGTGTATTCTTTGAAAGCTTAGGCTGTGCCAAATGCAAATCTCTTTTGCTCTTTAAAATTTTAGTTTTACAGTACCTCTGATCGCCTGGTCAAGGATGTGATGGAAGCTTGATAATCTCTTTGAGGAAACCAATCACAAGCAGACTACTAAAGCACCAAATAACTAGGTGCTTTTACCCCTCTTTTTATATGTATTAGCATGCTCAGCAGGATAGGGACATGAGGACAGAAAACCTTCCTTAACTGAAGAGTGAAGTAGATGCCTAAGGGAGTGTTATGTGAAACGCCTTAACAACACAAACTGGGTGTGCTTACTATGAAGTGATACCATAGGGACCAGCGTGGCTTCTCTTACTCTTGGCATTCCCAAACTGGTTTTTTTATGTGACTTTTACACCTAACTTTTTGTCACTTGTTTTATAACATATCTCATATCACCTGGAATATACTTTTTTTATCACAGTTTCCTCAAATCAGAATAGAAACCTCTGGCATTGGCTTGAACTATGATTTTTTCCAGCCAGCCTCTTGCTGGTAGCAGAAGAAAGAGCAATGGAGTATTCCCCAGTGCTTTTACTAGTTTATAACATTGTTCATGCCACCCCGTTGCAATAACTGGCAGAGAGTCTGTGAATGAGACTGCACATCAGGCCAGGCAGTGCTCTGGAAAGTATAACCCTCTTCAGACCTTCCTCTGAAGAATTAAGTGTTAAAACGAAGTGTCATGACTTCAAATGTACTTAGTACTTTAATGCAAGGAAGCCACATTGCAAGATGAAAATCCTCAAACTCATCTGCTGGGTGTCTCAACCCAGTAGACTTTTTGTCTTTGTGTTATCTTACAGATACCTTGTTATGTCAGTCTACTCTTGCCACCAAAAAGGTCTCAGATCTATTAAAATAAACAAAAAGGAACATTGTTAAATAAAATATAGATAGTAGAACTTGAAAAATTATTGTAGAGGAATAATTTCTAAAATGTATGAAACTATCTGCTTTAAATTAATGTAACTTTATTCCACCAACATTTAATAAATAATGTTGTTGGTTGGTTGGTTGGTTGGTTGGTTGGTTTTAAACACAGCAATGGCTTCAGTTATGTATTGGTATTTTATATCAATAGAAAATGTTGAGTCTTTAACTTTTATTTACTTACTTTTTGCAGTCCAGACATTCCCTGTGCAAGTATGCAGCATTTCTGAAAATAGTTTGCTCTAGACTGCAGTGGATTTACTTCAGACTGCTCCGATGTGGTTAGAACATCCCCCAGTCAGAAGCAGGGTGCTTACAGCACTGAACTAATCCCTGTCTACTGCAGCATCCTGAGGTTTAGAAGTTAATAGCATGAATAACTTAACTCTTTTCAGAGTTATTCCAACTCACCTTATTTTGTGATTCCGTAATATTTTCTCTTTCTGAAGGTAGCAGGAAGGTCAGTAGCCCATTGCATGGATTCATTACTTTGAGAATGTCTTCTGAGTAACAGTCAACCTGCTCTATAAACATTATTCCATGGCTTGCAGTTTTGCCAAAAAAGAAAAAAAATACAACCAACCCAAACCACAAACCAAAAGCCAGATGTGGAAAACAAAATATTGCAGCGACTGTTTTTCCCTTATGTGTTTTGCCACAAGCTCATCATGAAGATTATGAAATCATTAGAAGGCATCCACTTGCCTTGGAAGTATTCTCACAGGAATTTCTATGCTTGTACACTTGGAGTATCCTGTCCACTAAAAAAATATTCTAAGGTCACATAGTTTTGGATGCTTCTCTGGGCTATTTCTTCATTATATTAACTTCTTGACATTTCCATTTATTCTGGAGTAATATTGAACACCCATTTCCAGCTGTCCTGTTTACTGAAATACAAATTTAATTTAAAAGATTGCTAAAAAGAGTGTAGACTTCAAGAGTTGATGCCCTGAGTTGATACTAATCTCTGGGGTTGTTCAGTGCAGCACACACAGGGCCTACATCTTAGCTTTCCTCTGTTAATGAGCTAACATAGCAAGAAAGCCAAAATTGCAGCAGAGCCACATGGTAACAATAGTTCTGTCAACTGATCCATCCATGTTTTTAATTTTAAAACAAATATTAGGATTTATTGCGTGGCTTGGGAGGTAGTTAAAGTTGTACATATATATCCCTAAAATTACTTGTTCAGACTTAGAATGGAACTATTTTATTAAAGTAAAAATAATACTGTATAGTTCTTTAATCATAAAATCTGTTTTTACAACTATGAATATATATTTAATTCTCAGGTAAGCCCTGAGGAATTACCTATTTTGCAAATAGTGAAGCTTAACTGTAACATGTAAATTATGAAGTTATTCCTGCTCTACTAATTTTTGCTGCTCTGAGGTTAGACACTGCTGCCAGTGAGATGCCATGGTCTAGTTCTCACCACAGCAATACCACTGGTTCTATAAATAGCTTTAATTAAATTGTTTAATTTCTCTTTCTGAATTCCCTCTTTGTAATGGACACAGTATTTTTTACATTTGGTATTTTCTGAAGATACTTACCTTTTATGCTTATGCTTATGTGAAGCATCCAGGTCTGATTTTTGATTTTTTTATAGACAAGCTTAATTTTAAAAAGTAAGGGAGAAGTGCAGGTTAAAAGCAGTAGTGTTGATTGAAAATTAAAACTACTCATTGCATTAAAGTGCAAGGTGTCCTCTGGGGTTTTTTATTTGTTGCACTTCATATTTTTCCTGCTAGTAATATGCCACTGAATATGCAAAGTAGATACATGAAAAAACAGCATTAACTCCTTGTCTGTGATCACCTGAACCTTACAAAAAATCTCATTTATTTCTGGGGTTCTTTAAAATCTGTTGCTTAAGTCAGCTGGCACCAGATAAGGTTCAGTCAAAAACTAGAGGAATAAAGGAAGAGCAGGACAGATGGAAAGGAAATTTAGTCCTTTGTATATGACACCAAGCCCAAAGTTATGCAGAATTTGTAGAGCTGAATTTGAAGTACTTTGTCTTCCATCTCAGGCTTAGATTCATGTAGTCAGGTATGTCTGACCTTTAGCCAAAGCCCCACAAAGTGGATCAATGTGATCCCAACCTGCACCTGCAGGTAATGAGGTTATTCGTGTTATCTGTGGCTGTGATTTGATAGCCACCAAGGGCAGCTATAACACTTCTACTGAGGGAAATTAATTTGTAATTGGAGCTAGGAGAGAAAGATGTGAAACTGCTGCATAGATGAACACACTGTCATGGTCTAAAATAGGTTTAATTGTTAATACTGTGCTTGAGCCTGCAGATGATGGAGCAGCAAAAGAGTGGGAGAGACATATTTTATTTATCCTTGTAGAGTTGAATCTGTTCAGTACATAGCCTAACTAGGAGTCCAGCACAGTGATGAGTGAGAATATACTTCATATTTACAAAACAGCAGTGTGGCAGAAATGGGGGAAAGGCATCCCCATTAGAAGTGTGCCTACAGAAGAACCTGTGCTGAAAAAACTGTGGTGCCTTATCTGCCGATTATATAGTTCCAATGACTGTTTTTATACATGACCCTGTATTTGGTCTTGAACTTGAGTTATTCTTATTTACTATGGGTAGTTCTCCTGCCCTACCCTTGAGGATTTGTGTTAAGAATGATGCATCCAAACGCCCCAATTATGGCTTATCTCTTCACTGAAGAACTCCCAAACCTCACATCAGTGCTGTATCACAGATGATCTCCTGTGACTTTCGGGTACTTAGTCTGTGAAAGAAATTAGATACCCTTTAAGTACCTGTACCTCAAGTGTGCTTCAAATGCCAAGAAGCACTAGGAGTGCCCTTCCAGACAGGAGTCTCTAGATGCTGTAGTACTGCCTAATTATAATTTGAAATAAGGGTAATAGTCCTTTACAGATGAGTTTTTTGAAAAAAATTGTTAAGACTATTTGAAAACTCCAATTTGTATTTCAAGAGACAAGATTCCCGGATGTGTCTCTCCAAATCTCTGCAAGACTGTAATCCTGTCTTGACGCGGCTCACTGTCCGCCCACTCTCACAGGGCACCCAGTTTGCTCTCGGGTGAGCCCACGCCAAGAGTGGCTCCTCACCGGAATCCCAAGGAACCCGGAGTAGGAGTATAGCTCTACATGAGCTATGGCTCCAGCAGCACGTCTTGAGGCGAGCAAAGAGTAGCGGAGGAGACCTTTTGTAGTTCAGGGAAAAGGTTTATTGAAAGCACAACTGCGACCGAGGAGGGAGAACCACAAAAGGCACAGACTACTGCTGTGCAACAACTTAAATAGGGGACCTCCCCCATGGGCGGGTACAATCCATAATCTAATCAGACTGAACAAGGGCTGTAACCATGGGGTAGGGCTTCATACCGGGTTAACCAATAGGGGAAACATAGGCAGGGATACATACATCTTAACAAATCATATCGTAAGGCAGGGATGATTAACGTAGAACTTACTAGAACAAGGGGAGGAGCAAAGGGGAACTGACAGCTCCGTGGGACGGGTTTAGGGTTACAGACAGGGTAGGTTCTGGAACTTGGGAGGGGTTTAGGGTGACGGACAGATGCTAGAGGCAGGAAGGGAGTAAACATAACTTGGGGGTGCAACCTGGGAACAAACCATTCAACATAGGAGAAAATCCAAACCAAACAGCGCACCGCAACACTGTCTGAAGTCAGCTTTCTTCACTTTTTTTTTCAGCTTAGGAAAATCTCCTAAGTTTTCTTGTGACATTTCAGAGAGCTACTAGTAGAGTCCGATGTTAACTTCCACATAAAAACAAATAGAAAAGCTGTTGGTATGTGCTCTACCTTTCTCCATGTAGCAATTAATAGCTACTAAATTATAATTAGCCAGGGTGCTAACTTGGTGGCCTGAAATACTTGAAGTTAAAAGGCTACATACACTTTTAATATATGTGTCTAATAAAATAGTGAAAACCAGCAAAAATTAAAGTCAGCTTCTGTCCTTGTTTTGAGGTATTTCTTCAGAAAACATCCTATCCCAACACTTAGTGGAAGAGATGGTTCTCTGAATTCTTTCAGGCTTCCCTTGGTCCTCCCAAATCAGTTTTCTTTGCTTGTCTACATGAAGGGTGTTTTAACTATTTGAGCAATAGATGGTTCAAAATTATACCATTTCACGTTTGAGATGAACGTCCTTATTCTGGTCCAAGTTTCTTCCTAATTTTAAACATTTCTGTAGATTCCTTTGATACCGTGCTTCAGATTGCAAAGAGGTGAAATAATACAGTATATCTCTGCTGCATTTAATTCTCTAACTGTATGATTTTGAAGCCTATGTCAAGTGTATTTACCTCAGAGCTTTGCTGGCCATCGCCTGCGCATTTAAAGAATAACTACAGCAGTCTTTTTTTTCCATAGTCTCCTGTGTGTGTGGTGTGTTAATTCGTTACTGGTTACCTACTGTGTGCCAGCCTGGCTTCAGTGTGCTTGTGGTGTCTGAAACTGGGAATGTTCCAGTTGCAGCAGCATCCACAGCAGCAATTTCAGTTTCCGTTAATGCCAAGTCACTTTGTTTTAATGATCCTTCCAGATGAGTTGGGAGAACAACAATATTTCCATACAAATCACATCACCCTTAGCTAAATGGAGAGCTACCATACTCTGGAGCTGCTACATACAGGAATTTTGGAGGAAAACAAGCTGAAGAAAGCAGTGCTATCTAGGAAAAAAAAAAAGCGTATTTTATTATCTAGAGTGCTGTAATTACTGAACGCCTTTGTGATGAAGGAAAGTGAAGTTGTTCCCATATTACATGTGAGAAAACAGTGAGGGCTTGTCTACACGTGGATGTTATGCAGTTGTGCTGTTAGTCAGTAAACTGCTGTGTTTAAACAGCTGTAATTATGCTGGTAGAATTGCCTGGGTGAGACTCTCTGAGTTGAAACATGTCCTTTTCTGGTTTTGAGGTGTACTGCTTTGAAAGAAATTTCAACTGACCTAAAAAAGGAAAAACAACACGAATTTCTGGATAAATACAAACTAAGACCAAATAACTTATACTCAGAAACCATAGCCTTTAAAACATTTCTCTCCTTCCTGGCTAGACAAGCCTTGAATAGGATAGTAATGAGCTTGTGCCACTGTATCTTCTACTTGCTAATACTATTTACTGTTACTATTTCCTTGTGTCTGCTGTCTTCTCCATCATCACTGTAGATTTTTTACTTGTCCTAGAGGGCTTCTTTTGCAAAAGAATTAATATGTGCAACAGCAGTGCCATAGCGACTAGAAGTTATTTTAAAAAAAAAGGAAACTCAAGTATACAGAATATATAGCAGAAGATGAGATATTCTCTGGCCTATACAGTGGAACAGTTTTCCCACTGTGAAATTGCATTGGCAGTAATTCAGGAGTTGTTAAGTACTCTTCATAAAAAAGGCTTCTGGTTTAATGCCTTTTCTCATCTTCTTACTGCAAGACTATTAAAGCCCTCTCCAACAGCATCCAGATGTAAAGATGTACACAGCCACAAACAAATAGAGAAAAAAAAGAGCACTTGCCTTGTGAACGACCACTCCATGCAAGAGTGGAAATAAATAATTTCAACTTTCGTGCCTTCACTGTGAGGAGAAAAGGCCACCTTTGTCCTTTTCCTATGAGTTAGGAGTTTGTACCAATTAATTAATGATACTGTAAAGATGAACCAACAGGCTACTGAAGAAAAACAGGACCACAAGCATTTATGAAAGTGGGAAATCTTCGCTGAAATACAAAAAATAAGGGACAAAGGTTACTCTAACTGAATAGTGCTTGGTTTTCCACTCATTTACTGTAATAAGTAAATAAGTACAGGAACCTGTTGAATAGCCATATAATTGAAGCATATTAAGGGCGAAAAAAAGAAATGAGCAAAACCAGTTAGAAGACTAGAAATTAATGTTTGTCCAGTGGAACTACATAGCAGCTGAATTTTCACCAAAATTCAGAAGACTTCTATACTGACCTCCCATGGGAAGTCCTAAAGCTTCTATTGCTTGGGAAGCTTGCACCTACTGGTAGGTTGCATTGGTGAAAGTGCAAAACCCTTAATTTTTAACTCATTACTGGTTAACGTTGGTTTGAAGAGCTCTTTGCTTAAGGGGTAGCACAGTGGATGATAACTTACTTTTGTGAATTAAAAGGATGTGTCCTTAATTATTTTGTTGAGGTCAGAGGCTGAAAACCATTTTTTACATTTCATTGTTTTCACCCATTTTAGCATTTAAGTACTTTGTTTTGTATAATAGAACAAATTTTGAAGAGAAGAAGAATGTTTGAGTGTTTAACACAGTTAAAATTAGATTTAGCAATAATGTGATGATGATTTGTGCATGTCATTGATTTCATAGAATCATTTAGGCTGGAAGCAACCTTTAAGAACTGAATCCAACCATTAACCCAGAAGTGCCATTAACCCAGCAGTGCCATGTCCAACATTAAATCATGTCCCTGTGTCATCTACACATCTTTTAAATACCTCCTGAGATGGTGACTCTACTGCTTCCCTGGGCAACTTGTTCCAATGTTTGCTTCATTTTGGTGAAGAAAGTTTTTCCTAATATCTACTCTAAACCTCCCCTTCAGACCATTTCCTGTCATCTTGTCCCTTATTCCTTGGGAGTAGAGTGCAGCCTCCACCTGGCTGCACCTTCCTCAGGTGGAGTGTGAGAAGGACCCCCTGAGCCTCCTTTTCTCCAGGCTGAGCCCCTTTTCCAGTTCCCTTAACTGCTCCTCAATGGACTTGTGCTCCTGCTTTTTATCCAGCTCCATTCCCTCCTCTGGACACCCTCCAGCTCCTCAATGTCTTTCCTGAATTGAGAGGCCCAGAACTGGACACAGCACTCCAGCTGCCGCCGCAGCCCTGCCCAGCACAGGCCACACTCACTGCCCTGCTCCTGCTGCCCCACTATTGCTGACACAGGCCAGCACGGCCTTGGCCTTCTTGGCCACCTGGGCACAGCTGGCTCATGTTTAGCTGCTGTTGACCAGTGCCCCCAGGTCCTTTGCCACCAGGCAGCTTTCCAGACACTTTTTCCCCAGCGCATAATACTGCAGGGGTTGTTGTTACCCAAGGGCAGGACCCGCCACTTGGCCTTGTTGGACCTCAGACCATTGGCCTCATCCCATGGATCCAGCCTGTTCTGATCCCTCTGCAGAGCCTTCCAGCAGATCAACACTGCCACCTAACTCAGTGGCATCTCCATTATCAACAGGACTGGTCCCAGCACTGAGCCCTGGGCACTCCACTGGTATCCAGCCACCAGCTGGATGTAACTCTATTCACCACCACTCCCAGGCTCCAGATGTCCAGTTTTTCACCCAGTGACACAGCACCTGTCCAGGCCATGAGCAGCCAGTTTCTCCAGGGGAATGGTAAACAGTGTCAAAGGCATTACTAGAGTCCAGGCAGATAATATCCACGGGATTTCCCTGATCCATTCAGCAGGTTACCTTGTTTTAGAAGAAGATCAGGATAGTCAAGTAGGACCTGCCCTTCATAAACCTATGTTCATTTACCTTTATAGATGCTAACTCCATGTTTCAAAAGTAAGCATGTTTATTTATTTTTGTTCTGTGGTCCAAAATCTGATCTGTTATAGGATATTTCATTATTATTACTGAAAATTACAAATGTGTGCAAAAACCAGAGTGTAATTCTAATCTTTATTCTGCTTACAACTGCTTTAAAAAAATACCACCGAAACTGGTAGAAAAGCCTAACACTGAAACTTAAAAACTGTCATTCTGAAGAAAGCCTTCTGGACTAAAGTAATATAAACAACTGCTGTTGTGTATGGGGAAACTAGCTGTGTTAAAGGAAAAAAAATTTCATATATTTCTTGTTTATTTTTGTATCATTGTTCAAGTGCAAAATCCTGGATTGATAATAGAATATGATGCTATCTATATATTGATGGGGTTTTTTTGTTTTTGGTGGTGGTGGGGTTTTTGGTTGTTTTTCATATCTCACTGCTCAGCGTGCATACACACATATATTGCCTTAACTCATGATGATTCCATGCAATGATTTTCACCAAATTTTTAATTTCTTGATAATGGGATTGATTTTTTTATCTTTTGATAATAGTCTATGCATTAGGCCTGATGATAATCAACCAGAAGAACAGGAAATACTGAAAGAAACTTTTATTTTCCCAGCTCTTGTGATTTTGCTGCTGTTGCTCAAGGCTGTAATTCAAATACAGAGTGCAAAGCAAGTGCATAAGATTTCCATTCAATTTAACAGTCTAAGAATTTTTCAGGTTTTTCTTTATTCCCCCTTAGGACAAATGCGTCACATGCCACTATTTTTCCCCTGCTTGTATATTCATCTTTTCTTTAGGTATTCTGAACCAGTATACTTCATGAGAAAGTGGAGAGGTCATTGAGAGAAATGGTTTTCTCAAACTACATACTGCTGATACATGGCTGCATTTGTATGGATATTATAGTGGTTTTGTCTCAATGACAGATCTCATTATAGATTGTTTTATTCAGCCTCTTATCTCCTGTTTTGAGATCATAGTCTTTAGTAAAATAGCCCTAATGCATATATGTAGACCTTAAAATAACTTTATATTCCTTTCCAGTAATCCATAGATCTAAAGCCATTTCTCTCTGGAACGTATTCTGTTCTTTCCTCTGCTTTTGTTCTGGCTTTCCTGAGTAGAAGCTGGCTCTTTCTATAAGAAAAAAATTTAAACAAAATAGTTTTTAATTGTTTTACAAATAGTGCACAGTAGGATGAGTAAATAACTTTTGGGGCATGTTTAATAAAATCCATTTCTGCAAATACAACTATAAAAAATGTTTGTCATGTTCAGTTCAGCCATTCATGATGATAAAACACATTTCTGTGTTCTGCAGAAGAAGATGTGAATCCAGACTGAGGCGAGGCTGGAAGTGGCATCTGCTTATTCCATACTTCCAAACAAAACAGAAGACGCAGCAAACAATTCTCTTTTTCAACCTTTAGTGCCATTCAGTGTCTTGAATACTTACTTAAAAAATGAAGAGCTGAGTAGTTATAGATACAGGATAGGTTTTAATACCAAGGTATTTTAATATTGAGTCAGTCATAACTGGAGGCTTGACTAAATTCCGATGGGTTCTGTTTCATGCAGCATCTCTTGGCAATCCCATCTGTTGCTTGGCTGTCCTCAGAGGAAAAAAGGTTGTTCCACACTTCTCGCTGGAACTTCCTCTGTGTTGACTTATTTTTATTCTCTTGTGTCCTCCCACCATGCATCTCGGCAGAGAGCATGGCTGTATCTTCATGCTCACCTCTTCATGTCCACTGACAGGCTGCATAAGCTCCAAAGCTGCATCTGAACAAGTTCTCAAAGCCTTTCCTCAAGTGCTTCACTCCCTGATTATCTAGTTGGCTCTTGGCTAAGCTTGTTTAGGTTCCTTGATGACAGGACGAATGGGAGTGGACTTAACATGAAGGAGGGTAGGTTTCAATTATATATTAGGAAGAAATTCTTCACTGTAATGGTGGTGAGGCACTGGTATAGATTGCGCAGAGAGGTTGTGGACTCCTCATCCCTGGAGGTGCTCAAGACCAGGCTGGATGGGTCTCAAAGTAACAGGGCCTAGTGCAAAGTTCCCTGCTGGTGGCAGGGGTTTGGAGCTTTAAAGTTCTTCCTAACCCAAACCGTTCTGTGACTGTATGATTCCAGACATTAGGATTCTAATGTTTTTCTGGTGATGTGAGGCCCAAAACTGAGTACACGCTACCAAGGGGTGGTGTAAAGAGCATGGAGTAAGTGGGAGTATTCACCTATCTTCATCTGCCATCTGGATTCAGGATACCATTAGTCCTCATTGCTGCCATTTGTACACTGTGGGCACCTGTTTAGCCTTTTTTCTTTTTACCAGCCCCTTTTCAGCAATGGTTTCCAAGTCAGTCAGTCCCTAACATGGCCTATTGCGAGTTTAGTTCCTCTTATCTGCCAGAGATTGCATTTGTCCTTGTTGAACTTAATAAAATTACTTCTGGCCCAGTCCTTGAGCCTGTTTATTTTGCTCTCAATGACAGTCCTGCCCTTGAGTATATCATTGAAATGGAGGTTGATTGAGAGCTTTAATAATGACCAATGGTGAATCAAAAAAAGAACAAAAGACACCATAATCTTTGGATGATACCATCTCTATTAAAAATAATCACCATTTTCAGGCACAGTCCTACAATTCAGCAAGCAGCTGTGGATGGCAAATTGGAGCAAAATGAATGTACCCTTTTTTTCCTCTACTAAGAATAAACATGTGTTTATATTGAGATATGTAGATGCTTACCCATTGTATCCATTTAGCTTCTGTTCTAGCATTGAACACACTTCACTGTTGGTTTCTGTGAGTTACTGAATTTATTTTCAACCGTCAATTCTTAGATGTAAAGTAATCTGCTATGTAAGAGAAATTGGGTGTGTGTTCCTACATTTTGCTTAATGGAGTGGACTGGAAGATAAGCCTGGTTTTTAACTTTAAATGTGCTATGTACTTATGTATGTGTCATCAAAGCTTTTAATGTCTGCCTTCCGTGTCTAAAATAGGATGTCACAAAATGTAATGAGAATTTGAGGAAGTAAAAAGAATGAAAAATCATCTTCAATAGATTGTATAAAGCTTCCAGAGAAATGTTGCATGTTGGTACTGAATAATAAACTATGCTGTCAAAAGTACATAACATAGTAACAAATTACTGCAAAGTGTATTTTCAGGTGGCTTGTCTGCAAAAAATTATCTGATAAAGTTTTATAGATAATGGGAAATATTTCTGAGGATAGTTCTCCTAAAGGAATTAAGGGAACCTAAGACTGAAAAAAAGAACAGCATTTAAGAAGAAGCTTTCTTTTACACATGTAGGCTGGGTGTTTATAGAGGTTTCTAAGAAAAAAAGGTGTACTCAGAAATAAATTTAAACTTCATTGGGGTGGAGTATTGAAAGTATGGCTCAAGGATAGTTTGAAGTGATTCTGAGAATAAGAAGTGACAGGAAGATCAAAGTTAATAGTTTTCCTGAGGGTCTGAGTTATATCTAAGTTATTGATACATATGGTTAAAAGCAGTTAGGAGGCTTTTGTTGTTGCTGTTAGTTCCTTTCGAAGGGCTTTTAAAAATGTTTCATTATACAGATCTTTTTGCATAAATCTCTTGCCTCCCCTCATATGGTCTGTATTCCTTCTATAATTTCCCCATGTTATATTTGACCCTTTTTGTTATACTTTCTGTGAAATCACAGGACTTGAGTTTGCTTGCACAGGGAATGAGTTGCTGGGTAGAGGGATCTGTTTGGTGTAGGATCCAGAGATGTGTTGTTCTGTGACCTCTTGTAGTGAAACATTTTCTTCACTGATTAAGTTTCAGTAAAACTTTTTATTTCATTCTAACTCCTCATTTTGGCTTCTTAGTGTAGCATTACTTGGTTTTTCTGCAGTGCTGCCCTGCTTAGCTTTGAAACAGCTTGCTTACCTCTTACTGTACTTTGTCCACTAATAGAAATATGATTGTAGAAATAAGTTAATGTCCCAGTGTTAGGCACTGTATGTGTTGTAAATGTTGATTATTGTTAACAAGCAACCAGGAACATTTTATTCATTTGGGAGAGGAATTGTCTGATTTCAGAAATTTCCAGAGTAACAAAAAACTTCTCAAAAGAATGAGAAATTTGCTTTTGGAACTTTCTGGATCTTTGATGAGCACTAAAGATTGTTCCTGGTAGGGCAGGTATTTTCCATATACTATGTTCACATTTGATTGGAAGATGCAGTGTCCAGACACTATTTTCAAAAAACAGTACATGAAATAGCTTTTGCAGAGTACACTAGGTTTGGTCAAATATATTATATTGGAAGAATCATTTCATGTTTAAGATAGTAAAAATTTTGCCAAAGTAGGTAATGGCGGCTCTTCTGTGACTTGTTTTTTTTAAATGTAAATATAGTGAACAATTAAATTCTAAAAATCAGCTGATGACAGAAGTTGGATACATTATCCAAGTATAATCCCTGTTTTTTAAATTAAATTTTAAAATACTGTAGTTGAACCGTACTAAAAAGAGAGGCTATCTGAGTGTCATTTGAAATTGTGTGATTGGATGTTTTATTGCTGCTGCAGTTCCAGACATGCTAACTTTATATGAGACTAGGGACTAATTTTGAAACTGAAGTAGTAGCCTCAAATTTGCCACATTAATTGAAGAACTAGGTATAGTACTGATTGATGTGAAGGAGAATATGGAAGAATACTAAAGACTATGTTTTTTTATGCCTGGATAACTTTTTTAATTCTGTCAATTTGATAGGGCATCATTAGCTTTTCTTGTGTGATTGATGTGGCAGAAGAAGAGAAAGTGGTTTTTTGTTTCCTGGAGAATGAAAGATGCTGAGAATGAAAATAAAACATCAAGACAACTAGAGCTTATAAATCAGTTGAATGAAGAGTTTGCCTTTTAAAATTACAAAATTGAACAGGCTTTGCAAAACCTGGTGCCAATTAAGAGAGTTATTCGTTGTAGAAAAGACTGGACATTATTGCAAATAGAGCTGACATGTAGTGTAATCAGAGATACATTTGGCATTTTAAGATATGCTGACCAGGTTAAATAATCACAAAGCAAATTTAGACCAGAACATGTATTGAAACTTTCCTGATTACTGATTTAACTCCACTACTGAATCACAATGTCTTAAGCTGTTCTTTTCAAAGTTACCCTCAAGTCAGCAAGGACAGCCTGTGCTAAACTATTTAAAGTTTCACAGCTGTCAAGAAAATTTGCCTGGATTTGAGCAGGATTTCCTTCTGGAAATCAGAGTAACAAGGAAGTAGCAAAAGTGGGTAAATGATGTTTGATAATGGACTTGGCTGCACAGACAAAATGTAACAAGAAGAAGGTCATATCCTCTAAATGCTCTCATTTCTCATTTCCAGTAGTTAACAATATGTAACCAGATACAACATGCAATGTGGTCAAATGTAGAATTTTAAGAGGAGATTTTAGCAGATTTTGGATGTTTCTGAGTTGGTAGCAAATTGTCTTCTTTGGGTCATTTTGAGATGTATTCCACTGCTTTATTTTGGGAAAGGATGTGCAGAGAGAAATGGATAAATAGATAAATGGAAAGGTATTCACACTTCTGTTGCCCATTGATTAAATTATTCTTTTGCTTCTGGTCTCACCTAAGTGCAATTAATCAGTGTTAGTGGATCATTGTCACAGCATAGAAACTCCCTTAATGATGTGGTGTTCATGTGATGTTTAAAATTCCGCTGATCTGCTGCTACACATAAGAAAAAAATAGGACTTTTATATTTTTTGGTAGTCGTAACTTGTCTAGGTCCTGTACATTATTATTAAAGATTTGTCTTTCAGTTAACCCACTTCGGGCTGAATTTTGCCTGGGGTCTAAGCAGCATTGATTTTCATGCTGTTACATGACTTGTAACTGCGCTCATTACCTCATGGTGCTTGTGGCTGCAGCATGGTGGGCGAGGGGCTGGAGACAGAACACGACACACTCCTCAGTTCGTTCTAGGACAACAGTGTCAGTTTATTCATGGAGGCTGTCTTTTACAGGGTGCTCAGAATTCACGTGCCTGACCATCTCTTGCTTGAGGTCTTGGTACCGCCCAGCTCCTTTGATCAATCATATGTCTGCAGCCGAGGTGGAACCTGAATATTCACTCAGAGGCTGGCCCATGGTACCGAACCGGGTTTCCAAGGCAGCCATAGCACGAGCCAAGCTTGTACCACAACAACTACCCTTTCCTTTTTTATTAAAATTGCAAACTACTCTCTGTCACCTATATGCAAGGGCCCATTGCAAACAGAGTGGCAGAAGACAGCATAGATCTGATTTTGAGATGAGGTTTCTATTTAATTTGAGAAACTCTCACTGGAGCTGCAGCATTCATCTCTGAGGATCTATGGGGCAAGAACTATTAATCACAGGCTCAGTGTTTAGAAGATAAAAGTTACAACAACTTTAAAAACAAGAAATAATTTAACTCAAAACCATTTGTGCTCCTTGAACGAAATTAGTAAGGTAAACTTAGACTTTACCGTCTCCCAGGATCTGCTAAGAATTTTGTTTTTCTTATGAGTTTTGGGGGACCTCTTCCAGACAAGACCTCCCTGTTTATCTGAAAGGAAAAGGTTTTGGTTTTACAAAGCCAAATTAACTGGTCAAAAACGACTTGCTGCTATTTTTGAATAGTAATGCCTGGGGTTTATGGTATATCTCCTTTATCAGTCAGGCTCTTGGCCTGCTCAGAACTTGGCTGGGAAAGGTTTTCACTCCTTAACACTGTGAACATGAAAACATTCAACCTCTTAAACTGAGAGTAGAAGCAGTTTGTAAATAGAACAACAAATTAGTAGAGTTCTTATGTGAACTTTCACTTTAGGAGTCCCAGATTTCCATGAAGTAGGTAAACAGGTTGTTTCAATCATTGTAGTGATAGAAAATGGTTTACAATGACTGGGTTCTGAGATTTTTTTAATACTCTCAAATGATTTAATGTATAGATTGCTTTAGCTGTCTGCTCTGTGGGGTCTCACAACACATTCCTCTTTTCTGTTTTTCAAGTTTACATTTTAAAGATGATGTGGTTTTGATTCAACCAGGCATAAACACCAATCTCGTGTAATGGTTTTAATTCACCAATTTGAAATTTCCCTGTTGTGAGATAGGATTAGGAGGAATGCAAAGCAGGCTTAATTTAAATGGTAGAAAGAAAACCTTTATTACTAGAAACTGTAAGAAAAAATAGTAAGAATCAGAATAAAACTTTCAGAACACACCTCCTTCCCCCACACACTTCTTTTCTTTCACACTGGCAATGTACAGACAACCAATCAGTTTACCATCTTTTTTTTTTTTTTTTTTTTTTAAAAAGAGTCTTTCACCAATTCACTTGGGAGCTGAGACTTCTCTCTTCAGTCTGTGGAAATTTTTTTCTCTGTTTTCTTGGCAACAAGAAACAGTTTTCTTGTGGTCTTGATGTCACAGTGAGGAGAATGGAAATCTATCACTGTGTAAAAATTCCTTCCTCAACTAAGAGTTTTCCCACAAGCATTATTGAGGACCATATCAATTTACGGGGCACACTTTAAGGATTGTAACAGCTTAAACAGAAGCTCTCTTCATGCTTGAAAACAGAGGTCTTTTTTCTTCTTCCCTGGGGAGCAGCAGGGGTCTTCATCTTCTCACTATTTAAACTCAGGGGATCACAACCATTTTAATATCTGCTTACTCTAACACCAATGCCTCTGCTTATATCTACAGTTAAAATATTCAATCCGCCCCATAATATATGTGTTACAGGGAAACAAGAGTCTCTTCTCCATAGCATAAAAAAAGACAGATTTCAGTCCGTGACTCTCCTTCTTCCCTCATCTGCAGCCTGACTCTTCTTCTGACCTTGGTGTTTTCATGCTGTTTCTGTGCGTATCTTCATCTTTGTCTGTTCACTCAGAAGAGATAGCAAAGTGTCTGCAGGTCTCATTCTGGGCAGTGAAAGAGTTAATGCCTTGCCCGGGCAGTGGCTGGTCCTGTGATCTCTTCCAGGCCGAGGCCAGTAAGTTGTTTTATGATACAGAGCCTTTCAAGGCCGCACTGGGGCAGGGCTAGGATCATAAGGGCCCAGCCAGAAAGTGGTGGAGTTTTCTGGCTGCATGACTGTTTTCTGGCATTTGCTGCATTCAATTCCAGCCGTGGGCTGGTGGTCTTCCCTCCACTCTGCCTAGCAGGCAAGGGTGGGGAGGGCCTTGACAGAATGGAGTTCAGTTTTCTGTCCCCTGGGCTGCCTGGGCGGTGGGGCAGGCCCGGCTGCCCAGAGCTGCTCCAGGCCAGCGGCAGGGCAGGGTTCTGCCGAGCCATGGGCTCCCTGGCCACGGCGGGATGGCAAGGATTTTAGCAATAAGCCTCCACTCGCCCTTTCTATCGGGGCCCCTGGTTGAAAACGGGGCCCAGGGGGCTTCCTGAGCCCAGCCGGGCCGTGCGGAGGGGGCCTGGGCCAGTGTTTCCTTCTGAGAGGCCATAAGAGAAAGAGAGCTTTCCTGGGGTTTTTTGTCTTTACATGTGTGTTTTGCAAAAAAACATATAAACTTTCTCATTGATGTAACAATGTGTCAGTATTAAAAAATCAGACACCGATTGGTCCTTGTCAGATACAAGGGAGACTGCCCAGGTCTCAGTAGATAAAAAATTTCAGGAAATCTTTACAAACCACCACAAAAGTGCTATATGCTTTTTCCACTATGGCTTGTACTGTTGCTAATTTAGGAATACTAGTGTGGTGTGACACATCCCAAAGCTGTAGGAAATGCCTTGTTTTTTGTGATATGTATCTGCTCTGGCATTTCCCTCTGTGATGAAACTTCGTAAATTTCTGTGACTCCTAATGTGTGAGATGTAATAAGGGCAAGTTCTAGATGAAAATGATTTTATAGACATTGTAAACAGAAATGACCATTAGAAAACTCTGCAATTGAAGTTTGATAATGAGACACCCTTTTACTAAATTAGTCCTTATATGTTTACTTTTCTGAACTTAAAATGTTAGAATAAGCAAGGTCTTTGAGTTTTTCATGTTGATTGTGTATGATGCTTGCAGAGTGCACAAGAATAAAATCAATAAACTTTCTTCCATAAATCCTAGTACATATCCAACAAACCGTAGCCTATATTTGCAACATTAGTGTAATATCTTCACAATAACTTCAAAAGAATTGGTTAGCAAAGAAGCATTATATGAATGAATTTTGGTTTTAGCACATGTAAACAACAATAACAAACATTGCACTACAAACCCTAGGAGACATTTAGCAAACTGCAATCCATATTTGTAATACTGGCCTGATGTCTCCACTGCAACTGCAAAAATCTAGTTAACAGAGATAATATTAGCTTACTAAAGTCTGCAAAGAATGAAAACTTTGGTAGAGGCAGGCGGGGCAACTGTAGGGCTCTGCTGGAGGCGAATACTGCTAAGTTCTTTTGTTTGCCTCTTCACTGCCCACATGCACGGAGCTGCCAATGTCCCAAAGCACTTGCTGAGAGGATGGCCTGCCTTTTGTTGCTGTATTTTAGCTTTTCTAAGTGCCTGGTGCCCATTTTGCAGGGTGGCTCATTCACCGCTGCCTTACGAAGCCACGTCCCCAAATCCTCCCCCTGCCACTTTTTGCTTGGTGGCATCCATGCTCCGATCCTTGGTCTTGGTGTAGGGGCAGGTGCTTGGGCTCCGCCTCAGCCCCGGGGCAGCAATTTTTTGTGGCGCTGGGATTGTTTTAGAGTACCATGTGGTTGCAGGCATCTTTTTGCAGATCTGTATGTCCCTGCCCCGCCACTCCTGCTTCTGCAGCTTAGCAGAAGGCATGCGGAGAGGAGACCAGCCTCTGGAAGGGGCTCCCCTGGCTTCCTCTGAGTGGAGGAGAGTGCAGGCTCTCCTGCAATTGAATTAGGGGATTGAAGGTCTCCTCCCAGCCTGATAAACTTTTAGTTGTCGGCTGGAGGTGTAAAAAGGCTCGGAGGAGTGGTTGGAGGTTTGGCTGTGGAGCTCACCTGCTCGGTCTCAGGAGGAGGCGGTCCCGATTCTTCCACCTTTTGCCAGACATTCGCAGGATCAGCTGCAGCGATATTGTGGTGTTCCACAGGGGGACGATGTCTCTGGCTTTCGCTGCTGATATCCCTTGAGTCCCTTGTGGGTATATAGTTCAGTGAAAACTCTGACTTTGGCAGGGGCAGTGCACTCAGGACAATGGTGCTGATTTTCCCCCATCCTGGTGATGCATTTCCCAGATCCACCCATGGAGGCTGGGTCAGAGAGGGAGCATGCCCCGCGGAGGCTTGGTCAGCGATGGAGCCACACCCTCCGGAGGCTGAGTCAGGGGCAGAGCCATACCCCACGGAGGAGGTCTGGCTTTTCTTCTTCTGCCGGCTGCCATGTGCTTGCAGCATCCAAAACACGTGGCGGCCACCGTCTTGGGATTCTTCTGTGGGCTGTCTCTGTGGCGCATTACCGGGTGTGGAGCCTTAAAATGACTCTTTCAGCCGCAGCATGGGAGTGCTGGAGGAATTGCTGTGTGGCCTTGCAAAGCAGGGTGGCATGGCATGCTCACCCAAAGTGGCAACGTGGCTGTGCAGGCTATTGCAGTCTCGCAGTAGGGCACAGTCCCGCAGTAGCTGAGGCTGGCCGAAGCTGGCACGGGGGGTTATAGAGAAAGGACCGGGCTGCCCCACTGCTCCCACTCGACGGCAAAATGCTCAGCTGGCATCCTGTCCCTGCCTGAAATGGTCCCTTGTCTCTGCGCAGGGGTTTCACAGCCACCTGTGTCTGCTCTGCCCATCTTCCTCCCCCTTTCATTATTTAATTGTTTTAGTAAGTCCAGGACGATCTTCCATGGTTATATCACATTGATGGCTGTTTCACCACCATCAGAGCCTGCGACAAGTATGTTTTTGCCAATCGTCTCCCAAGTTAACAAGTCTAAGGAGGTCCCTTCGAATACATCCAAACTGTGGCTTTTGCACCATGTGAGCAGGTCTAGTAAAGCCCGTTTGTTATAATTAATCTCTCTTTTTTAAAGAAAAAAGTCCATACCTCCAGAACAGGGTATTCTGGTGTAGGAACTCATGCTCCCATGGTCCTGACAGCAGTTCCAGTCCTGTAGGGGGATTCTGAAATCACTGCTACCTTTGGCTGTATCCCACTGAATCTGCTGTCTTTCCGGCTGTCTCTGCAGCAAAATCTGCTGCTTTTCTGCTGTCCCACCAGCTGAATCTTGGCTATTCCTGCTGACCATGACAAAACTGTCACTTTTTGCCCCTCTTGTCACTGTTTTAGCAGCAGATTCCAGCGCTTCTCTGTCTTCTTGCTGTTCTGCGGTGGTTAAGGTGACTACATCTGTATTCTCACATGGGGCACCACTTGTAACTGCGCTCATTACCTCATGGTGCTTGTGGCTGCAGCATGGTGGGTGAGGGGCTGGAGACAGAACACGACACACTCCTCAGTTCGTTCTAGGACAACAGTGTCAGTTTATTCATGGAGGCTGTCTTTTACAGGGTGTTCAGAATTCACGTGCCTGACCATCTCTTGCTTGAGGTCTTGGTACCGCCCAGCTCCTTTGATCAATCATATGTCTGCAGCCGAGGTGGAACCTGAATATTCACTCAGAGGCTGGCCCATGGTACCGAACCGGGTTTCTACGGCAGCCATAGCACAAGCCAAGCTTGTACTGCAACAATGGCTTACCTGTCCATGTTAATCAGGTCTCAGTTCAGCAACAATCCTTTCTTACAGGAGTATTTTTAACAATATAATTCTCATCAGGGCAATCTCACCAACAACCAAAATGTTCCTGATAGCAGGAGCAGTAATCCTGAAGGCCTGGTTTCTTGACTGAGCAAAAGCCATTCCACTTCGTCAATAGTTTTCACATCTGTGTTTGTGCTGCTGAGCTACTCTCGAGCGGGCAGATTTTTTCCTTTACCTCTTTAGACTAGATTCCCTCTAGCAGTCTTGGTTTCTTTGGTGAACATTTTTCTTCTGCAGACACAAATCTCAGTCTCCTGTATATGTCTAAAGTGCTCTCCTTGCTGAATGATCACTGATCTCATCCCCTGCTTTTTCTGCTGTACTACGTTAGACTTTCACTGCCAGTCCTCAGCTTCATTTTTGTAAATAACTTCTCTCCATTTTCCTCCCCCTTTCTCCTTACTCTGTGCTCTTTCAGATTCTTTCCCTTTCCAACCAGTATTTCCCTAGAGTTTGTTGTTGTTTGTGAAAACAAGTAGTACTGAATCTGAGGGGAAGTGAGGTAACAAAAATTGTTCTTGCCTGCTCAGGCAGCAGCCAAACAAGTGGCACACAAGACAAAGAATTTGGCCTGGGTGAGGAGGTGGAATGTTCTGGGCAGAAAGCAGGGGTAGGGCTGCCACTCTCCTGCTTTAGAGCACAGTTTCTGTTTCACTAGTGGCTGCCCTGCCTCTGGAAGTTTTTGCTCTTCTGCCTTCAAGACACTTTGTCCTATTTGGGCTGAACCATTGGCTGCACATTCTGCGGGTCTGGGAAGACACTTGTAGGAGTAAGACCTGAGAGCTCCATGTTGAAATGGAATTTCTTTAGCAAGGAAAATGAGCTTTGAGGAGTTGCAAAATTTGAATTGATAAATGTGTAGGTAATTTCTTAAGCTGTAAGTAAGACCTATGCCTGTAGGACATTAGATGAGAAGACAAACTACTGCAGGGTCTGTGTTTCAGAGAGTGGCTGAGAATAGATGCTTTGTTCAAAAGTAAGGCAGTGAGGTACTACTTTGTCCCACCTAATTTCAGCAGAGGAATTTCTGAGCTAGAGCTCAGAAATTTGGGGATAGGCCATTCTGCTTAATGGTTTTTGAAGGATTTTTCTTGCCCTATTGAAAGAGTTATTTGATTCCACATAAACTACAAATATCACCTGTGGTGGGGTGGTGGTCCCAAAGACTGGTGGCATCTTGTGTGAAAGTCTTTTTTTGTTCATATTAAACCTGACATCTAATTGTTTTCAGTGTCACAACTTCATTTTTGTATTATGAGACAATAAAGAGTCATTCCTTGATTTTTTTTTCCTTAACAGTCACAATTTCCTCAACAGTCAACTCTTTATTGTAGTCTAATTACTTTGCTTGATTTAGCCTTGGATTGTCCTTGCCATTCATCTTTGTTTCATTTTGTCCTCACTAACGTCTTCATATACCTGGACTTAGTTGTCACTTAATAGCCTTACCCTCAGAACAGCACACTGGATTTTGTGTTTGTTCAGTCATTTCCCCCCAAACATCTTTAAAACATATTTTCATAACATTTTCTCCTTGTTTTATTTTACAGTTGAAGGTATTTTGTCTTGTCTTAGTATGTGATGTATTCACATTGATTTTTCATTCCTGAACTGGGCCTGGGTGGGAGGGAGGTATAGCAACTCATATTGAGGTGTCTTTTAGATCTTTAATGAAAACAATGCAGATAACACACTAATGTTTTGGCTGTTGATGAACAGTGCTTTCTCAAGGTCATGGGTTTTTCTGTTTCGTATTCGTCCCTTCCCCAGTAAATAGATTAGGGTGAGTACAGATAAGAATTGTTTAGTAAGTGAAGAAGTGGAAGAAGAGAGAAGGAAAAAAAAGTAAAAAAAGCAATGTAAAGGCATTTGCTGACCACCTCCCACAGGCAGATTAATGCCCAGCCAGTATAAAGACTTAAAAAAGGTGATGCATACTGGGTGTGTATTAACCTGAGGAGTTGCTGCTTTTACCATCAGTAATGATTTTACCAGACACTACTGGGAATATTGTAAATGAGAACTGCATAACAATAAAATAAAAGAACAATGGAGGTTAATTTTGGCAAAGAGCTTTAGAAAACCATTTGTTTTCCAAACTTGGGATGTAATGTTGTTCAGTTGAAGGATAGTAGTAGGAGGGCACCATGATTCTGTTTGTAACATAACATTCTCTAAATGTTTGTTTATTAAAATATTCTGAAGTAAGTTTAATATGACTGCTATTGAAATAAATGTGTCCAGGAGCTATGGTATGTCTAAATGTTTAATGGATGTGCAGACAAATCTGTTTGACATGGATGGAGGTACTGAAAGAATTCTGTGAAAATTTTTGACACAACATAAGAGGAAAATCATTGGGGAGATTTCTCAGTAACAGTAATTGCACTTATGCAACAGCGTAAAAAGGAATAGTTTTGTGACACCTGTGAGAAACTGGCTCTGAAGTGGGGCTATTTGTAATGGGAAAATCTTTTTGCTGTAATACTTTTGGGTGACAAATTACTGTCTTCAATTTAGGCTTAAATTTAGCCTGGAATCCATTTCTTCTGTGCAGCGGGAGTGTAAGTGATCTGGAAAAGGTACAGAAGCACTTGGGATCATACTTTTCAGTGCATATAGTAAATAAGGAATGTAAGAGTCACATTTGATACTGAAAAATGCAAATGCAAAATTTACTCAATTATTTATTATCTGATGCCTGAGCAGACCATGTGATTACTGTTATATATATGCATGTATATATACATGTATGTGTATATAACAACAATATATCTGCATATATCTGCGCATAAAGCATGTGAATCTCTTAGGGGAAAGGCAAAAGCATTTTTAAAATATATTCTTTTGAGCTCATAGTCATGCCTCAGACAGAGTCAGACATGAGACTTCACATCTGAGACTGCCCAGCTGCTGCTGCTGCCGCCTTTGTGAGGTTGCTGATGGCTATAAGGGGTCTGGGTCAGCTGGGCATCCACTGAACTTCTCAGCTGCTTCGTTTGCATTGTTGCACAGAGATGCAGCCGGGAGCCAGGAGTGACTCACGCCGATGGCTGTGAGTTGCAGTGGCTCAGGAAGGGCTTTGTACTCTGGAGGTAATAGGAGAAGTCGGCTGGGGGAAGAACTGCCTGAGCTGCACCTCCTCACTTTCTGGGAATGTGAGTCAGCGCCACTGGCCATGCCTCCTGCCCTCCTTTCACAGCTGAGTAAGGATGCAGCAGCAGGTTTTGTTGCAAGAAGTGTTTTTGTGTTTCAAAATACAAAAAAGATACCTAAAGGACAGGAGACAAGGCTGTTTTCAGGACAGCTGAGCTAAGTCCCTACAATCATGCGCTGTGATCCACATTACCTGATTTATTCTGTGATAAAAAGTTCAATGAGAGAGTTGTTATATGCCAAGTTTTCTGAACACCAAAAGACTTCCTTTGTGTGGTTAAGGTGGAGATACTGACATCCACACAAGCTTGCTTTTTCAATCATGCATCTCTTTACAAACTTTTCCCCATCTGAAATGTGGAAAACACTGTGAGGTCATGGATTTATGAAGTCAGTACAACTTAAAAGTATTTTAAAAATGAGAAGCTAGAAGAATACTTATTTAATTTTTAACATTGACCTATGATCAGAACATCATTACATGCTTTTTTATGCTCTGCATTTTTACGTAAAAATTAAAATTATAAAGACGGTATTCCTGCACCAAAAAAAAAAAGCTACCAGTGTTTTTCCCAAAGGATTAATGTGCTTGGAAAAAACAAAACAGTTGTCTTTAGTTTATAACCTTCTAAGTATTACACAGTTACAAGTTAAATAAATGCTAAAAATGTTCTTCAAAAAGTTATTGTGGACTGAATTTGATGTTGAACAGGAATTAAGCAGAAATGTCCCCAGAACACAAAGACCTGAAATACTGTGTCCCTGAATGCGATGGTTGTTGGGTTGGAAGCTGCAGGAAAACCCCATACCTATACATCAATAGCATAAGAGAAGCCCTTGTGTTTTTTTAAGGGTTTTATCTTTGCCATTTTGTGTCAGTATGAAACATCTGGACCATATGTGTAACTGAAAAAAAAAAACCCTAGTGTAAAAGGCAGTTGGTGGTTTCATTCTGTCTTGCAGAAATACTTCTGTTTTTAGAATTTGGCTGGTGGTTTCGTTTGTGATAAATGAGGCAGAATTGAATACAGTAGATAACTTAAAAGTCATATAGGGGTAAAAGTGGGAGGGGGAGGATGGAGAAGATCAGTGTGGCAGTTGTTACCTGAGAAGACAGAAGGAGAAGGTGCAGTTACAGCACTGTGGGTTTTTTAATGATGACTGTGCTTTAGAAGTTCTGCATGCACATTCCAAGGAACTTGTAGTGCTGCAGGTTCTTCCAAACACTTTTTACTCTGTGCAATGACAGTGAAGATAGGCACAGCGTACAAAAGCTTTCTGTGTAATGCTTGATCTTCTGATGACTGCTGCAAGGGCAGGAGGGAGAGGTAACTTGAAGATAGATTTCTAAGGTAGACCACTTTGGTTATTTTCTTTTGCTGTGAGTCGTGATAAATACTGAAGGAGTGAATCCTGAGCAGAGAACATATGTAGGTTGCAGTCAGAAGTTAATATTTTTCTGGAGTCAGGAGTTAATATTTTTCTCATTTGAATGCCCATGAATGGGTATTAGAAACATACTAAACTAAAAAAAAAGATCGTGTAGATTTCTAAAATATAACAGTTAATTGGAAAATCCTGTGTTCCAAAGAAAGCAAGAGTTTGAAACTATTTAAAATATATTTTTCTGTCTATGGGCTCAGGGTGTCAAACAAATTGGTTGAAATAATCATATAGAAGTTCAAGTATGTACAACCCCAAATCTAAAGAATATGAAAACTCAAAATGATATTATCTTGTCAATCTAATTGGTTTTGTCTCTGAAACTAATAATTTCTTTCTATTTACAAAACATGCCTGCAACATAAAACTTATTATAATGTTTGTATTGAAAAGGTAGGTATCTACTAGTTAATCTGAATAATTTACCTGACAATGAAAAACCAATTAAAAATCGAATAAATGTTTTGCATGAGTTGTTTTATTTAGATGGTACCACTTTGTGATACCTTGCTCTTACCTGGCTTGTGGAAGCCAGGGTAGTCATGCCAGGGAACTACCCCTGCTCATCCCCAGGGGTTTGTTCTGAGGCAGGGTGCAAGTCTGTGAGCTGAATCAGGGGATTGGGCACTCTGCTGCCTGGAGAGCTGCTGGATTGGTGTTTGCGTGTGTTGGTGCTGATGCTTGGGTTTTGCATCCAGTGGGTACTCTCCATGAAGCTCTGGATGGAGGAGACTCCACTGGAGAGTGAATTAATCCGGCTGCTTTGTGCAAGCTGATACTGCCCTGTCAGCACAGAATGGGGTGGCAATGTGAGCCACTAATCTCTGGATCCAGAAGAGGACATCCCCCTCTCTTCTGGGAAGTGTGTTTGGGAGGTGCAGGACCTGCCTGATGCAGCATGCATCAAATTAGCATTGTAGGTGAATGTTTCAAAATGGATCTGGCAAAACCAGTGTTGGTGAGTTACCATATCAAACTTGTCACTGAGGCAGATAATTGCTAGGTGGAGTGATACAACCTGGGTGTTATGCAGGAGGTCAGATTAGATCATCACTGTTTCTTCTGGTTTTGAATTCTGTGACTCTACTGCAACCAGTTGTTCCATGCAATCACTGTCCATACTTGTTTATCACCGGCACACCCAAATTGTCTTGCACCCATATGTGGCTGACACTGTAATAGAGCTGCTTGTTTTCCAGGGCATGAAGAGCTTTCCCATAGGTAAAATGTGGTAAGAAAAATGGGACTTCAAAAATTATATACTTGCATGACATGGAATTGAATCGGTGGGGGGAAGGGGTATAGAAAATATAGAATTTTGTATTAGAAATTCAAGTATGTCTGACTAACGCTAAATCGGTAGAACCTGTTTTAAACTGAGGTAGCACTCTGGTCAGGTTGGGAAGTAGGAACAATAAAAATAGACTGCAAAATTGTGTCTTATGCAGAATTATGTTATTATTATGTATTGTGTATGCTGTATATTGCATGTATTACAACTTGCAACATGTTGTTAGCATTATATATTATTGTGTTCTTAATACAGAATTAAGGACAAAGTAGGTGGGTCAGTTTAAAATAAGGTGCAGCTGCTTGAAAACCTTTTCAATGATACTGCTATTAGTCTGTTTCCATCTCTGAGAGTATAGGATTGGCCAAAAGATTGGTTCAATCAGATGTATTTAGTGTTCTTGAAAAGAATGCCTTTTTGCAGTTCAGCAATGTGTAAGTAGCCCTATATTTGTTTTGGTAAACCTTCATGCTCCCTTTTTTTTATAAGGCTAGTTGAAGGCATGAATTTACCTATGCATGCAACTTTAGGCCAAATCTGGAGGCCCAAGTAACAGAAGTTTAACTTCATTTGCATAACAATTACTTAAAGAGAGATAAAAGACTAAAGTTTTTTGACAGTTTGTATGCACAAAATATGTAAAAACTCTTACATAATTATGGAGATATAAAAATAACCCCTAATTATTGAGATTGTTTTTAGCTTACATGAATATGAGTTAAGTTTTAGTTCTGCAAATTATAATCTGTTGGTCATATTGAACCGGTTAACATTACTGCAGTGCTGTCTGCCACATTTGTGAGAGAGAAAGCTCTCTCTTCCCTGTGTTTGTGGCCTCCCAAAAATAACTGATTTGCCAGGCACATTTCTTTTCAAGAAGGAACACATTATTTTCAAAGGAGGACAAGACTGAGATGGATGCATTTTAGAGCAGTGTTACCATTTTAATAAGGTTTCAGTCAACATCACTCTATGCACTTACTTCAATTTATCTGTCTCTTAGAATGCCTGATTTTATTTGGAAAAATTCAAATTGTAGAGTTGCTGTGGATAGAGTGATTGTCATGCAATATTAATTAGTAACTGGTAGATTTTCTTCCTTTTTTTGCAGGGTATAGGGTAAAATGATGAGTCTGTTGGGTGTTTTCCTTAGTCAAACAAATACTGCATTTGAGATGGTATATAAATTTTCCTCAACAAAGCTTATTTTAAAATTGCTGCAAAGGCTTGTTGTTAATAGCAATAAGTAATAAATTCTGCACTCGCTGTTACCTTTTATGTATTTCAAACATTTTAAAATGCCTTTCTGCCAGATGGTCTGCATAGCTCTTCTCTTGAATCAGCTATGCCGGTTAAAAGAGGGAACATAAATAGGTCATATGAAGCTGCTAACTGTTGTAATGTAATTCAGGAGGACTGGGCATAACACAGGGTTTTGGTACAACAGCATATCTTTCCAATTATTGTCTGAGGAATATATATCAATCCATACAAAGAAAATTTGTGTATAGAGCTTCTGCTTTTATTTTGTTTTTCTCTGACACCCTTTGCTGGTTTTGTCTGTGTGGTTTAGCTGAAATGCAGTTTTAAAAAGAAATGATTAAAAAATGTTTTAAATTCAGTTTACACTTAGAAGAATAGGAAGAAGGTTTAAAAGCTGAAAGTAGAAATGAAAATTTGCTACAGAGGCTATTTTTGAACTTACCCCTTTTGCAAGGTGCTCGAGGATTACTGTGGTGTTACAGTTTTACTTATTTGTTAGCTATAAACACAGACATTTTGGTTAAGTGGGGAAGTGTTATAGCTACTTACAGCTTTTAGAGTTATCATTACTAGTTGGCAGGGTGCCTCAGTGTGTCACATGTCAAGTGTTTTCCAAACATGAGTGCTCCAGAGGCTGCTTTTCCCTAACCCATACACTGATATGCTCGTTGGCTTTGGCTCTTTCATTCTACTGTCAAGGTGCAGTTTTAACCATTTCCCTTCAGAAGTTCCTTGTGACAGTAGGGGAATTGGTTGTTCCTGGTGATGTGAACCAGAAGCTTCAGTTTTGATTCTTTCAAAATACCTTTGTTAAAACGGTTTCATGATGTCAGCATACTGGTCAGAACCTTGTTTCTTTGAGAATACAGTTAAAAAAGGATATCAGGGAATGTTTTTCTCTTTAGGAATTAGGAAGCAGTTTAAGCACCTTTATTCAGCTGTTCTGTTTAATACTTATTTATAGCATAGAAATAAAGGGTGGGAAAAATCAGAAGGAAGCTTCTGAGCATGCAAGTGTCTGAAGCATGTAAATCCTTAGAAGTTGAACCACCTTTTAAAATACCACAGTTTGATGATGGAACCAGAAGAGCTCTTCAGGGTTACAGAGGAATTCTGCTTTCAGTTATGAAGAAGGGAATTGGAAATACATTTGGCATACATCACAAAAGCACAGCTCAGTCATGGTATGGCATTTGGGGCAGGGGCGGAGTCTGGGTGAGCTTTGAGACAAAGGAGTTTAATAGAAATTATGAAGGAGAGGCTAGAATGGCTACCAGTGCCATTCACCTGGTGGTAAGGTTATGAGATGTAAAACCAGTCTGTCGAAGGAGGCTTCGCATCACTCAACACAGCCAGCAGCTATTATTTATGGAAGTGTTGTCAAATAACTGAGTTTTGTTTCAATATATTTCTTATCTTGAACTAATGAACAAAAGTCTTTTTTATGGTGTTCAATCAAATTTCCAGGTTACTTCTTGTAACAGGAACATGTATCTGTAAAAAAGTATCCACATGCACCAGCATTTAACTCCGTATTTGCAAGTGTATGTATTTAGGGAATTCAGTCTTCAGTAAAATAGGTCAGGACTGAAATTTGTCTTTTATATTCAAATGTGTGGTGAAATTTATCATCCAGCCACACAGTGCCAATTCATGCAGATTTTTTGTGATGATTTGTACATAAGATGGAGGTTCTCATGCAAATTCTTGACTCCTTTGGAGTGGTTTCCTTCCAAAGGAAAGAACTTTGTAATGGTTTTGTACTAACTCATAGGGAAAGAGAAAAAAACAGTACTTGCCTTACTAGACAAAGGCTTGTGGAATAGTCAGAAATAATGTGCATTTTCAAATATAAAGGATCATGCACAACATACTCAAGTTGGCTATGTCATTAGGATCCAGAACTGTGTTTAGAATGGATTTTAATGTGACGTTTGTAAGCCGACTAATGGCAGTGATATATGTTCATTTTACTGGTCTTCTGTTGCTAAGTTTTAGGAACCTCATGTATATATCACATATTTATGCTTTCTTACTTTTGCATTAATGATGATGACAACTGTAGATTTAGGGTGAAGAACTCAAATGCTTCACAGAAAAGGAGAACATCTTCCTGTGGGCATTGACACCTCTTACAGTATGTTCTGGATGCCCCCTTGAAATGGAAGAATCCTGTGGCTTAATTTGCCTCATTAAATAATGTAGTACTGTTTTGTCAAAGTGATACTTAGTACTGCAAAAACATGTTAACATGCACGTTTTTAGATTGAAATAATAGTTTCCCTTTCTCCTCTGTTCCTAACCTGCGACTTCTAACCTTATATTGCACTGTAGCATGCCTTGTTCTCTTTTGTTGCTTATACCGTTTATTATTATAGGTTTGTTGGAAATTTACTACAAATGTGAGCACCTGAAAATAAATCTTTTGCTAATCTGGAAATGTGATATGCAACAGGAACACTCTCCAGCCTCCAGATAAAGTCTGCAAAGTGTCATTGAGATGTAAAGTAATCTGTGGATTGGGTCATTCTGAAAGCTCTTAATGATACGAGTCTCGATGGAGAAGTCCTGCTGTCACATGTTCATCATGAACTGAATGAGAGCAGGGGGACAGACTCAGAGAGAAGGCTGAAGCTGAGATATTTCCTATGCTTCAGAGACTGAGAGTGTGAAAGAGGCTAATGCTTCATTAAGCTTCACTGATTAAAAAATGGCAGATCTTATTAGATGTAAGATGCTCTGTTCACAGCTAATGGGACAAGTGAGCAGTGTATTAAGGTAAGGACATTGTTCTTCAGAAGCAGATATGAAAAGCTTTGTTTATTGTCTGGGGGGGGGGGGGGGGGTTTAAAGTGCAGTTTGCTGCTTTGCTATTGAAAAAAAAATTGGCTGCTGTGTCACACATAGCCTTGTCAGAGAAACAACTGGAATGCAGAAAAGCCTTTGAACTCAGGATGGATTTGTTTTTGCTTCCCAGGCAGTCAGCATCAGTGTTTTTAACAAAAAGAGGGAGGCTGATTACCACAAGGTTTCCCGTTCATGTGGATAAGAGGCTTTCATAAAGAAACAGGAAAACATAAGTTCTCACAAATAATCAGTGTTCTGCTGAATTTTGTGGCACTCTTCACAAATGTTAAGTGAAGGAGAAATAGATGTCTGGAGAAAACAGAGGCTATGCACAAGGTACTGAGAGAAAAGAATCTTGAAAAAAAAGCATGTTTATGCAAAATGCCTCTCCAGTATCGGACGTAGGTGCTTGCAGACACTTGAGAGCGTGTTGATGGGTGTTCTTGCTGGGCCCTGCAGGGAATGTGGGGTAGCCTGAGGTTTGTAAAATGAAGGAGGGGGTAGAGTGCAAGATTTTCCTTCTGTTTGAAGAAGACAGCTCTTTGGGGAGCACGGCACTTACTGAGGCTGCACTTGAAGGCGCAGTTGCTGGGTCGGCCACTCCTCTCTTCTCAGGGCATGTAGCTCTTGCCCCTTCCTCTCCCAGGTATGTACACATACCTGCGCACACACATTCCTAAACAAGAAAGGCTTCCCAGAAAGGAAGGGCTTTCAGAGTTACTGAAAAACAGCTGGCTGCATGTTGGATTTTGTCAGGAGAGGATTTTCGTGGGGGAAGAGCTTTGCAGGGCTGGCAGGCTCGGAAGGGGCTCCTGCGGGCAGGACTGTCGCCCACCCATCTCCTCTTCCCGTTGAGGACAGCTGAACACTCGCAGCCAGAAAAACACCCCGGTCCTAAAGGTCTTTTCTAGGTGAGTTTTTTCCCCCGCAAGTGGGATGGGGCAGTTGTTTTGTCCCACGGCAAGGACAGAACGCGAAAGCATCTTCGCTCCCGCCAGCCTGCGGTTTCCCTCCGCCGCCTCCCACAACTTTATCTGTCTCGGGCGCCGCGTTCTAGGCGGCATCGCGCCTTTCCTGACCCGCGGCTCAGCCTTTGTGGCCGTGCGGAGCCGGGCCGGGCCGGAGGAAGGGCGAGGCGGGGCAGGAGGCGGGCAGGGGGAAGTTGGCGGGGGGAGCCGGGGGCGGCTGCGGGCCTGAGGGGAGCGGGCGCGGCGGCCCCGGAGCGGCCTCGCTCGCAGCCGGGAGAAGATGAGAGATCGAGGTAAGGCACCCAGAGAGCGCACGGATGGTGGCTGTCTGTGGCTCTTATGCCCCCGCCATTTTCTCCGTCTGAAGCTTTTTTTCCCTTTCGAACAGGACAAGTACCTAGGGGGAATCAGACAGGTGCCAGGTGTGAACAAAGCATAACTTTTTTTTCAACGTAAGTTATAGCATAAGAGAGTTGGGCTTCGGATAATAAGTGATCCCATCTTGCGTGGTTAACCTCTGCATGATCTTAACTGGGAGGAGCAACTACTTAAAACATGAGTCCATATTTCTTTTTTTCCTGCTCTGTAAGTACCTTTATATGAACATGGGAGTGCATAATTAGCTGGCTGATTTTCTGGGAGCAAGGTTATAAACCATAAACCTTCTGTCTCAGCTGTGTGCTGGGATTACTATCCTGTTTGTCAGAGGTAGATGAAGGTAACATGGAGAGGAAGTGCTGGTGATGCTGGGTCGTAATTAAGCAGCCTAGATACAAATATTTCAGACACGTGAGATCTTGGGAGTGGAAGGTTCAGCCAAAAGAACGGTGAGATCACATCCTGGAGGTACAGGTGAGATGAATTGCATGTCTGAGCTGACCATCGAAACTCTAGAAATGAGAAATAATTTAACTTACCAAGAAGGATAAATCAGTGAAGGATTTAGAGAGTTATGGGGAAACTTTGTGTTTTTAAAAGATAAACCAAACAAAACCTTATGTCATAGTAAATCTGTTTACTTTTGATCTGAAAGTTTGTCCATAGCTTTTAGTTGCCTCCATCCCCACCAATTAATACAAGAGAAACAATAGCAAGCTTATTTCATAGCAAATGTTCAGAATATTTCTACAGCAGTTACGTAGTAGGAATAAATATAGCATCTTGAACTCTCTAATTTTAAATGTCTTATTTGTAAAATAATTATTTACCAAATAATTATTGGCACTTTTGTTAAAGTACCAGTTACAGCAAATAGTGTGTGAGCAGTTTTGCCAGCTGGAAACACGGTAGAGGTCAGCTTCAAGAATAGACCTGTTTTCAGTTATCAGTCCTTCTAACTCACATCAATACATTAATTGTAATGCCAAGTATAGGTGGGCTGCAAATGGTGTTTTGATGTGAACCTACCTGACAGTACAGAAGAGCTAGAGACAAATAATATAATACTTTATCACAATAACCATTAGCATTTAGACCACACATCTGAATACACTTTATTTGAGAGAAACAGTTCCTGCATATTCTGATCTAGAGAATAAACTCTTTTGGACCAGGGTACATAGGTGGTTTCGGTGTGTGGTGGGGCCTGTACAGAATGTCACCATAAGACACAGTAATAAAGTCCTCTGGTAAAAAAATGTTTTTAATTTTTTTTTTCAATGAACACTTCCTCTTTAATCTCAATCATTGTGTAATAGCTGTTGATACAGCCTTAACATGCTTCTGCATCTTTGCATATATTAGGTTCTTTTATTAGAAAACAAAGCAAACCTCACCAGTCTGCCCTTGCACATGTTAGTACAGGTCAGCCCCAGCAGCCTCTATTGCATTTGGTTTATTTCCATCGTAGGAGAAACAGTACAAAGGGCAATGGTGAAAAATCCTGGAACCCTGTCTTAGTGCTGCTGTGACAGATTGTACACAGTCTGCTCAAACATCCAGGATTGGTTCTGAACCTCAGTTTCAGAGGCCCAGCCTTTAAGATGGCCAGTGCTTCTGAAGAATGCTGCAAACACTGCCTCTGTTTTGTGAAGTAGTTGTTACTTGCTTTGGGAGGCTGAGACAAGGCCAAAAAAAGATTCACAGTATAGGATTCTCTTCTTCCTCTTCTTCTCTGTGGCTTAGGTACTTTCCTGTTGTTGAGGAAGTTGGGAGGGAGCTGTGTTCCAAAACATGCTCTTGGGAAATCAGAATAATCTTTTCTTTTCCAAAGATATCTCTGTTTAAAAAAAAAAAAAGCAAAAAACCAAACAACCTAACCAACTCTGCCCTTGTTCTTATGTTTGAAGGCTTCTTAGTAGTTAAAATAAAACAAAGATATATCACAGTCAATCCTTCATTTGTGCATTTCCTTGGCATCATGTAATTAACATTACAAACGGCTCTTGCTTTGTTTTATATCGAGCTTGCTATTTTATTGGTGCAGGCCTTTCAGAGTGTCTGAACTTGTTTGTTTGGGGTTTTCTTCATCCTTCCTTTTGGAAGTGTGTGGGCTGGTTTACATTACATTACTGTATCCATCCTGTATGAATCAGTATAAACTAAAACTTCACACCTGGAGAAGAAGCCACCACCCATCTTTTTGTTTCTTCCTTTTAAAGGAGGGTCTTTCCAAACTCCAAGTGTAGGGGGTGTGATGGGTGCAGTGCTTTTTTCCACTCTGGATCTAGAGAAGTCACACTTGCCATTTACCACTCAGGATGTTGTTAAGTAAGTTCTCCACCTTACAGCAGCAGTGATAGAAGTTCAAAAGCATTATTCACTTCCTTCATTGCTATCACAAGGGCAGCTGTTGTACAGATGGGACACAGGTGTTCTCACTTTTATCAGTGTGTTATCTAATCCTGGTCAATACTAGATTATGTGGTACAGGTTCCCTCAGCCCAATTACAGTCTGGTCTAAGGAATAGTTTTAATCTTCCATGCAGAGTATTTTTTACAATAAATTTTATTGTCCTTCTTTCCTCTCAAATGCAGGGTTTTCATCAGTACTAAATGCCTCAGATAGGTTGCTTTTCTGCTCCAGTGTGGTAAATTCTCTATTTCCAGCCAAAATATACACATTATTGCTGCTCTTAGAGACCTCCCTTTCCGTCCCTTTGTCATTGTGTAATGCTATAACAGAGTGAACAATGAGAGCTACTATGTGCTGTCCAAAGGTTCAGCCGTGTCTACAGGCCTTCCCTTGTGCATTCTTCCTCTTTCTTGTGTGAACTCACTGCATGTTTTACAGCTGTCACTGGGACACTGTGCCTGGAAAGTTGGGCATGCACGTCTTGGCAATCTTGCTTGCTCACATGCTCCCTCTGTCTCTCATTAATACTCCCAACCCGGGTATTCATGCAGTCTGTGCCTCGGGATAAATTTCACCTCCCTATAGACTCTGGGAAGCATAAGCAATCATCCAGATATCAAGAGTAAGAGATCACAGCCCGAGTAGCAGACTTGCTCATTTCTCACTAGGATCCACATTCTGCTTTTCAGAATTTGGGTACACTAAATTTATTTTTATGCTGTTAATTTTCAGATTGAATTTTGGGGCCCTACAAACGCAATTAGTGACAGCCCTACCCACATGATCATTTTTTTCTTTTCTCTAGGGGATGGTTTCAGTAGTTGAAAAAACAAGCAAAGCGGAATCCTTCCCTGTGGAACTTTATACCTGAATAAAACACCTGTGAGGGCAGTATCAAAATATTCACCACAGAGACAGTGGAAGTGTTCTGAGCGGTGGTGCTGGCTAGAATGTGAAGACAACAGCATTTTTCTATGCTCTTTTAGGTATCCTGGGGGGAATTATGGGAACAGTCTAGATGATAAAAGTACAAAGCAGATCTTTAAAACTAACGGTGCTGGAGAGAAACTTCAGGAAGAATCTTCCCGTGAAGCAAGCAGAGTGAGATCTGTCTTGCTGACAAGTGTTGCTAAAAGAGTGGTACAAGGTTTCTCACTCGGGGGAGATAGAGTTCAGGCAGAGAGAAGATCATGGGTGCATTCCTGGTGAGTGATGCTGACAGGAGGCACAAGTAGGCAGTTCTCTGACTTAGTCCAAACACAATGCAGGTGGGAAGTAGCAGCATGGAAGTGTAAGTATTTGGAGGAGATGGTGATAACAAGGAAGTCAGCTTAAATTGTGACCCTCTTGAGTTTCCAGGGGACTCATGAATGACAGTCATGAGGACTGACAAAATAGGTGTTTCCTTGAAGTGTCTCAGCTGAGACTGTCCCATACGGGAAAAGCCTTTCAGAAGGAGAAAGATTGTGTCATTCTCTGACAGTGGTGTCAGTGTTCCCCCTTGATCTTTGCTCTGGGGATGTGTTCCACTGATTCAGGACAGTTAGGGCTTGATCAGGAACCAAGCTTTGTGCTCATATAGTCTCCAGGGTTTGCATCCAAAGCAGACTTTGCTTGGCTTCCTCTATGGTTTGACAGTTCGCTTTGCCTTTTTTTTCCCCCTTCATTAGTGTATTTTCTTCCTTAGAGCTCCCATAAAAGCCAGAGGTTTAATTGTAAAGGATCTGAGACAAATTTTGTCAATTTTCTCTATGATGTAAAGAATATTTGGGATGAGGTAAAACTGACTTCAGAGGAGTTCTGAAAAACTACAGTGTGACCCCTGTGCGCTATACTCAGAAGTCATTTTGTGTTTTGGCCATTACAGAATAAAGGAACAGGCTGATATCTGATGCTTTTCCAGTTTGCTTTTCTCTCTGAAATTAGTTGTGTGTTAACCAGACCTGCAAAGACAAACCTCTTTCTTGCTTGGTTGGATTACAGCCAGCATGAAAGCAGCAAAGTCACAATCATTCATTTGGAAGTGAACTCCCTCATTTTTTAAAAAACTATTTTTAGATTATTGTTGAAGTTTCCTCCTCTGGCACAGAATGTTTTTCTGTATTTTGCAGAGTTATACAACATCTCATTTAGGTTTTGGAAAGTTCATTTGGAAATGCTTGATTGTCATATATTTTCAGTTCTTAAATTTAGGTAGGTAAAAAAAAACCAAAGAACTAGACTTCGGTGCTTCCTGCTTCTACTTACTCCTTTGTCCCTTTTGTTATTGTTGCTGTAATAACATACTGACATGAAATTAGTCTTCGGAGTGTATTTGAAAAAAGGGAGAGGGTCAGAGTGCTCTAAGTCATATGGATTCTCTCACCTGGGAATTTGCTGTGCTGCTCAGTGCTGTAGGGCGCTGCTCTGGGCTGACCCCCTCGAGCAGCCACTCCCCAGCTGGTTGCTCGCCTCTCTGCCCACAGTAGGGTGGGGACAGGACGAAGGGCAGGCATTCAGAGGGTGTCTTCCATGGTGAGCCAGAATAATGACAATCTATAGCAAGATCATAAGAATGCCAATCAAAACTGTACTAGGATATCTGATTTATAGATTTACAGGTTGTCCTATGGTGTTGCTCATTTATGACGAGTGTGACTCTTCTAAAGAATTCAGGCACAATTCTTTCATCCTTATCAGAGATACATTTGAAGAGAAACTCTTAATTTATGTATAAGAGGCAGTAATACAATAATGAAGATCTGTTGCTATCAATCAGGTTGTGCTGAGAAGTTTTCTTTGTTCAAAATTCAAGTTGTGTTTTTTAAGGATTTTAGGGAAGGAATAATTCTGTACTTTGCTTTGTGCTGAGTTTTTTTTTTCTTCTATTTTCAAATCTACTTTTATGTTCTGAAGACGAGATGAAGAGGACTAAATGCAAGAACAGGTTTAAGGTTTTCATAGAATGCTGGTGGTGCAGAGATTATTTGCTTGGCTGTTGCTGTTAGAGCAAGATTTCTCTCTAGTGGATTGATGTGCCTTATGTATATCTTTGTTTACCGCTACTCTGTAGTATTTCAGAACCTTTTGCAACTCTTCAATATGTCTTAGATTATGGAAACTCAAAAATGTCTCTTGGGAGATTGTTGAACAGAACACAATCACACACTCAGAAAAAAATAATATACTTTCCTTTCTTACTCTCTTGTATTGAAGTTCTTGTTACGCAGCGTCCGTACCCTGGAATTAGCTGCTCATGCTACTTGCCACTTACCCGGATGATTCATCTCAACTTCATATGCCTCACAAGTGTACAAATCTGTAGTGATGAAAATATAACTTGAGAGTAGGTAGATAGTCACACAAAGCAGTCTGGTCAGTGGCTTTGTGCTGCTCATTGTACTTCTCTGAATTTCCCTCAGTATCTTATTCTCTGCTTGATAATTCAATTTCTCAGGACTGAGTGGATTATTCCAGATGACTTCTTACCTGAGCTGCAGACAAGACGTGTCATCTTACTGACTCCCAAACATGATTCCTTCCATAAATGCACAGTTCCTTCTCCTGCTGCTTCACTTTCCAAACTCCATGCCTCCCTCAGGGCCCTGCTGCACCATAAGGCACTTTTAATGTAATACCATGCCAGCCTGTTTACTCTTGTTTGCAGATGTCATTAGTCCAATTTAGGTCCCTTTTATAGGTATTGAAGTTAGGTAAGGTGGGCCTAACCAGTTAATGCCTCTGCACAGCTCAGTGGCATTTTTGCTGACTGTATTGTGTCATTGTCTATGTCTGACTGTAAGTTAATTAAATTAGAAATTAAGTATTCCTGGGACACTTGAAGATTTTACTTAAATGGGATATATTCTGTAGCTACCACATCCGGTCTCCATCCATGGAGGTTTTCAAGACCCAGCTGTGCAAAAAGTCCTGAGCCACATTGACTCTGCTGTGAGTACAAGATTGGGCTAGAGATAAGCCATCCAGCCTGAGTCATTTCATGGTTCTGGAGCGTTCATCAGCCTTATGTCACTCCGGATCTTTCAGTTTCACCACTCCTGACCCTTCATGTCTCAGGGTTTGCTTCCTTGATTAAATAACGTTAGGTACATTGGATTAGCTATAGTTTCTTAGGTATTTTGAAATATAGGTTGCATTTCCAAACATAACTCTCATGTACAATGACAGATGTATCTTTATCAATTGATAGGTTCTTTGTAAAGAACTAATTTTGTCACCCTCAAAATGAGGGTAAGAATTATGTTTGTCAGATGCTGGTATTGCCATGATGTCTGACAGCAGAGTACATTACTATGATTAATTGATAAAAGAAAACAAGGTGTTCTGAAATGACTGCAGGGCATGGCTTCCATGAAATGTGAACAAGTTGGAACTAAAGCTATATTTTTCAATTCCCATCTGAGGTCCTGCTTTCTTAACTATAAATAATGTACAACTCCCTTTTACGTACAATTCTGGACACTAGTGCTCAGTGTAGATTGTACGTATCTCTGTTCCTTTTTAGTTTACTTTCTCTTTCTCCCTTATGGGTGTTGCATTAAAATATTTTAAGGTGTGGAATGATGATCTGTAAAGCCTTTTTTGTTGGTTTCTGTTGGGGGGGCGGCTACATAAGCTCTTCTTGTTCCTCTTGTTCAGTGAAGACAGATTGAATTGTCTTGACTTTAATACCTACTACACATTTTCCAAAACATGTTACTAAATTTTAATGTCTACAGTGGGTAAAAAAAATCGTTTCCATATTCATTGCAGTACAACAATAAAAGCTTTTCTTTCATTCCCTCTGTGGTTTTCCTTCACAGAGATAAAATCACTAGTGCATTTGTGGTTTTATGTGAATGAAATGTCTCTTCTCAATTACTGTTTCAAAACAAGCTTTCTAATTCCTGTTGTCCTAATCTAAAAAAATGAATTATTTGTCACCAGCAAACTGGCAATTTCACCTCACTTTTGATTTTAAAAGAATTATTTCAGAAATTTTATTAGTTTCTGAAACTAGAGTTTTTTTATGTCACTACTGTAGTGTATAATTCATGCACATAGAATAGGATAGTAAGCAGAGTTAACCTTATGGTGTGGCCACTAAAATATTTTCATAAAATTCACTGGGGTCATGATGGTTGAATGATAGGACCACTGGTCTGGGAAATTAAACACCTGTCTTCCAGTGCCAAGTTTGCCATTTTCTGTCTGATGTCTGAAAAAAAAAATTAAAGCAATCTCATTTATTGTTGTCTCTGGAAAGAAATATCATTACCCACTTTTGTAAAATGTTCATGTGGTACCTTACTTTTCACGCCAAGATTTTTGAAGTATTAGTAGTTTTGCATGCTCACTCTGCCTAGGAAATCCCAATGATCCTTAACCAGTAGCATGTGGTGTTTTCAGGCTTTGATTTGGAAGAGTTGATAGTAATGAGCTTCCCAAATCTTTCTTTCAATGTGCTAGAGGAATTTCTCAATGTTCTGCTATTGTTGGTGTTATTTGGACTCTAAGAGTATGAAATAATTTGGGTTCTGTTATTATTTTGGAGAGAGGGGGATTCTTTGGTTTGTTTTAGCCTAATTCTGTAAGTAACCTAGTTCTGTTAAACTACCATGTTATTTTGTTTTAGCTGGGTGAGAGACTTCAGTAAAAGGTGATTGAGGACTTTTTAAAAAATCTCTGCACATGTAATATATTTTTAAAATTTAGTTTGAAATGGCATAGTATAATTCTGTTACACTAGGCATGGATGAGTCTCATTTTCTCATTATTTGTGGTGAGTGTGGAGGAGGAAGATGTGATAGTTTCAAAGTGGATGATTCAGAGTAGTGGGAGAAACAACTCTGTCCCATGTGTAAGGATTAGGAACCCAAAATCAGCTTGGATAAAATTAAACTACAGTGTGTAAGGCCTGTTGGGATTTGAGGTGTTTCCATCTGCCTTCATTCTGCCCATGGCTGAGATGGGTTGAGCAGACAGAATAGTTGATTCTCAGTTCGCATAATTTTTGTTGGCAGTTTAAATTTGTCCACTGGTAGTCACATAGCTGAATATGTAAAACAAGCCCCAGTTTTCCCTTGGCTGAGTGTGCTGCCTTTGTATCTCATGCAGTGTGTAGTTCTGGGATATGGAATAGCACTGAAACTGTTGAGCTGGTAAGGCTGCAAAAATGTGCGTGAGTTGTGCAGAGAGATGTTTATGTTTAAGTGTAATGGTCTTGCCTAGAGACATCTGGTTTATACTGCCTTTGAATTCTTTGTGAGATCTCTGTCTTGTTTTTTGGTTTTGTAATGTAATGGAACATTTGCTATTAATTAGAAAAGCCCTTAATGTCCTTACTTAAGAAAAGCAGCTAACTCAAATCTCAGGAAACTCAAGTATATTAGTTCAAAGCAGGGTTGTCTAATTCACAGCACCATTTACTGACCATGTCCACACAGTCTGCTGTCACAACATTTGGGAAAATTCGGAGGTGACTACTAGGGAAGCACATGTAAGCCCTACAATTGCACATGTCTCTAGATACACAGCCTGGTATTGTATGAAAATGAAGAGAAGGCAGAATTGATGATTCCTGAGTATGGCTGGTGTGTAGCACTGAATTATATAACCAGCTCTGGGCTTCAGGTAGAAGAAGTAGTTGCAAGGAGAACTGTAAAATCGGTGATGTGAACCTCACACCAGCGGAGACTTTGGACCACTGTGGCTCAAAACTTGGCTAGTCAAAAGACATGAGCATCCCTGCTCCATTTTCTAACAGCAGCCCAAACTGGGATTTATTCTTAGCTGAATATGGATCAGGGGAAAGATTAGAAAGATAAGGCTGCCCTGTGGTAAGCCTCATGTTGAAGTCTTGAAGACTTACTCTGAATCTCATGCTTTTACTGGGCAGTGAAACTGACCTCAGCAGAGTATCTTTACCTGGTTAATACACACCCAGTTTTGACCCACAGCACCTGAGGAGAGTGTGTAATGTTCTGCTAGTGCAGTGGGGACTGTTTCAATCTCATTATACCTTTATAAATGGAACTGGGAGATTTTTGAGAGTGCACAAACTGTGCGTGATCAGAGCTCAGAGAAGCAGATTATAAATTTCTCTGGTTCTCTGTTAAGACTGGGTAAATGGGAAATCTTAGTAACAGGATTAAAGAGCACTACAAATAACATTTACAGAAATACTCTGCTGGAGTTATTTGAGAAGATAAATATAAGAATCTCATATAGCTGCTGCACACAATCTCAGGAAACATTTCTTCCCTTCCTGCCTCTCACATCCTTTCCTTCAAGAAATACCCATTCTTAAATTTGACTGCATGGGGATATATAGTATGTTAGGACCGTAAAAAATTACACTAAAATTTACAAACCCTAGTCAGCTAAACCACATTATTCATACAATTATATGTTTGTGATTACAATTTCATTGAAGTGGAAGGGAGCAGTAGGACTGAGTCTTGTTTTGTCTCCAATGTGACAGTTTCATGGAATGTGTTCATAAATTTTCTGTCCTCAGACCAGATTGAGCTCTTTCAAAGCATGTCGTGGGAGATGCTGACACCTTTTTACTCTAAAATATGCAGTGTGTATCAGTATGTTTTTATTCAGATCGGCACAGGCTTTCAGGTACACTTTCTGGTTTTGGAATGTTAGAAAAAGACAAGAACATAATTTACTTTCCCTGTTCTCTAGGTCACGTCCAATTTTATTTTTTCCTCTTTGTTTTAGTGGACATTTGGATTTCTGCTGATTAGATTGCTTTAGTGATGTCAGCACAGCAGTGATGTTAGCAGGAAAATATCCCATTGTGTGTCTCAAGAAAGAGCAAATTAATGGTGGCATCTGTCGTTCTTCTTTTACTCTTCCAGCTGTTGAGACTGCAAAGAGTATTTTGCAGTGTGCTTTGAGATACACTCAGTGGGTGACATTGAACTGTGTCTGGAACAATAACTTCAGGTTATGAGGTAGAGAGGGATTCTTCCTTCAGAAGAAAACTGCTTGCTTGCTTGCTTTTAGTTTGTACTCCAGCCCTAACCCCCTGTCTTGGTTTGAAAGACAGATATTTGCTAAGGGAAGGCAAGAGCCCCTTTTCTGAGATGGAGAGTGCAACCCCCTCCCTTCCAATTATAGTTTCAAATCAGAGGCTTTCAGGCAGAAGATATGGGAGGTAGGAATAACAGTTTTTTTACTAATATATTTAACAAGGCAAACAAAAGAAAACAACAGCAGCTATAAAAACTGACAACAGAACAGAACAGTGTAGCTCAGTTCCAGTCCCTTTTGGCCACAGGCTCCCTCTCCCTGCGCTCAGTTCCCGGTGCTGGGGGCAGGGCAGGGCCCGCGCAGTCGCAGAGGGCTGGAGTGATGGCGGCGGCCCAGGGCTGAGAGGGATGGAGGAGAGACTCCCCCTCACGGTGTCGGTCGTGGGGCTCGGCAGAGTGCCCGGGGGTAGCAGGATGAAGTAGGAGAGGAGCAGAGCGGTGTCCGACGGCAGGGAGTGTGGCTCCCGGCGTTGGCATGGCGGGGAGGATGCTAGGATGCCCTGGCCGTCTTCCTTTGACTCCACGAGCGAGCGAGAATAAGAGCACGCCCCGGCCCCCTGTCCCACCTTTCCTTTTCCGGTCTCCCCCTGTCCCCACCCTCCTGCGAGAGAAAACTATTGCTACTAAGGTGTAGCCGCAAATACTTAGCATAACAATGGGAAAAATTCCACAGAAAGAAAAGGGAACAATTCAACCCCCAACACCCCCTTGGAAATTTCAACATCTGTGTGTCTACAAGAGCCCCAAACTCAGTCCTAAGTTCACTTAAGGAGTAAACATTTGAATAAGTAGTTTAACATATGTCACAGAATCAGCTGTGTGGTGCCAAGAGTTTGCTCTGTGAGTCCCAGGTTCTGCAGTCAGACTTCCTCCAGCATCAAGCAGTAGGGCCTCTGGTGAGGTTAGAAGAAGAGTAAACAAAATAGCGATGGGTAAGGTCTGTTGCTAGGATGGCGAGCCTTGTACCAAGCACAGAACACTCTTCTGTGGCTGTTCCCAGGAGTTTGGAGAGAGTAGGAAGAGGAATGTGTTTGGCTGATGAGGGTCAGGTTTGCAGGCTCTGAGGCATTGCTGCTTCTGCCCAAGTAGCCACTTCCAGCTTTGCTGCCTGTACTTCACTGAGCGCTATGCAACTTCTTTCAAGCGTGGCTATTGTGTAATAATAGTTTTGTGTAATTTGCAGTCTGGGTCCATCTAATGGCAAATTTAACCTCTGAGACTTGAATGAGATGCCTGAGGCAAATAGCTCTCTGAAAGGAAGCCATCAATACCTTCTTCTGTAAAATCAAAATAGTAGGACAAAATACTTGAAAATGGACTGAGACAGCTGGAGACTGTGGTTGGGAGGAGGAGGGACACTCACCTTCTTACCGCAATATAAAATAGAAAACAACCAATGTTAATTTTCTACAACAACCACTTATTTTATAAAGCTGTTTTATCTCAACAGGATTTTAAAAGTTTGTCTTTCATTGTATATTCCCAAATACTCTGGCACATGGAGCAGTGCTCTTCAGGTGCACTTCAGCAAAGAGATAGCATAAAGAATTCCAATATTTTGAGCAGGTTAAAAATCCCCACAACAAATCAAACACAAAACCATAAAGAAAGAAAAGGTTACTTTGTAAAGTGGCTGCTTTTTTCCTGCAATAGCATGTGTTAAAACTTGCTGTTGTAAATCTGATTCCTATAGCACAGTCTCTTCTAAAATATCTGTTTATCGACCTTAATACCTAGAAAGAGTCTTTGAGCTGTTATGTTCTGAGACTTAGGTACCTGTTGTAGCTGAGTATGCTGCTGCACACTCAGCATTACAGCTAAAAGAGGCAGGAGTGGTAACTGCAGAGACGGTACTAATTGCTCCCTGCACTTAGTTAAATAGCTGCATCGATGTATAACAGCAGGAGGGAGAGGGTTAATGAGGGACTAATTCCATCCTCAGAGGGACTGCAGGGCTGAATGGAAACAGCTGCTGCACTGCAGGCTCTAGGCTGCACAGAGAGTTGCTGGCAGCTTCGGTGAAGGGAGGGAACAGGAGAAGAATGGTGTGCGGGGAAGGGAATAAACAATCCAGAAAAAAAAAAGAACTTATAAAAGTATCTTATGTTGGGACCCCAGAGAGGGGAGAAATCGCAACAGGCAGGAGTGGAGGAAGGGAGAGTTCAGGCTGGAACTGCAGACCGGAGGAGCGGGTGCAGCCACCTGCGAGCCCTTGACCTCCCTCTGTGAACATCAGGGTTTACAGCTAAGTCATCATGGCACAGTGTAGGTGTAGCTTGGGTATAGAAACAGTATAGCTGTGTAAACGTGCGCTTAGCTGAGCTAGTGGGCTCTGTTGGAAGGTGTGGGGATATTACTCAGGATGGATATGAATGTATGTGGCATTGCTTCACCATAAGTGCACGCTTACGGTGGTATTTGTTAAAATACGAATATGAAAGTAGGAGTTTGGTTCACTGAAGTCAGTCGCCTAAGAGTCAAGTTACCCACAGCTCTGTAGAATACGAATAATTTGGGTAATTTCCATCTCTGCTGCATGCCATGCTGTCGTCACTTGAAAGTTGCCTTCTTTCAGACACCCCTGTCGTGCGCACAGACATGTCGTGTGTTCCTGCTTGCATGCTAGCAGCTGTTACCAGCATTCATACACAAAAAACCCTCAGAAATGCTTTATCTGAAGACACAGACTGCCCACTTCATGGAGAGAGAACTGCTGTTGCCTTTCCCAATGCTTTCTCCTAAAAGACCAGCGTTTTTCCCTGCAATTGATAGTTATCTGAGGTGAGGTTGGCAGGGAGGACAGCCAACTTTGAAATTCTCAGCGCAGAGAACCATGGAATATGCCTAGGAAAAATACTTGAGAGCACAAGGATGTATGTGCAGTTAGGTTGTTAATGTAGTGGAAGTCAGTGATGTAATACATGCACAGATTGAGGTTGCTGACAGCAAAAAATCAGCGTGGCCAGCTGTGCAGCCAGGCACTGTCCCACAGGGCTGTGATTTGTCAAGCACCAGAACTGTAAAACCAAAGCAGTCCCAAGAAAGGCACGAGGGGGAATCAAAAGTGGAAGAGCTTGTCCTGTTAAATAGATGAGGGCATGTCAGCCTCAGATGATAAGGAAGAAAAAGGGATACATGTTTTGAGAAAGTATTATAAATTCATGAGTGATACAAAGAAGATCAAAAGGGACAAAAGTTATCCTTGAGGTGCGAAGCAATACCAGAGAAACGTTACAAATGTGTACCTAGTTCTTACACATTTTCTTCAACTTCTCCCTGACTGGCCACTCTCAGAGGCAGCCTGTGGACTGTCAGCCTGTGGTCTGGTCTGGCACTTCTTTACAATGCTTTTTGACACAGGAATCTGCTCTAAGATGGGAAAAACGGATTTTTTTTTTTTTTTCACTGACGTTTCTTCAGTTATATTACAGTGATTACTGTTTCATTCTAATTAAATTATTACATTTCTTGATATGTCAAGATTTTAGAGCCCACAGAAACAAAGGTTTAGAATGTAAATGAAATTGAATTTAAAAAATGCACCAATGTAACTCTTCACCTGAACTGTGAAGTATTTTGTTACACAGATCATGAAGCCATGAAAAATGAAAAAAGTAACTTCCATTTTCATTCTACCAGATAATGTGTGTAATTTGCCACATGCTGTATAAAGATTCAAACAAGAATGCTGTATGAACAAGGTACAATTTTTATGAAGAATTAATACAGAATAGCTTTACAACTTCAGAATCAGCAAATATTTTTTGGCCTATATGCTGTTCAGGGGTGAAAAATAAGCCATGTGTTAGATGAAATAATGCAGTGTTGATCCTTTTCTGTCAGGACAATTAAGATGAGTAAAATATTTGCCCTACTTTAAATGGATAAAGAGGTACTTCATTGTGTTTTTCTTAAGATTCACGTTTCTATATTGGCAGCTGAGAGCACAAGATTTATTTGTAGAGCCTTGTGTAGATTTACAGCTATGCCAGTGTCTGCTTGAAAGCTCTTTATATGTCACGCTCACAGTGAGTCTTTTTGTGTGGGTGAATGTTAGTGAAAGTGGTCATAGGAAGGATGCAGACAATTTGAAGTGTTAAGCGGAATGTGTGACACATCCAATGCCTTTAAATTATAAATTTTGTCTTCTTGTGACCCCTGATTTCCTTTTTTCGTATGTGCCTATGTGGGCATGCATTTGTGTGATATAAATGTAAAAAATGTATTTTATCAGAATGCTGTAGAAGCAGCTTCCTGTGCTCTTCTGACTTCCTTAGAGAATTAGTAACGCTTTTTCTGTTATTATTTGATGATTTAAAGCAGAGAAAATTACACTCAAGGAGAGAACGACAGTCTCAGGGGACGTGCACTTTCCATGGAACCATGCTCTGGACTCATAAATATATATGCAACTCCTGTTAATTTAATAGGATTGCATGGGTGAAATACATGGTTGAATTTGGCATTCAGAGTCCAAGATAAGAGGTGAATCTACTTTGGGCTTGGTAGAGATGAATACATAATATTGGGAATACTATGTGAATTAATCTCAAAATGTTAGAGCAGTTGCTGTTTTTCTGTGTGACTGAAGCTTTCAAGTTTGATAATTATAAGCATCTGTAATTTCAGTAAGTGCAATTAAATTTTGAGTGTGTGTAGATACAAGTAAAGATTAATTGTCTAGTAAACATATTTGAATCGCCACTTTTATTCTTTCACAGAAAAATTGCAGGGAAAAATTAATATAAAATGGGTAGTCTTAACCCAGATATCACATAGTGTGGTTAGAAAATGGCTTTTCATTTGCAGAAGTTTTTGACATTTAAGATTATCGTTGTACACTTCTTGATGAACAAGAGAATATTTTTTTATACCAGTTGAAAAAGAAAATAGACATTTTCACTTGAAGAAAAAGTGAAGTTCATTTGTCATACCTCTGTATCTGAATTTACAGTAAAAAAAGAAAGAAAATTAGGTCATTGTGGGAGGAGAGGTTAAGAGTAAAACATTTAATCTTGTACCAGGGTTTTCCAGACACCTTTTTATTCCCATGAGTTTTGCAGACAGAGTTTTGAACTGGGCTGAATTCTAACCATTGCTTTTATGAACGCTTGAGTAGCTTCAGAGTCATAATTAATGTCTGTGCCTCTGAATTATTTTTAATCCCATCTTAACAAATTGTTGTCACCAATTGACTCAAATGCTCTAGCATGGTTTTGTCATGCTACAGACACTTGATTCTCTGCAAATTTTATAGCTACTTGCTTTTATGCTGGGAGAAACCTGCTAAATAAATTGCTGAAAAAGTATGAAGCCATTTGAACAAGATGCTGTGCCTGATGCTACAGACAGAGATACCGTGTTGGGTTATTAGTCCAGTGCATGACAAAAAAAACCCCAAAACGTTTCTTCTGAATGGTGTAATATATGCAGGTGTTACTGAAACACTAAAAAACTTATCTATACAAATAGTTATTCAGTAGGCATGTTGAGGTCAGCCAGCTGTGCAGATTTTTCTGTGTTAGTGCAATTGATAATAAACACTTATCAATGTTTATTTTCACCTTTTTAGTTTGTGGACTGGAGGTTCTGTTGCTTAAAGTATAAGCCATATGACGGGAAAAGAACAATATATTAATGCAATTGAGTTTTTTTCTAACAGCTCTGGTTCATGAATGGTAAATCTTTGTGCTATCTGCTTCATTCCAAAGGTAGTTGCTATCAGAAAGGAGTTTGAGGCATTATGCAGAAATCTTGCATAAGGTTTTCTGGTGGCTAGCACTAGATATGAACATTCAAAAAACTGGTATCAGTTGGAGGATGAAAGGTGATGGAGGCCATTTTCAGTTTCTTGGTTTTCTGACACTGCTTTTATCTTGCAAGGAAAAAAAAACCCTCTAGTGATTTTCAGTAACGCAAATTGTGTTTTCATGTTTTTCCAGCTAGAAGAAGAGGTTTTAAGTGGATTTTTTCAGTAAGAGATTGATATCAAAAGAGTTATGCCATATAGAGCAAGAACTTACTTGAATAGGAAAAGGGCGGTGGATTGTTAGGATAGAACATAGCAATTGTGCTTGAGACTTTTCTTTATTCAGCATACTTTCATTAGGAATCTTTATAGAAATATAAAAAACTTACTGATGTACTTAAATCCAGATAAGCAGATCCTTTTTTTAGCTTTTTCTGTTGTAAAAACACTCCTCTATAGCAGTGTTCTAGTAGCTGTTGAGGTACTCCCTTTGTAATATACTCTTAGAGATTATTCATCACAGAGCCTTATCAGGGCTGTATTTTGCAACAGTAATTGCTTTGTATCCAATTTGTTAAAATTATAATTTGAATAATAACCCTCCAGTGCAGTGGAAAACCTCAGCAGGAAATAATGCTAACTGCTCCTGCAGTTTGCTATCCATTTGCAAAGCTTTCAGTAAAATTAGTCACCTTTTCCTAGTGTATTGATCAGGAAATAAGGAAGAGGTGGCAGTGAAAAATGCAGGACTTGTGATTGAAAATGCTAGAATGTACTGGGTGTTTCTTACGAGAGAAATACTCAAAGATAATTCACACAAAGGTTTATGGCATGGAGCTAAAAGGAAAATTTGGGAACTTCCTGCAGCAACGTAAGTTATAGTAGCATAAGTAATTTTCATGCCTAGGATTTGTATTAAGTCTGAAGAAATTAACTGTCCTTGGAGAAATTGTGCATCAAGTTTTGGTTGGTTTGTGAAGATTACTGAGCAAAAGAACTGACTTCTGCCTAAAATGGCAAGTTCTGGTCTAGGAGACAGTTGCTTTTGCTAAGAATTGACGTGCAATAGTGGGACAGTGACCTGGGAATGTGGCATGGACTAGTGTGAGACTTAGAGCCAGGAGTGTAAAGGTGGTTTATACTTAAAACTCTGTAAAATCCTTGTAATATGTTTTATTTCTAAAAGCATTTTAAAAACCATTACTTCACTGTAAGCTGGGAGGTCACTGGAAACCTCAACTTCTTTTCCACTTTTTCACCCTGGAGAAGCTTTGACTAGTGGGTACCCTTAGGGGTGCTGGGGCTCCTGGAAGGAGTGGTCATCGGAAGAGGGAAGAGGGAGTGGCTGCTGGCCGGAGCTTAAAGGAGCAGAGATGGGGATATGGAGGTGTCAGAGGTGCAGCTAATCTTGGGAAGGTGAAATAATTAAGAACTGTACTGAATGTGTTTTGTTACACATGCACATCCAGGGAATTTTGCTGTCACATCTGGGAGCTCCAAAGTTGATTAGCTGTATCTAAAAATCATTTTAGAGCTGTACTTTTGGAAGTTACATAACGGACATTCTAATGTAAAGCTCTTTAGGGCGTAAGCTGACTAAGGAGAGCTGGAGAGGTGTTTTCTTTCTGTGAGTTTCAAATACTTGGACAAGTACATCCTAGAGTTTGGTGGGGTTTTTTGTTTGTTTTCTAGGTTGAGTTGGTTTTGGTTTGATTTTTTTTTTAATAGCTTATGGTAGAAACAAAGTGCTGATTTGACATGGCGATACAGATCTTGTTTCTCTAAATTTGTGGTGACAGCAGATCAGGTGGGTCATTCTGGAGACAGAGGTCCTGTGTACCATTTTAAGTAAGCTTTATTGCTATTCCACAGTCTTGTCTTTGAAAATCAAAAGTTACTTTGAGATAGTTTTTGGAAAGAACTCAAGAGCTATGTGATGCTTTAGTAAATTATGATTGAATTAGCATAACAAGTAATGTCTAATGTTTGAGTGGTTCTTGAATTGTGATTTCAGTTTTGAAAAATCTAGATTATTGTCAGTCAGAAAAAACTGATGCTGAAGGAGCACGTTAAGTTGTTACAAAAAATGGCAGAGCTCTTGGTAAACAATCCAATGTGGATGCGCTTACGCCCTCTCTGGAATGTTGCAGCCAGCACTGGACTGTGGGTCACATAATGCTAAATGTAAAAGATTGAATGAGGTGCATTATTTGGGTTAGTTTTCCGCTCGTTTCATTTCTGAGGGGAAAATAGTGTGCCTGTCACCTCAAGAAACTGGAAAGGAACAGAGAAAAGGAGTTCAGCATCCTGAAATTTCAAGGGAAAAGGACCTGCACTGAACCTTGCTGTTTTTCTCCTCCTGTTAATTTTCTCTGGGGATGTTGGGCAGAAGAGGAGATAGAAAAAACTAAGTGTCTTCTTCTTTCCATTGGTGCAGTGATAAAGAGATAACTTGCCTTAATCTATTGCCCTTAAATTATGTTGAGAGTAAGTGTAAAGTCAGAATGCTAAATGAGTTCACTGAAGCGGGATAAAATCCTTCTAAGACTGGACCTAGGACCTAGCTAGGACCCTTCCTAGCTCATAATTTTGTAGTATTTTTTTTTATTATTTTTAGTTAGAGAAAGGCGGTGACTGCAGACAGTATGTTGAGAAATGAAGACAATATTTTGTTCTAAGCTTAGACTCCCCACAGTGCCATTTTCATACCCTGCATTACTGTTGCTTTGCTCCCTCAGTGGGAGTGGAAATAGCCAGTGGTTCCTCCTCTGGAAGGTAAAAGCAAGGCTGACCATCCCTGCACAGTGTAAATGCCAGTTCTGGGACCGTCGGTGTGGACATGTGGGCTGCCCTGCAGTGCCACGTGGGGAGTTTTTAAGAATCCCAAACGAGTTAACTTTCCAATGTACAGTTGTTTTCTGTAGTCCCCAGATTCAGGTGTTTGTCTCCTTTTGTTATTTTTAGGTCTCAGTGTTTGGCTTTTCTTCTCATGTCACCTAAAATTTTCTTTTCAATGATATTGTAAACATCTGTTTTAATAGAAGTAGAGCCATTAGTCCAGGCTTCCGAAGGGCAATTAGCACCATGGTCCATTCATCAAGTGTGAATTGCTAGATTAATTTTTCAAAGGAAAATCCTCCATGGTTGCATTCTTTGTTTTTTCCTTCAATACGTTTTAAAACTGATTCTGTTCACCAGGATAGCATTAATTTACCTCTTCTGTGTATTTTTCAAACAGTCTTTAGTGTGTTTTCTTTATGGAACATTTTTTTGCTTTGATTTAGTTTGAATAGTTTCTTGGTTTGTTTTACGAAATAGTCTGAAATACTTACAAATGCCTGCAAATGTTAATTTTTAGTTTTTTTAAAAAAAGCAACTTCAGTTGAAATTGTTTATAAATGATACAAACAGATTGAAAACATATTCTGCAGATTTTTCAAATTAAAACTGTATCTTACAAAAATTTAGTCTTTGTTTTTCTAGAATTTGAATGGCTCCATCCTGGCTAGTGTTGGCACATTATTTGTTTAGTATTACACAAGCATATGAAGTAACTGTCTGATGTTTAATATGGCAATAATTGCCTCAGAAGCACAGTCATAAAATGTCCATTTTGTATGTCAATTTGAAAATGTGTAGGCTTTTTATTAGCACATAACAGTTGTTTCAGACAGAGATTTACCGCATGTTTGTAAGCATATCCAGCAATTCAGCGGTACCATTTTTTTTAGTCATATTGACTTTGCCTTGGGTAGTTACTTACAGAGCTGTTGACTGTGGTATTTCAGGACTGTGTTCTAGAGATCATACGGCTGAAAATGTCTGGGGAATGTCGATCTGTCATGTCATTGCTTCTGGGATATGGTTATTCTTTTATGTTTTTCCCTTCCATTTTGTCAGTAAATTCACGAAAACTGAGTTTGATTACATTTATTTCATTACTTAAATCATAAAAAATACACCTTTTATAGGCTGTGGCTAGGAGAAGGTGGCATGAAAATTGTGTAGGACAGAGAAGAAAAATGGTTGAAAGTGGCTGCGCATTTATATAGAATCATTTTAAGTAAGTGGTGTTTGCAAGTACTGCTGATCTGTGCTCCTGATAAAATGTAAACCTGACAGTGCATTGGAGTTTAATCTACAACAAATGTCTGTAACATGAGTTTCGTATCTTTTAACTTCTCTCTTAGAAAGATTTTTAAGCTTTACCTCGACTTTTGTTTCAGTTTGTTAGGATTTTTTCCTGGTTGTGTGAAGTAGTGCTGTGATTTCTTTCATGCTTTAGTGTTCCATATAATTTTTTCCTCTGTACCTTGTTCATGTCTTCAGTATATCTACCATGCCTTAGCATGAAAGGTTCTTATTCACCTCAGTGGAGAAGTGCAGGCTGTGTCTGTGCTTTCCCTGCACCAGCCCTGATACTGTTCTCTACTACTATTCATGAAAGTTAGCAGTCCACAGCACAACGACAGCCCTGAGATTGCTGAAGGTTTTATTATTCTGTCTTCAGATGTGTTTTTCACAATGAACTTAGATTATCAAGCTTTTAATTCCTTGACTGCAATCCCTCTTTCCCTTGAAGAAGAAAGATGGCGGAAAATACAGTGGACAGACATATATTGTTTTGCCCTTTCTGCACTGTTAGCTGGAGTACTAACTTGTATTTTCCATGTTGTCCTCTACACGTACCATCTCTCATGTTAGGAAGCATCTCAGGTTTTCAAAGCCAGCATGGTGTCCAGTGTAATTTGATAACAAAATAATTGGAAAGTTTTCAGAGAAGAGGCAACATTCTTAATATTTAATCAGATATTTTTATGTATACTGCCTGTCTTTAAAATAAGTAGTTGCAAGGCATAGAAAATGTCCATATTGTGAATTACTTGCACTAAACTAGGCAAAATGCCAGTGGGAAATAAAAAAAGAGGAGACAGTATCAGAGTACTCTCTGACCAGGTTGTTTTAGATGGTCCGCATGTGGAAGATGTGGTGTTTAACATCAAATGTTTTTTTCTCTGAGGATGGTTGGTGGTACACGGGATTTGTGTTTTAGTGTCGTAACACAAAACACAATGAGAACACAATACACAAACAAGTCAAACACAGCAGAGGAGAGCAATTGCAGTGCACAGCTCAATCACAGCACCAGCGTGGTTCTCATCCTGTCTCTAATGTAATCTCTCCCACCACCCTGAGCATCCCTCGCCTTGCCCAGAGTAAATGTGTGAATTGAAACTGGCTCAAACTCATTACTCGCTTTGAAATTCTGTCAGTTGATTATGTTTTTGTAGTTTTTATTTTGGGCTGAGCCATGTGTAACACCCCACACTGGCCTGGCTGACTCAGGGAGACTGTCACACTCTTAATGAGCTTGGGGAGAAATACACACCAGCTGATTTTTTCAGCTGTTGATAGTTGTTTATCTAAATCAAAACCCACCCTCAGCTCCTCTTGGTGTTGAGATCAAGTCAGCTTTTTTTGCAACAGCTGTGCTCAGTTCCACCCCGCCACATTCTTCCTGAGCTTTATGGACACATCACCCTGGCCCATCTGTGATCCTTCTCCCATGGTAGGGCTTTAATGATCAGCCACAGAGGACACACACAGAACAAATAAACTGGTCTTTTGGTGTTTGGCTGCTTTGTATTGGTATATAATTTGGTATGATTTTATATGGATATGTCAGAGGTTACCTTTCTGAACATTGATTCCCAAACTGGTGTGCCACAGTACTGTAGCTGAGGAATACAGTAAATAAGAGGAAAAAGATAAGATTAGTACTTCAGTTTCACAGAGAATTATGTGTGTACGTCCTTTTTGTAATTTCTGTGTTGAAAATTGCAAACATGTGCAGTCAGTACAGCTGGTTTTAGCAATATGGTTTAATTAGTCTGGTTCCAGGCTGAGGGAATGAGAAATGTGGGTCAGATTTAGTGGTGAGGATCACATTTCACAATGGCTGGGAAAAATCCTGAGTGTAATAGTAATTTTAGCGCTTTTCAGGGCTTTAACCTTATCATTTTGTCAGCACCCTCCTTCATTGCTCTTTGTGTCTTTCTCGTGGTTTGTTCTTGGCCTCAGAACACTTCTTGCAGTGTGTACAACAGTACACTAGTCACCTGCTTCCTTGGCATTCAGTTCATCTTACTATCCTATCCACTTCTGTATTTGTTTCCCACAAAATTCGTCAGAAACCCGACTGCCCACAAATGTTGTTCCTAATTCCTGTAGAAAATACTTCACAGCACCAAAAGCAGTCTTCAAAGCACAGTGCAAAATAGGCATCACATATCATGCCTGCAGTATTGTATGAAATGCTTAGAAGCAGGTGGATAATGAGGAAGAAACTGCATTCGTAAAGGAAGCTGGATCAGAGGTCAGGAAGTTGCTTTTCCTAAACTTGTTTTTATGTTTTTATAATTATAGTACCTTTCAAAACTTAGCTGCACATTGGTTTGCCTTTTTTAAAAAGCATACTATGCAGTTTGTTATTTTGTATTAATAATACCTTATAATAATAATAAAATAATTATTATATTAAAACCTGAGAGGATAATATTGGGTATAGCATGTGGTATATGTATGTTTCAGTAAGCAACCCGCTGTTGTCACTGCAATAAAAAAAAGCTCACGGAAACTGTAGCTTCTTAGTGAAGATAGGTAACTAATTTTATATTTATACTATACATCTAATGTATTTTCTTACTTCCTTGGATGATGATAGAAAAGCAAATTGGTTCGCTAGTCTGACCCTTCTTATCTTTGGTCTCACATGTTGATCCTGCGTGGACAGTTGGACAGTTTGGGTGCCTCAGCATCACAACAGTGGTTTCTTTCTTGATGGACTCGAGTAGATTTATTGGATCAGTGTAAAGTTTATGAACAGCATAAGCTTTGCCAATTGATTGTTTTCTCTGTATGAAGTAGGTCTCTGTGTAGTCTGTTGCTTAACGGTTCAGACCAATGTCTTGTACAAGCTGAAATCTTTGTACTATCTGTATTAATTTTGCACACTGAAGAGTTTTTTATGTGTTTTGTAATCTTAATCTTAATCTTCATAATCTTAATCTCATGTGTATCTTAATCTTTATGCATGCCACTTTGAACTATAAATGTATGGTATGAATGTAAGTCATAGTGACTCTCCCTTATCTGCCATTGTTTGCTGAGAGAGAAAAAAACAGTATGCCATGTGGCTACCTATGTTCTCTCTTTCTCAGTTGTCACAGTCCTGTAGCAGTTCTGCAGACTTACAGTTGTGGTTGACTTACTTTTGAGATTTTTAAATGAAGTCTTTCCCACTTCAATAATTTCGTTATCGTACTTTATTTTATACTTTCGTGGTTATTATACTTCTTTATTTTTCCCGCACCCAGAATATTTCTGCATGGACTGTAGCTCTTTGCTCTGATGTTTCCTTCTTTGAGTTACAGCAGCATCCAGAGATCATTTTCCAGTTCCCACCTGCCTTGTCATAAACAAGCACATTGCGAAGCAAGGTCTGTGAGAACACTCCCGCCTTAAAGGAAAGTGGAGTAATGGTTGTATAACACGTTTTTAATGAACTGGAGATCTTGACTCTGCCATGAATACACGGTTATACTGGATGTGTTAACCTTATGTATTGCAGTAGTAGCTGGAGGCATCACTTGCACGTCAAACTAGGGTACTACAAGCAGCCCTCCTCTGTTATGATAGCTTCTTTTTGCTTAGTCTTCCTTTTCAGTAATTTTTTTTTAAATTTATTATTTCGTTAGCACTTGGAAACTGAAACAGTCCAATTAATAAAAGGGTAATTTTGGATGGTAAAAAGGTGCAACAAGCTTTCCTTGTCATTAATAAAGCCATCCTTTGGTTACTTGGAGAAGAGAGATGCTATATTGAACATAGAGGTGGATGTAACTTACATATTGGATACCCGTGTTTGGCAGGGGCTACCAGGCCAGGCAGCAGGGTTGCTGTAAAACCAGGCACGATTCATGTTGTTTCTTACCCAGCTTGCAGTGTACTAGGGAACATGAGGAACAGCTGAGCTGACTGCAGAGGGTGAAGAGGACAAAGACAAATCCATTAGAAGTCTACCTCATTAGTTCCACTGTTCAGAGAACAAGCTGCTTTTCATTGAGATTTTCAAATTAATGGTGTCCTTTTATATTACAAGGCCATGTGTATGGGCATTATTAGCCTTGTACTTAATTAAAACCACAGCTAGTGATCATTTAATTACAGTGTGTAAAAGGGAATGATACTTGACTATGTAGCATTGTTTTATTCAGTTTGGAGAATTGTAGACGTTTTTCATGTAGTGTTTGAAAGCTGTGGTGAAGAATACACATTCTGATGAACAAACTTGTGAGGTTCATTGCAACAATTCAGCTTTGTTAGGAGAATAAGGTGAAACAGTGACTTAAAAATTCACCATCTTTCCTGAAAATTGGAAGCAAGTTATGAACAGATTGGTACAATTGGTCTGGCTCTTTTTTCTCCATACTGTAAAATCAGTGCACTGTAAAATCAGTTTCCTGTGGTAGGAAGGAGGCCTTCTGCTGAAAGTCAAAAATATTTAAAGGTATTCAGGATGTTTGTGAGTTTATTGAGAGGTTTCAGTGTACAGACTTTACTGCTATGTAGGATATGCCCCTAGCAAGCCTGAGTTACTGGGATTTTACATGAAAAATGAAGCTGCCTTGAGAGTCTTAAATATTCTACAACATACAAATTGTGCATGTATATATTCGTACTGAAACGAATAACTACATGTGTGTAAGGTATTTTTGTAGCAGATGTAATAAAAACCCTGTTGACGGAACTCACAAGTGAGGATGCCCAGGGAATAACTAGTTACCCAGCATTTTAAAAGGCAAAATTCACATCCAGATATCTTTTTAAAATTATCTTCCCTGTCTTGAAGGTGTTTTTTTCATTAACTGTATGTGAAGAAGCAGTTGCCAAATGATCTGGTCTCTCAGAAGTTGATCTGCTGTCAGGCAGCTGCTGTCATATATCAGTATGGGAAAAGAGCTATGCTTTTGCTGGCTTCCAGTATTATAAAGGAAGAATTTATATCAAAATAGGACTCATTAGCTGATTCATTGTAAATGAAACAAGAAAAATTACTTTTAGGTGACCGCAATAGAATATCAGATTGAGGGACTGAAAGTGGATGGAGGATTAGAAGCAGAGTTTGTATTTCAGCCTGAATCTTGGCAACAGAGCAGTGTTTGCTTTCTTGCTTGATCTGGTCTGACAGGTCACTTCTGTTTTCATATTCAGTATAACTTGAAGCTGTTTTTTACTACAGTGAAGAAAGACTTCAGGGCTAGTGGCTAGTTCTCCTCCTGAACTTAACAGTTGCACTTGTCAATACATAGTGTTGAATTCTGGCTTTAGTGAAATGATGAATGGGATATTTAAGGACAAGAAGAGAGTGGGAACAATTCTTTTAAGAACTATTCTTGGCTTCCGTGTTACGTATCTAACCTAATTTCAGTGTTGTGAGCTATCCTAGCCTGTTATATATTTCCACATGCTATCAGCTAAGCGTAGAAAGTATCTTTCATCAAAAGGATCTGCTGCAGAAAGAAAAATAGTTCAAGTTCTTCATGTGTGGGTTAGTAGATAAAAATCACTGAAACTCGCTAGCGTGGGGCTGAGAGCAACAACTGCAGAGGAGTAGCTTGCAGTGGAGTAAGCATTAGTTGCATAACAAAACCAAATCCTTTGCATCAAGCTATCCACTTTCAGCAAACTGATAACCTCTGTATGTCTAAAGGCATCAAAACGCGGTACATCTCATTCTATAATGCAAATCTTAGTTAACATTTATGTAAGGCTTTATAGTGCAAGACTCAGGCTGCGTCTTAATGAACTAGCTTTAGAACTAATCTACACGTTTCTAGCTGAATTATTCCTCATTGTATTTATCCTTATAAAGGATATAGTGAAGAAATGTGTGTGCTTCCTGGAAAGAAAAATTCCATGCTAAAATTATTAGTTAAATTGTTAGTTGTATGTGGACTTCTTTTAGACTTTGTTTTACTGAAGTTCCTATTAACTACTGCAGAAATCCAACTATACAACATATAGCTGCTATATAATACTCTCTTCTCTAGTGCTAAATGGCTTGCTAATTGGTTAATTTGTTTCTTTCCTCTTTGTCTTCCAGCTTCATTTAGCAGCCCTGGCTTCATTAAAGGGAGACATCGTGGAGCTTAATAAGCGTCTACAACAAACAGAAAAGGAGCGTGACCTGTTGGAAAAGAAACTGGCAAAAGCACAGGTGAGGAATAGTAGTTCAAGATTCTGAAGATGGTCCTTGGTTTTGTGCAGTCCCTGTTCCTCAGAGAGAGAAGAAAATACTGAACTATGTCACAAGTAATAAGAATCTTAAGACTGCAAGGCACATAGTTGCCATGGGTTATACCTTTTATGTGTTGAAGACATTTTTCTGAACAAAACCCCTAAAAATTAATTAGATACATTTTGGTTTGAAGTCCATATAAGTAATAAATGCTTTGAATTATTGTGGAATATAAGAATTACAGCTTGCTCTCAATGGATTAGGTAACTGGTTGCACAGCCTTGTACTCCTGGGTCGCATTTAAACACAGCACAAAATAACACTTATCAAAAGTTACTGCCAATTTTCAGTGCTTTGATGTTATGTGAGAAATTGTGATCTTAGTCTAGCTTCCAGTAAGCCAGTTGGAATTGTGGAAAAGACAGCCAGCCAGTGGAAAGCCAAGGGGTTAAATAAGAATAAGGTTGGAACTCTGATGCTTTGATAGCTCTTACATTGAGGCAAATGCAAGCAAGGAAAATTCAACTATTTTTTAAAAATATTTCTCTCTTCTGTAAAAAAATCTTTGTTTTCTGATACTGCCATTTTATCAAATACCTTTTATAAATAGTTACATTTCATAGCATTTTGTCCTGTAATGGCACCTTATTTGTTGCTCAGAGATGTAGAATCTCCAACTTTGGAAGTACTCAAGGCACCTGGACCTGGTCTTAGGTTGGGTAAGGGACTGAGTGAGTTAGTTCCAGTGACCCCTGTCATCCTTAACCATTCTGTGATTTTGCAGATTTAAAGCTTTAAGTATTTCATGTGTTTTGATGACACCTTTCATCTGTGTTACTTAAATTCAAGCCAAATATAGGAGTGTTTAAACAGTCTCGATTTTCAGGCTCGTACTTCAGTCCACCCTTATTTTGGCCTTTGCCTGCATTCCCTAATGTTTTTTTCAGCTGCCTTTAAGATTTATGGGCTTGTAAGTGATACTGTTATTGCAGACCATCACTGTAACATGCAGAAATTAAATCACTTTAATGTTTTTATTCCCCTCGATATATGAGCCAGAGCCATGCTGGGAGTTAACATGGTTTATCAGCTATAATCCTGAGAGACTTTTCTAATTTCTGTGGCATTCTTTGGATATCCTTGCGATAGAGTCCTCTTTCTGGCTTACAGTTTGATATGAGGCTGCATTTGACAATCGTTAAACTCTCAGATGGATTCACTGTATCCAGGTGATCCACATCATCCTGCATGATTGCACTGACTTTACTGTTGTTACTTATAACTCTGGAGGGTCTGGTGCTAACCGCAGGTTTTTGTTAGTGTTTTATTTTTATTTCTGGGTCTTTATTTAAAGATACATATATGATCTTTCAGCCAGTAAAGAGTGCCTTGTAGGTGCTCCCTTACAGTACCGAATACACACTGATGACAACTGGGATTAAAGATCAGTCTTTAATACCAATGAAGATGTGCTCTGTTAGCACAAGATTGCTTGGTGTTTTCTTTGATGGGTTACCAATTATGCATGCGTACATAGTGCTTGGTTTGTAGTGCTGGGGGTTTTTACTTGATGTTAAACCACATGAACACAAACATAGTGATCACTATCTCCTAAACTGTGAAACGCACACAACTGGAGTATCTGAAAAGCAGGCTGATAGCTAGATTTCAGATTTATAAAGTATTTTTAATGAACAGTTTTATATAAAGGTTTAATGATGTATCTCTTTGCAGTTTAGTTTTTTCTAAAGTCCTCAGGAGGATAGAATTTAGTATGTATTAAATAAAATACAAATCTTTCTTAAGGAATTAAAATCATTAAACAAACACAACTCATATATTCTATGTGTTGGCAGCGTTTAAGTACTGAGACATACACTGGTAAAACCACTGCACCTTGTCCTCTTTTTCAAACTTCACCGCTTCCATGTGCCACTTAACATATTTTTTTAAACTTTTCTTTCCACTCCACAGAGATTCATTCATTATTCTTTCCTCTATAGCTTCTGTCTAATGTGAGTCAGAGGTTCAGAAAGCATAAACTAAATAGGGGGTGTTTGAGGTTCTGCATGACCATATTCAGATACTAGTGGGTCAGTGTTAAATCCTATTTTGTATCTGGACTGTACTTAAAAAGGCAGCACATGTTTCATTTTAGCTGGCGTGGTAAATGCTCTCTGGAACAAACAGCTCTTAAAACACATTTTTAGTCATACCTTTCCCATCATTTCGTGAAGCATGTGAGGCATTTGGAAGGAAGGATTAGTGATTTGCAGAGTGGAGGTAATTTGGGGAACCACGACTGAAGTGATAGATGACAAATGATGAAAAAAGCTAGTTGGACAGCCTGGGCTTAAGATTTTGTGAAGTAATGTAACTGATCAGAGGTTGTTGTAGCATACTCACTTGCAGATCTGCAGCTTGTGAAGACTAGATATAGCATTTCTCTACATGCTTCTATTATTTCAGTAACACAGCAGATCTCTTTGTCTCTGTGTTTTTTTATCAGTGTTCGGCAGTAAAATGATCTCTTGAATGAAATGTACTGTAAAAGACTGGTCAGCCACAACTAATGTCTTCTTGTAAAAATCTTCCTGTGATTATGAGAATTGTAGTGCTTTCTACTGGCTCTATGTGGCACAGTATCCTGGCTTTGATAGTGATAAACACTACCTTTCTTCCAACACTGTGAGCAGGCGGCCACATCATATTTTATAGCCCTCTGTAGTCCTATTCTCCATGGATTTATATAATCTTCTTTCTAATCCATCTACATTCTTGGCATTTCCAACATTCTGTGCCATTGAGTTCTGCAGTTCTGTGATTGAGCATGGGATTTAATAACATGCTAAATGTTTCAGCAAGTACAACAAGAATAGATAATTCACTTACTATATTTTTCTTATAATTTCATCTCCTTTCACAAGGTTGTCCTGCTCTCTTATTCTTTGGGCTTAGTCATTGTTATTTTGGATTTTTGTAATAGCTCTAGACAAAGAATGTACTGCATTGTTCTAGATCCTGTGTCACAGCAGTAAGTCTCATTACTGCAGTGATAATTCTTTCCATCCTCTTGATTATTCAGAATATAGGGAGAAACAGCTTAATTTCAGTATAAGAATAAAACCAACACTCTGTAGACATATAAGAACAGAAGCAACATTCTCTACAGACATGTAAGAACATATGAACTTCACAGGAAGGCTGCAGTTTCTCACTTAACAGAGAAACTTGAAATAGAAATGCATGGTGTTCAGATGAACATTGAAATGACTTGTTCTGTTGTGTGATGTCCTTATCTGACATGGATTAATTCTGTGTGTGTGTATTCATCTTCCACATTAATTATACACAGAACATACCAGAGAACAATTAATTCTGACCATACATGCTTTTGTGATTGAGGATTTAGCACTACAGACTTGTTTTTATAATTAAATTTAGATAAATGGATTACCACTTTTAAATCTGCCACTCCTCTCAAATTAAAATACTGTATTAGTTGAGAAAAGATTTTTAGCTTCTGTAATCCTGTTAGACAGGTTTATGACTGTGGTTTGTTCAGGTGATGACTTGTATTCGTGGTGAACAGCACCATAGCCAGTGTTTGTCTGTGCAGGGCCTGGGGCACTGGAGCATCTCTTAATGAGCACTGCTACTACTAATTCTTTTCTTTTTGTCCTCTGATTGAACACTGCAAATTTAATACAAAGATGAACATAATATAACACATGATTAGTGTTTCTTTCACTAGGAATTTGTGTACATTAATAGGCAATAGAATCATTTGTTCAGACATTAAGCTTGAATTAAAATATTTTCTCTTATCATCCATCTCCCTCATACACTTCTTGCTGTTGTTGTTGTTTCCCAGCACCAAGAGGTCAGGCAATGGTTATTCTAACTATTGTTAATTTTTATTGTAAATGAAATAACCTTTTTAATTTCTACCAAAAAACAACCAAGAGTTCTCAGCTTATATTGAGAACTGTGCTGGAAACTTCTCTCCTGACCCCAGCAATTAATTGCTGTCTTTTGCAGCCTCTCAGTGGGTTGTCTCTGTGTTTGCTTTCTCAGAGAAGTGGAACTCTTAAGGGGTTTGGGACTGGAGCCCTTAAGAGCTGGAAGAGAGATGAGGAAAAGGGTATAAGATATTTATTGTGTGACTGACATGCAAATAAATATCAAGAGCTGAATGTGTACACCTTGGAAAGAAGTAGAGATTGGTGGCAGATTGCTGTTCTGAGACTCAAAGCATAAAGAAACTAAGGAGGATGGTGAACAGCCACAGTATCCCAGAGAAAAACTTTAGCAGTGGGTAGAAAAACAAGCTTTTGTTTCTTTTCTTTTTTAAGTTTTCAGACGAATGTCTCATAACAAAGAGGAATCCTGAATAACCAGGAATTTTCCACTGCTGCATTTTGGGATTCATATTGAACCATGTTTCTGCTGCTTGGATGCTTTTGCCATTTTTGCTTGAGTATTGTCATGGCTGAGCAGAACTTACCTGATGTGATTCTGTTGCCCACCTCCAAGGCAAAGCAGTCCTTAGCTTCATAGCATATCTTTTACTCAGTTTCCTTTCAGACTTTTCCAGTTGCTTTTACCTAAGATCATTCAAGAGCTCTTTTAAAAAATCAAATGTGAAGCTATTGTCATATTTTGCCAGTCTGCTGGTTGTTCACAAAGTACATCTGTCACTGAATGATGTTATCTTGAAAAATGGTGACTTAGAAATGGCTGGAGAAAACAGAAATCAAGTTGTAATGTGGCTGAGACCCATTAGCAAAAGTCCATATATCTTCATTCAAGATAAATAAATTCTGCTTTTCAGTGCATAGCTTAAAAAGACAAAATATTTTTGGGATAGGGGTTTTATTTATTGTCTGAAAACAATTATTATACACTCTATCTGAAACATCCCTTTGGTTTAAAAGCTAATAAAACCATCAGTGTTTTTGGAAAAAACGCATAACAGATTAATCGGGATAACGCTGAAGTTGCGTTTGTGGGCATATATATGTGTCAGAGGAAATTCAAGTTTAGAAAGCCTGAAGAAGCAACTCTTTATTACCCCTAAATCTGCTCTAAAGCTTTTGTGAAAAATTTTCTCTGTGTTATTTCTGTACTTTGAAAGCCATGGTAGTTCTTCAGAAAGATACAACGTTAAGATGTGAAAATGTGAGAAATAAGCTGGAGAATGAGCCTACAATTAAGAGTCATGATAATGTACATACATGTACAGCCTTATCAGTGGTCAACGTGAAGTTTCATAAGCCAGGTGGGCATTATCAGTCTTCTGAAATGTGTTCCTTTCATCTCCTTTCATCTCCTTTGCAATGTGATGATATGATCTGTTTCTCTTAATGTAGGTGAAAGTGATTTTTACTATTGGTGAAGGTAGAAAGTATTTTGTTGTAGTCTGTGGAAGGATACTCTGATGCCTGGGCTACTTTTAAATGTGCTTGTTGATGGAAGCTAAAAGTTGTGGAATAGATTTATTTGAAGTTCAAAATGAAAATGTTATTGAAGCTTACTGTAAATTTTAATTTTCAAGCACGTTTTTATGTAGATGATGTTCTCAAGTTGTGAATGTCAGTGGACAAAAAATGGGAGCATATTATGAAAATTGTGGCACACCTACTACTTTGGGTATATTATTATTATTATTATTATTATTATTATTATTAACAGTACAAAGGGTTTAGTGAGTTAGCTTGTATAGAGTGTTTACTTGATTTGTAAAAAAAACAGTTTGATTCAGCAGTTTTGGAGGACCTCCAGTATTACTATCAATTTTGGCCCTTTGGCTAGGGTTTTACATTGCAGCTCTTCAGTTAAAGAGTGTGGGTTTTATGATGTTAAGTAGCTTGTGAGTTTTCTTTTTTTGATAGTGTGGTACTCAGCATTGTGTGATTGCAAGGAGGCTTGACAGAAGGGGGTCAGAAGCAAAATTTTACAAATCAAACTCTTGCCAGCCACTACCAAGCGAAACTTCAATCAGCATGCAGTGCTGGCTTGTAATTGCAGTGGTTTGTAATGGTTGCTGTAATTGAAATAGAGCGTGTACTGGCCTGAAGAGTAAGCCAGAGAGGCCACATTTAAAATACTGTGGGAAGGGAAAAGGAGGATTTTATGATATGTATAAAAAACAAGCAGTCATGTAGCTCTTTAATTGTTCAAGTCATAAGCATTTTATTGGACAGTACGGACATAACAAAAATATTCCATGTTACCTATAAACATTAGTAAAAACAAGTACTTACACTACAGAAGTTACAACCTCAAAGTATGATTACTTTATAATAATGTGGTTTCTGCCATAGGGTTTGTTCTAATTCAGAACACATCGGGAAGATCCTAGGACTCAAAGATGATATATTTATAGCTATTTTGAGTAGCAAAGTGGTAGGGGTTTTCTTCAAGCAGAAATGGCAACTTCTCTTCAGGAAAAAAATAAATCCTAAAAGTACACTGCATATTCTGTGGGTTCCTTAAGTGTTGTAACTACCTACCTACATATACCTGTCAGTCTTTTGTGTCTGTTCTTTTCTCTTGCTAAGGCACTGTTGGTTTGATGAGTAGGAAAACCACAGTGCTGTCACTCCTGCCTTGTGCCCGATCTCCCTGCAGTTGTCCGTAAGACCCTTTCTGTTTCCTTGCTTCTCTGCTGCAGTGTGAGCAGTCCCACCTGATGAGAGAGCATGAGGATGCGCAGGAGCGAACGACGCTGCGCTACGAGGAGCAGATCACGGAGCTGCGCAGCATCATTGCCGAGCTCAACAAGAAAATCGATCGGCTGCAGGGAGCAACCATAAGGTACAGCAGCTTCCTGGGAACTCTGGGCCAGGGCAAGACATGGTGTGAGTTATACTGTAACGTGATGACAGCTTTCAGGCTTGTCATGACGGGTGCTGGATAGCTGCCCATAGTTAAGGTGTGTGTTCTGCAGGGTATCATCCCAAGCACCCAAGAAGTGCTAACTTCTCTCTGGCAAAGCCACACTTTGCAAAATCTAACAAGCACAGCAAAACATGCACCATTACATCTAAATATTGCTTTTTGTAATATGCCAGGGTGCCACATAAGTGATAGCAACAGTGTGTAAAGGAAGGTGAAGACACTCGACTTGAACTTCTGCTTTTAAACTTTGTGTCCTCCTGTAGATGACCTAATCGAAATAATTTGTGAGAGAGATATGGTTCAAATAAACTTCAGTCGGGTTTGTCTCTTCTTGTGCTGGGTTTTTTGACAAAACACAATGGCACAAATAATGTTGTCGCCTGACTGTGAAGCTTGTAGTACTGCACTAAGTTGTTACTGTGTTAAAATACACTTTACATTTGACTACATGGAAATATTTTTCTTCTCTTGTTTTTACACATTATTTTCAATGTAGAAAAGTTAGAGTGGAGTGCAGAAGGAGCTTCCTAAAGTTTATCTAGTGAGGATGCAGCTATGTGCCAGAATATGGAGATTTTCTAGAAAACATAAAGTTAGATTTTGATGCATTTGTGGGTAATGTTGTCGTGGTGCTCTAGCCACATAGCCAATTTTCAGTTTACCTTTACCTATTAGCTGCACTTTTTTTTGGTAATTGCTTCATTTCTTCTTGCTTGTAAATACTTCTGGAAGCACAAGGCAATGTCGTTACAGCTACTCACTTAATCTCTCGTGAAAATATTAATATGCAAAAAGAACGTTTAGCTTGATAGCTCTGCAGACAAACTTTCCATTTGTCTTTTGAAAAGACAAGTTGAAAAGCACCATCTGAAAAAGCTTGAGAGCTGCACTGGTTTTTCTTTTTGTTTTTTTTTTTTTTTTTCTTGAGTGACAGAAGAACTCTATGACATTTAAGAAAAGTACTACATAGAATTCATAAAAATTATGTGTTTGGAATCCTTGTGGCAAAGTAAATGCCAAGCAGTGTTCAATTATGAACTACTGGAATCAGGTGGATACTCTTAATATTTAACCATGTCCATAAATGAGTCAGCTGTGACATGCTGTGACAGGAACCTGAGGTGTAAGAACCAAGGCTGATAGGATGTATATGTTGCTTCTCATGAAAAATGGAGTTTTTCTGTCCCTTTTGGGAGGTTCTGGCCTTTAAAGAGTTTAGAACAATACTGCTGCAACAGGTGCCACACTACTGTCATGCCCCTCCAGTTTAATTCAATCATATGAGAGTTTGTTTTGCTCAAACACCTGGAATGCCTCATCTGGTTTTATTTGTTTTGGTTTTATTAGTAAGAACAAAAACTGTTAAGTTAGTGACTCTTTTTGTTTCCTTTAATGATGGAAATGGGTTTATTTTCTTTGGTAGGCCAATAATTTGGTGTCTGGGAAACAGAGGCATAATATTCCTCCTGAAAATTGAGACTGAAGGGTTTCCACAGGGTTTGTAAAACTTACTGAAAGAAGGAAACTACCTCCTGCTATGGCTTTCTGTAAATCCACACTGAGATCCACATGTGTCATTCTTGAGAAGCTGTCTGTGCATCTCACAGAGCAAGGGTGGTGCAGTTGCTGTCCTTGCTGGAGCACGTGTGACTCACAGTGCTCCACCCTTGTCTCTGGGGACTCTGGAGTCCAGGAGCTGGAAAAGAACAGTCCTGAGAGGAAGTGTTCTGGGAGCACGGCCCTGCTGCGGCCTCAGCTGTTAAACTTTCTTCTGAAACAGGAGTGTTTTAGTATTGATTTATCTCTTTGAAACCTGCAGGTAGTATTGAGCAGAGGCTTTATTTGTGCTGTCACAAAATTTGGGCTGTCTTTCTGGAAGCAGCGTTTACATTAATTGCGTAACAGATTCATGTTTCCCCAATGCTGACACAGTGACTCTTGAGTTTTTTTACATATCGATTTTAGATTGTAAAAATAAACTAACATGTAGCTTCATGTACCTCTATTCTGTGACATTCTTTATAGCTCTGAAACCCAAAAGTATTTTGGAAACAATTAGAAGAAATCAGTACTTCATGGAGGGTATTTGAGTATTTAAATTGTATTATTTGAACGTCAGCAGTACCCTTAGAATGTAGGACAAGAAAGTTAGGAGACACTGTGTTTTAATCTGAATAAGGTGTTCTAACAGTTCGAGGAGTGTTGACAGGTTGTATAAGCTCGTTAAAATATTCTCCATTCTGAGAGTTTTTGTCTCTGTTTTTTGGTGTGTGTTGGGGGTTTTTTGCCTTTGCAGTGTCAGGGTTTAGAAGTGTAATGGCTTTTGCTCATGTGTGGTTTAGTAATGCCAGCTCTAGAATCATAGAGTGGTTTGGGTTGGAAGGGACTTTAAAGACCATCTAGCTCCAACCTCCTGTCATGGGCAGGGGCACCTTCCACAAGACCAGGTGGCTCAGGGCTCTGTCTGGCTTGTCCTTGGACACTTCCGGGAATGGGGCAGCCTCAGCTTTTCCAGGAAAGGAGAGAGCTTAAGTCACATGTCAACACATGTGTCTCTTTCCAGGTGTGCCTTATATGCTGGTCCCAGCAGCAGTAATTATACAGGAATATTTTTAGAAGTTTACAGGGTTTTTCTAGGTTTGCTAGCCATTTCTTGCATCTAAATGTGTGGCCTCATTCAGCCAAATGAGTTTAGCTGCAGCTCTTGCTCTGCATTCTTCCAGCATTCCCTGAGGAAAATGAGTTCACCATGCTTGGGGGAGCAAGGCAGCATTCATCTGCAATTGTCTCATCTCCCTACTGCTGGTGCTCTGGACAGCCCAGATCGTTTAGAAACGCCCCCCTCCAAAAAGAGACATTAAGGTGGAAAAAGTGACTTCCAATACTCAAATTCTCAACTGCAAGTAGATGAGCCTCTGTTGCCAAGAATCTCTGTCCTTTGACAAGGTGCATGTCATTTTCTCTCGAAGCGTGTACAGCCTAGACAATGGGAAAACCAGTCAAATGGATCTTCTCAGTTAAAGTAATATTGTAAGTACTTGGTCACAAAGGACGCCCCCAGTAACTCTGAAGCACAAAAAGGATTTAGAAATTAGATGGTAGAGTACTAAAATGCAATAATGCCTACATTTAAGGTGAAGATTTCTGACTACAGAAGTTTTTAGTATTGCCTTAGATTCATTCCGACTTGACTCTTTTTTTCTTAATAATTTCTTAGCCTGTCAAAATCAATTGTAACTACAGCATGTGATGACAGTTTTACTTAGTTGTCAAATTGAGCTTCAAGAAAAGGAAAAGAGAGATGTCTAATTGCTTTTAGTTCTAAACCAGTGACTGTTTGGATACATTTCTGCAACTCTTAAAATAGCAAGCAACTATAACAATACCAGGCAGAAATATATATGAACATAACAGGACCAAGCCAGCCAGGGAATCCGTGGCATAATAGATAGACAGGGAAATGGGGACAATGGAATTGCCTTCAAACATAAAGGCTTTTAATGTAACAAAAATAACAAACGTAAAAACCGCATGGTACAAGGGGCAACCTCCAAAGACCTCAAAATCCAGAAAAGCATGGAGGTGTGGACAGCACAGGATCTATCTATTACAAGGATAAGGATAACAAAACCATATATATAGTGGGCAGCCAGCCAACCATATATGGAAACCAAGAACAACACCTATTTGTAACAAACGGGTTAACATATTAATTCCCATGAGACAACTTTTCTTTCTGTTCTCTCACCATGATGTAAAAGGATGTCCTTTCTCCTAGCTAGGTGTCTCTCAGGGTTTGAAGCTGAAGCTCTCTGCATCTGCAGGTGAAGTCAGCTCCCTGTCCACAGAAATTTCCACAGAAACGTACTCTGTTCATTGTTGGTGCCTGATAAGAATTCCTTTAAATAGTTGTCAAGAAGCTTATAAAATCCATTACTGTAAAATCATTTGTTCAGATATGCAACTTTTAATCTGAGATACATTTAGAAAATGCTGGAAGTTAATTGAGGAAAGGGATAGCAAAGAGACTACAGCATCACAAGAAGGAACACATAGCACTTACAGTCACATTTACACAGTAACCTGGAGGTCTAATTCTAGCTTCTAGATATGTACTAGGTGGAAGCTAGCACATACTGGATTCAATCCAAAAGGCAGTGTGGGTGTGGTAGTGTTGGGTTCAGCACACAGTGCCCAGCTCCACCTGCCCTCAGTGATTAATTTCTGTGCTGTCTTGAGTGTGTCGTTATTTGTTCACAATGTTCAGAGGGACCTCAAATGTTTGTACCCAGAGCGCAGTCATTCTTTGTGCACGTACACCTGTAGTATTTTCTGAGGATCTTAGAGAGTTTTTAAAATAGTTATTTAAGTAAAGTGATTGTTGAAAAATGCTGGCACTTGTAGTACAAAGCTGTGGACTGTTTGCAGCCATGAAGAGAACATGCACCTTGCCAGTGTTCTGTGGTGTGGAAAGGATGCTGAAAAATGTGCAGTTTTGCTAGCTATTTGAGTAAGTTTTTACGAGTGTCTGTGCGGCACTCTGGTCCTTGGTTGCACCTGGTCATGAAGAAAGCAGTTGGTGCGGAAGTAACTGAAAAACACAGGTTTTTTTTTTTTTCTCCAGTCTTCACATTCTCTGTGTCTCGAATTGCTAGATCTGGTCTTTATTTCTTCCAACTCACCATGACATTCCAGCAAGTGGGACCATCTGGGCCAGTAACAGAACAAATGCCTACTTTTTACAACCAGGCTGTTGCTGATGGCAGCAATAAGGAAGTTGTACTGCCTCCACCTTCTGGGTGGTGTGGCAGGAGTCCAGTGGCTGGTCACTGTCAGCTGCTGAGCACCTTGCATTTCCACTGCCACTGGAGGACTCTTTCCTCTGTCTTAGGGAAAGTCTCAAACAGTATCTTTGTTACTGCTAGCATCAGTTTTAAAGGCAGAATTTATATTTGTGATGTGGCACTGCCCTCTAATTCCCTCTTACTCTTGCCCTCAGTCTGTTTCCAGTCTGCTTTCTGTTGGTGGAGGGACTGATTGACCTTGCTGCCACTTTATCAGAAATGGATTTCTGATCTTTCTGGACAGCATTTAAAAGCATTAGTTAAATTAGAAACTGATTTCTGGCTTGAGTCATCAGAAGGGTGAGAGTCCTACTGCATTATGTACTTTTCACTGTCCCAAGATGTTGAGGGGCACTTAAACTGGAAAAGCTCAGAACTAGTGCTAGCTAGATGAGGCTGTGTTGTATTTCAGCAGAAAAATCTGAAGGTCCCAAAGAAAAGTGGTGAGAAATTATTATTATGTGCGCCATTGCTTTAGGGCCAGTAGAGCTTTTTATCCATTTGTAGAGGTAATTCAGATTTTAAAAATGTTGGACTAATTGTTCCATAAATGAAAAAAATCAGTTACCTTCAGATGAAAAATTACAGCTGTTTGAGTGCTTGGTAATTGTTTTGTCTAAAGCTAATTATTAGTGGCTTTTCTTGTGGCTAATAACAGACTGGTTCATGGAACATTAACTGATGCCTATGTGTCTTTATTGCACTGTTTTGACTCCTGCTATTCATGATTAGGTTCTAACACTGTCTTAAACAAGTGTTTTGTGGTGCCTTCAAGACCTGTCTGTGATGTAAATCTCAGTGTTAACCAGCTGGCCTGCATTTTTTTTAGTAATAGTAGTCACTAAGTGCTTCTGCTAAAATCAAACTTTCTTTGCACTGAAGCAAATGTAAGAGCTAGAAGAGCATGGTAGAAATTACATCTCAGTACCTTGGGAAAAGCTTGCTGCTTGGCAAGCAAGATGGAGAAGTCCTTTTTTGAATTTTGTTGAAGTATATAAGTTGTTTCCTCTGCAGCTCTGAGAGCAGACTTTACTTCTGTCATTGATGCCTGTATGTATGGGCCACCTTGTCTGTTGTTTAGCCTGACAAATCGATACATACCTCCAGGCTGAATCCTGCAAGAAAGACTCATCACCATGTAACACACACACAACAGACCTGACATTACAGATACCCTTCCCTAATGCAGATCCCTAGATAGGTCTTTGCTGTTTCTCATTGTTACCAAAGCCAGACGGTTCCATTCCCAGACTTTTCTGCTGAATCTGCAGCAAAATTAATCTCTGCATGTGATTTAGTATGCAACAAAATGATGGCTGTTTGTTTTCTATGAGAGGGGCCCTGCACCTGGAAAAGCTGCTGTTTTTCCAGTGTTTAAAATAGATACTTTAATGTGAAAACACTCGCTATGAAAGTTTAAAAAAATAAATCTGAGTCAAATCAGCAAATGGATCAAAAGAAAAATGTTTACAAATGTTCTCAAGCAAAGCTATTATTCATTTACTTATCTTCTTTCCTAGTGCTTTGAACTCTTTGTGTGGAGACAGGAGAGAAAAGTTTTTAAGCTCATTAGCTTCAGCTGAAGTATTCTGTGTCCTCAATTATTTTAGTTGTACCAGCTTGACAAATTAATTAAAACCTAGGTAATTAAGGCTTTTCCACTAACTCCAGCAGTTCAGTGCAATGCTCACTTACCTGTAAACTCTGTCTTTTGGGAGGAGAAAATGAAAAACCAACCTGTCTGTAAGAGTATTTTGATTCACGTATATGCATGTTCATGCTTGCTTTGCACATGAGATGGTGCCATTCTTGAACTGACAAAGAGACCAAAACCAGTTACTTCTAATCCACTTTGTGATCAAAGCCACTTGCGCTGTTTTGTGTGAATTGCCAGCTGGGGAGTCACTGCAGAACAGTCTATGCCCTTGCACACATCCTTGGAAGCACTCAGTTCCACCCATTGCTTACTTCTCCAATGGCTAGGAGAAATAATGAAGTTGAGAATAAAATGGAAACCAGGCACCAACTGCTGCAAGTAGGTGTTATGGGCATGGCACAGTGGCTTTGCAGTGAAGGGTTCAAAGTCATCTCTACTGACTGGACAAAACACTTGGGTGAATTGGATCCTGTGGCTCAGTTTATGGGTCTGAAATGAATGTCACGAAGATGCACATTTCCTCAAAGGATTTAATTTCTGCCTTTGCTCTCTCTGCCAGGGAGGAGGATGAGTACTCAGAGCTGCAGTCGGAGCTGAGCCAAAGCCAGCAGGAGGTTAACGAAGACTCGCGCAGCATGGACCAGAACTCTGTCTCGGTGCCAGAGAACCAGTCCACCATGGTCACTGCAGATGTGGGTGAGTTGTGTTCTTAGCAGAAGTGATAACTTCCCACCGAAGAAAGGTATCATAGCTTTTGAAATGCAAATCCAAGTATTTGGTGAGGAAATGAATGAATGTAGGATGTGTTAATCACAATTGATGCTGAGCTTCTACAGGCTCTGAACTTAAATGTGAAGTAATCTCTGTGCCTTGATTGTAGAATCATAGAATCATTAAGTTTGGAAAAAATCTCTGCGTTCATTGAGTCCAGCCATCAACCCAGCACCACCACCACATTCACCATTAAACCATGTCCTCAAGTGCCATATTCACACAGTTCTTGAACACTTTCAGGCATGGTGACTCCACACACCCCCTAGGCAGCATATTCCAACAATTTACAACCCTGTCTATGAGCATATTTTTCCTGATAGCCAATGTAAACCTCTCCTGGTGCAGCTTGAGGCTCTTTGCTCTTGTCTGGTCACTTGTTACCTTAGAAAAGAGTCTGACCCTGACCTGACTGATGCCTCCTCTCAGTTGTAGAGAGCAGTAAGGTCCCCTGTGAGCCTCCATTTCCTCAGAAGCAGACTTTCTAGCAGAATTCTGGTGTAATCCTCACTATGACAGATTTCCAGAATTCTCTTCACAGGTCTGTTTCTGTTTTCTATTCAATATTGTTTGTAAGTGCAAGACGACATTTGTATTTTCCTGTCTAACATTTTTAGATACATTGATACAACAGTATTAATAATAATGTGACTGTGAAGTATCTGACCTAAGCAATTCAAAATATTTAATAGCTGTTTTTAAAGTTATAAAAAAATGGATGTTTTACTTTCAAAAGCTAGTGCTTACTGTTAAGTTCCTATTTGAACAGATTCAATTATGAGGATTTTTTCTTCCTTAATTTTCTTCTTACCAAAAAAAAAAAAAAAAGCGCTATTAATTTGCTTTTCAGGATTTATTTTGTCTTCATGAAGTGGAGCTGAACCAAGGTTTCTGGACGTAAACAGCAAGTTATCTGTTTAATTTTGTTCTAACAATGAAAAAAATGGCAGCAGAAAGACATACAGTGTAGAGACCTTGAAGATAAGGGAGATGATGTGTCTGTCTCAAAAACCAACAGTGATATAGTTCTGGAGCCAGCCAAAGATTGTTGGTAATAACACACTCTGAGAAGCAATAGATTGTGGCTGGGGAAGGGAGCCATGCAGAGGTACATGCAGCACTCTTCAGAGACAAGTGTCCTTGTTTAGCTCTGGGACATGAGCACAACACAGAACACAGCAAGCACAGGGATGAGGCTGAGAAGGGGGCATGTGTTGTAGAGGGTAATCGAGACCACCTAAGACCCCAGAAGTCCTCCCAGCCATTTCTAGAAAGGTCTGAAAGAACAGATTGCCCATGATAAATAATTTGCATGGAAAGGGAGAAATTTATCTCCAGAGTGGGGAAAATTTCCTTGTAAACAGGTACCTCCACAAAGCGCAGAGTGTTTGCTTTGCGTGTGCAATCCAGCATCCTGAACAGCTGAATCATGCCAGAGCCAGGACTGGTGGTCTTCCTGTCTCTTCTTCTCTTTCCCTCTTTTCCCTTTTACTCTTTATCAAAAGCCACTGCCATGTGCTTATGTAGTAGATCATGGCCTAACCTGACCTGGTTTCCATGCCAAGTGTGTATTTCTGAGCTCTATGGACCCTCTGGCTTTTGTCATTCCTTTGACCACAAGCGTCTGAAGTCATGGGTGCACCGTTTCCCTTAAGGGAAGGGCTTACAGATAGCAGTGGACAAAATAAGAATGTTATCTTTAGGGATTCCTGCATTTCTTCCATATTTTCCTTCTGTCCATAGACCCTGTCGTTTTTGGATGTTGTTTCCATAGTCTTATGAAAATAAATTGCACACACATAATAAATACAGGAATATGTATAATTTTAAGTGTTTCTAGATACAGGTATATACGGATAAAAAAATCATGCTCTAATAGCCCGTTTGCATGACTTGCTTACTGCCCTGATGGAGTGACTGCCCTAATCGGTGACTTAGTAAAACCAGTAATACCTCATGACATACTAATGCATGTGAATCTGCTGCTCTGTTGCTACAGGCAATAAAACGCCTAGAGCTAGAGCTGAGAATGCTCTCCAGTAAGTCTTGCAGAGCTTGTGATTGGGCTGTGCTGGTTTTCTGTCAGAAATAGGGTTCTCACATTGTAAACTGTTTATTTTATGGGGGAAATGTCACCGTCGGAGCAGATCCCAGCAGACAAGGTCTTGTGAAGGTTTTTTAAGTGTACAAAATGTTTATTACAGAAGTTGTTATGGAAAAAAGCAAATTAAAGCAAACAAAACACAAGGTTCTTACAACTAAGCATTCTGCTTACTATATCCTGCTTATATGTGAGTGATAGTATTATTATTAAGGGCTTTTTTGGTATTACTATAACACATGGATTGCTGCTAATCGGGAAATAAAATGACTTCTCAGAAAAAACTTACATGTTTCCCATTCAAATCTTTCATGCGATGCTGTAACATCATTCTAAATGCTTCTTTTTGGTCAGCAGTAGAGTGGCTGTGGAGTTAGATTAATGATAATGAGTTTGCAGTTTTTTACTTTCTGTTCCTCTCATTCCTTTCTCCAACAGCTCTCAGTATTTCCTTGCACAGGGTGGTATCAAGGCAATCTGCAATAAACTGGTGACTCGTGTCTTTTAAAATTCAGACACAGTTTGTTGCCACACTGCTTTAGTGCCATGCAGGAACCACAGCTATGAGACTACCACGAAGTTTTACCATGGTGAAGCTCTTACAGCAGCAGTACAGGAATCACACCTTCCACCAAGAATGCCTGCAGCTGTTTTTAGTGGGATAGAGGAGCTGCGGGTGTGCTGCTGCCTTATAGTGCACCCCTTGTGTGCTCTGGTGTGGCTAGCTACTGCAGACTCTTACTTAGCAAACCAGAAATACTGACTGGCACACCCAAGAGACAGCACAAGAGCGAATTCTGCCACAAGTCTGCCTTAGGAGCTGCCGCTGTCCATCACCAGGGGTGACCTAAGAGAAATGAAAATAATTTATGGAGTGGGCTAGCAAGGTACAGAGACCCACCTGCTTTCACAGAACTGGATGATGCTGTGGCAGTAGGCACTAGAAGAGGTTTGCCTAAAGATGGGAAAGGAAGTAATTCTCTGTGATATTTTATAATTAAAATATCATTGTTGTATAAGCTGGTAATATGGTTGTAGTATGGAACATAACATGCTTTGGTGTTGTAATCCCTGAATATTCTGCAGTTTTATTTGAAGGAGTAGCTATTAAAATAAAACATAGGCTCTAAGGTAGTTGGTAGGGATAATTTCTGTAAACACCAGAGTTTTTAAAAACAAGGCAGTACCTAAGTACAACCACAAAAATTCTTCTGAAAAACGTCAAGTCATAACATCCCTGAATGTGCCAGACAGAAAAATGTTGTACTTACAGAGATGAATGTATGACATTAATAAAATCAGGATAATAGACCTTAAATGGCCAAAAGAATAACATAAAAAAAATCATAGAATGTAAGTATGTAATATCTTAAAATGTTCTTCAGAAAAGAGGGGTTTTGAAGAAAGAATGAACACTTCAGATAAGCTGTGGGTCTGTTGTTTGTCAGATGAGAGGTAGCTCATGATTTCAGTTGATGTGATTATGGTATTTAAGCCTATCAGTTGTTGAGAACAAAGTGGTAGAGTGCAAGGACATTCTTTGAACAGTATCAGTCCTGGCTGTTCTGCAGCAGACGCTTCCTGGTTAAGAGTTTGTGTTTTCACTGAGTCACTAATTGTTGTGATGTTTGTTTTGTTTTGTCTTGCTTTCTTTTAGATAACTGTAGTGACTTGAATTCAGAACTGCAGAGAGTGCTGACAGGTCTGGAAAATGTTGTCTGTGGGAGGAAGAAAAGCAGCTGCAGTTTATCAGTGGCAGAAGTGGACAGGCACATTGAACAACTCACTACTGCCAGCGAACACTGTGATTTAGCCATTAAGGTAATGGTAACATTAGGCTCTAAAATGCTCTAGTGTGTTCATTGCCTGAGACACCTGATCACTTCTGTAGTAATCACACTTTACTTCCAAAAGCGTTAAAAGTACTTCACAGGAGTCAACTCAAGTTCAGTGTGTGTTCATACACTGTATGTAGTACATACACTGTGTTTGTGGTTGGCTAAGTTGTGATTGGCTGCCTTAAAATATAAAGCTGTCCTGGTTCCAGCCAGGACTGAGTTAATTTTTGCAATTAATTTGCAGAACAGGGCATGGCCAGGTTATCCTTTATCCCTCATTTTCCAGGAAGGAGGGAAGGGATCTCTTCCTGGGCATGTGTTCTTGGGGGTGAGAGCTCATGTGCAAATTGCCCATTTCTTGTACACTCCCTTATTAGTATTTTTGCTGTTAATGTTCATTTTCTTACCTCATTGATCCTTCCAGTAAATTGTTCTTATCTCAACCCTTGATCTTTTGTGCCTCTGATTCCCTTTCCATCTCTGCACAGGAGACTGGAGAGTGAGTGAGCAGGGCATGGTTTGGAGTTGTTTCAGTGGGAACACTTCATTGAGGAACCATTAGGAGCCATTCCTATACCACAGTGAGAGCTAATTTAACACTAAACATGGGTTGTGCATTAATTCAAATAAGATAAGTCAGTCTCAGGAGCAAATAATTCAAGTGATACCTGTCTGTGTTGCATTTATTGTGGATGTAACAGAACAAGCAGAGGGATATTTGCTAGCACATGTAACAAAAGGCACTGTAGTTCAGAACCTGAAAGCAAGAAAGCCACAAAGAATCTTCCTATATACAGGGGAAGATGTGAACAAGCAGGTGGAAAGGTGTCAATGAGTCATTTATACAAGAAAAATTGTACTGACAGTTTGCTCTTAAAGTGAAGAGGTTTGTGACCATTTTAGATGGCTTTGACAGCCTTTTATCCTACTGCTGGGAAAAGTTCCTTCTGTCCCTGGTGGTGCCTGAGGAATATAACAAAATAGAAAGAAATTAATGTTGAATAATAATTTGAAGAATGTGTGTATGTTTGACTTCTGGTCTCTTGGGATCAGTATTAAAGCAGTTTATTCAAGTGTCTCAAAGGATTAGGATCAGTACTTTGAATGTTGCCAAGTACTGTTTGGAGTTTTAGGGTTAACTGTTTTCAGAAGTCACCACTATTCACCAAAAGAGAGACTCTGGATTCTGGGAAATAGGTAGAGATCTGCCTGTGAGAGGCCCACAGAGGTATCTGAAGTGAGATGTATTTAATAGAGGAAAAACTACACTCCCCATTATTGCACTCCTGGCTCCAGGTCATTTCTGCTTTCCTGTTTCCTGAGAGAAAAAATTGAGAGAATTTTATAGTGGGTGGAATTATGAATGAAAACCTGAAGTGTTCTGACTGTCTTTTGCCTTGGCTGTTTGCTTTTTTTCTTCACCAACAGACTAAAGCATTTAAATGTTTCAAATCCTTCATCTTTGGTGGTTAAATTTCCTTTTACTGTAGTTGCTGATGAATTATTTTTTGCTGCTTTTGTAAAATTATGTCACCCTAGCTAACTCAGTTGTTTCTGTCCCACAAAAACTGAAAAGACCTTGAAATTAAATCTGTCAGATTGTCTTACAAACTGAACAGATACAAAAGCATACTTTGAGAAAAGGATTTAAGAAAATTTCCACATAATAGTCTGGTAAATGCTTTGTTGATTTTAGAGAGCACATCAGTAATAGATACCTAACCAGTAAAATTTTTCTGATTAAAAAAGCTTTCCAAGCTTTTATATAATAAATATTTCCAAGCATAAATATTTCCAAGCATGAAACATTTGGAACATGAGAACACCTGTACTAGTCAAATCAAAAGTCCGTCTAGCTAGTGGCAGATGCTAATAGAAAGACAGCATCAAAAATGACATGCATAGTATGTTTTCCTTCTTTCAGAGATGCTTTCAGCAAAGTGGGTCTGTAGAGACTTGAAGATGATGTCTTTGTGTTTAATTGTAATGGGTGGAATTACCTTCTTTGTTTCTATCTACTGTTTTTGGACCTGTCTAAATTTTTTGCCTCCATAAATTCCGTTAGGAATAAATTCTGCCATTGAGTTGCACCATGTGAAGAAGTACTGTTTTAGTGTGTTTTAAACCTGATACTTGCTGATTTAATCTGATACCACATCTGTAACAGAACACTCCTTGTAAAGAAAATAAGGCATAGAGCACTGATGACAGTGTCAGTGACAAGGCTGGAATTACCATGATATGACATCCTGCTGCCCTGTGCTCAGAACATGACATTGTAATTCCATCCCATACTCTGTGAAAGTATCCCTGAATTATCTGCTGTGCAGCAACACACCGGGTAAAACTGCTCTATAATGCTGCTTTGAAGAAAATGAACATTATTTTACATTGCTGTATCTGTGTATAGTGTTTATGTTTTGTTTTCCATGGAGGATGGTTGGTAGCATATTGGACACCAGAGAATTGCCATAGTGGTAGTGCTTTGAGAAGCAGCGGCTGAGGAAGGGGAGAGGTTGGGAAAATAGCAACACTGGAGCAGGGGGAATAAAGAGGAAGGAGGCAGCAGCAGAACTTCACATTAGAGGGGTGAGAAAACAGCAGGGGAAGTTCTAGGGGGGTGTGGGGGGGAGAAGGGAGAGGAGAAATGAGCAACAAAAAGGGTCATCAAAACAGAATGCTCTTGCCATTACAGACCTTCTCTTTATATCATGAGATTAACCACCCTGTGCTTATTCAGAACTTGAACTCATCCTCCTGCTGTGTTGAAATAATTTACCTGGTCATAATTTGAGACCTATGGGTCGAAGTGAAGCTAATACGAGGGAGACCCGCAGCTTCGTTTATCTCGCAGAGAGGTTTCAAGACTCTGTTTTTTCAGAAAATTTTGGTCGTTTCCAAAACAGCAAAATCTGTAAAAGCAGAATTACAGTGTAGATACTCTGATACTCCATCAATAGAGTTTCATAATTGTGGCTCTAAATGTACTGCAGTTTTATGTAAGAGAGAAATGAAATACAATCCAAAAGGATAAACTGAATAAAATAATAATATTTCATTGATGCCTCAAAGTTAGACAGTGCTGAAAACACTGGGAAGATTTCTTGCAGAAATAAAAAAAACTTAAGTTGTGTCTCCAGCTAGGTTTGTCATTTTCAGCTGTACTCTAGTTAGTTCTTTTGGGTCATGTATTCTTAAATCCTCCCAATTTAAAGAAATAAATATAACAGTAAATATGCAGTAATATATAGAATCATAGATTCATAGAATATGCTGAATTGGAAGGGACTCATCAAGATATCAATGTTCTTTTGAATAAGACAACTAAATATATTATTATTAACCTTGGTGCATCAGTTGTCTTCCATATTAGATGTAAAAGTACAGGCTTTAGCTATGACTTGTTTTTTCGATTAGCCAATGAAATTAACTTTTCTGCATTGCCAGTGATGTCATATATTCTTTTATTTTCCATGTTTCTTCCCATCATTTTAATACACACTGATTCCAGGGAGATTCAAAAGCTTATGGGCAACATTTGGAGTGGTTTTTCTTGTTGCATTTATCTTCCATAGTTCAACATGGAGCACAGGCACAGCATACACTGGGTAGTAGATTCCAAACTGCAGGTGGTTCCCCAGCAGGCTGTTATGCTATGTTTCAGCATGTCAGTGGCCAGCCTGACAGTCAGTTCAGGCATGGCAGTATTCCCTTTCTGGTGGTTGGTGATCGTAGTTCAGTTTCTCCCACTGGCAATTCCTGAATGTCACTTGAAGTGAATGGCATTTACAAGCACAGCTTTGAGCACAGACGTGGGACAGGAAGTCCTGGATGGCATTGTGTCCCAGAGAACCCAGCCTTCTTTTAGCTAGTAGAAAGGCTATAACGTCCCCTGTAAGCCTAGCCAAGGCCAGAGTTACTTCTTTTATTTTGCTGTCACCTCAAGGAAGGAACATACTCAAGGACATGGGAAAGAAGAGCTCTTTTTTAATCTTCTCTTACTCTTTTCATTTCCCTTTTGTGGCATTGGTCTAGCAGTAAGTAAGGCCCCATGCCATGCACATTCACAGACTGCTCATTTCTGCCTGTTTCTCTGCAGAGAAACAATAAGTACAGTGCTTGCCCATGACAAGGCGTCATTAATTTGTGCTAAAGTATCCTGAGATTAAGATTGCTGTCATTCAGTGGTGACATGTTTTATTTGCATGTATTTGTCTGCTTTGGTGTTTGGTATGAAATATTCTAATGAAATGGTCAAACTGAAAAAAAGTAAGTAATCATTTTGTTCATTTTGTTTGATATTACTTAGCAAACATAAGAAGCAGACTAATGGTGTTGAGAGGCTGGGAGTGTGTAAGTGTGTAGAGTTGCCTATTAACACACATTTCTGTTACATCTACCCATTAGTCGTCAGTCCTCTTTGCCCCTTTCTGTTTGTTGATGACTGTGTTTTTGCAGACCGTGGAGGAGATTGAGGGTGTGCTGGGACGTGATCTTTATCCAAACCTGTCTGAGGAGAGGTCTCGGTGGGAGAAGGAGCTGGCTGGCCTGCGGGAAGAGAATGAGAGCCTCACAGCCATGCTGTGCAGCAAAGAGGAGGAGCTCAACAGGACCAAGGCCACCATGAATGCTGTCCGTGAGGAGAGGGACAGGCTGCGTAGAAGGGTAAGGGTGCTGCACAGATGATGCCTTCTTCTTCCTCCAACCTGTGTGGGTTTGTCACCAGAACAGGCTTCTCTTTAATCTCACTTTCTGTGCTGACTTGTAGGTCCTTTTGTTTTCAAAGCTTTGTTTACAAATGACAAAACTAGGACAGAACTGAACATAATTGAAAAAGAGTGTGTGAAAAACAGCCCGTGTGCATAACAGCCTGATTTCAGAAATCATGTGTTAACAGAAAAACTGATGTTCATCTTCAAGGAAGCATATGTAACTTAGATATAGAAAAAGCAGATATTCATCTAGTGAATTTTCCTGTGAGGCAGTTTTTCCTGTAAACAGCAAATATTTCTTAGTTTTTGATGGGAATTCAATTTGTGATTAGGAGAAAGAAAAAGAGCAGGACTCCTGTCAGTGGGTAGTAATTATCATACTGAACAATGAGTAGTTCCAGCCATGTCCTGCTTCTGTGTCTACGTTTTATGATGCTTTAAGGTCAGATAAAGGCTTTGTGCTTTGTGTGGAGTCCAAAGTAAAAAAAACAGGTGGAAGATTTGTTCACAACAAAGATGAAAGATCCAAGAGAATGTGACCTCAATCTCAGTTACTTTTAAAATTTGTTAACTTTGTATCTGGTAAATTTGTGGAGTTTTGGCTACATAAGAAGTTCTTTTTTGTTTTTTAAATAGGCAGTTTCAAGTTTTTGTTCAGTCTCAGTGACAATTCAGACTGCCATATCATGGTAAATTATTGTAAGTGTTACTCTTTACCTATTGGCAGCAGATCAACTTTTTTTACTGTTCTAAACCAACATAGTTCTCCAGTGACTATGCCGTTATAGCATGAACCTGCATCGTGTGAGAGTTGCAATCTTCAAAACTCCCTGTCTTCTCCTAACAGTAAAAAGGCATGTGTGATGAGGCAAGAACAGTAATCTCGTTTCATATAAAGCAAGACCACTTCAACTTTTCCTTTGTAAATTTTTGTTTTATTATATACTGTAGGTTGTTCTCAGTCCTGAAATTTTTGGACTGATAGTGACAATTTTTTTTTTTGGTAGAGGCAATACTACTCCTTGAGCTACAGAATTAGCATTTATGGACTGGTTGAATTATTGCCAGACTGAGGGAGTGGACATCAACACAAGCGGGCAGAGAGTTGAGTGTGTGCTTGAGAAATTTGCTTACACAAATGCAGATATTAACACTCCAGGTGATACGGATCAACACCAAGATATCAAACGAGAGAAAGATGGGTGGCCTTGAGCAAAGAAAAAGATTCCTGTTTTGAGAAGTACATGAGGCAAGTTAAGAGGCTTGAAAGAATGGTAACAAGAATTTATACTGACATCCAGGAGCTGCTCAGTTGAGAAACAGAAAAGGGGAAAGAATTGGTGTTGTACCTTCAGGGATTATCATGGCTGAGGCATAGCAGCAAATTCAGTCCTGTGAGGTACCAGAAAAGTTACTTTCAGTAAGGATTGGAAAAACTGTATAAAGTGTGGTGAGATCTGATCTGAAATGTTATATGCCATTCTTATGTCTTATGCATGTAAATTGGCAAAAAATTATGTAGACAGTGATCGGAGAAATAGGCGTTGTCTGTGGAGAAGGGACTTGTCCTGTTCAGGGTGGCAAAAGAAATCCTTAATTTGTTTTCTCTTTATGAATGCTAGAGAAAGAAAACATAAATGGGGATAATGGCTCTCTAAACTCAGGGACGAAACTGGAGCAAGAACAGATTAATATGAACCACTTGTGGCCATATGAGGCCAGAAGTTAGACTGTGAGCTGTCAGACACAAGAAGATTGTGGTTCTGAAGAAACAGGAAGGAGTAAGGCTATTTAGTACTTTCTGAAGGGAGCTTTAAAATATTAATATGCAAGGATACCTGTTAAAACCAGGATCATTGCATTAGGATTGTATCTGAAGGAAAGCAGAAAAGGCCAAGTTAATTCTAGAGCCTGCCTTAGCATATTTTTACGATTCTGCTATGTTTTGTCTGCCTGACAAAGAACTGGTTCCAGTTCTCTATTATGGAAGCATATCTGGTGAAACCAGAATTAAGGTCATCAGCTCAATTCAGTTGTTTGCAACTACAGAGGACTTTATTGAAATCTGGTAATTAATATCATCCTTATCATGCAGAACAACTGATTTATTACCCCCACTAGATAAGTTAGTTCGTGACATGTGACCCTGTCTGCACACTATGTAATTGTTGCACTAGAGACCATATTTACATTTTTAATGTAGCTTCATGTCCATAGTGGCAACAAGATAAATGTTTTCTTTGACCTATGAAATATTTTCTATATGCCACCTGAACTTAAGAGTCACTTCAAATTATTTCCCTGGAGAGCGGGAAAGGAGATCCAACTAAAATTTAGTTATTGTCCTTCTCAAATTAAATTGGGTGAAGTGAACAGGCTTGAAGTTGACCAGATCAATAGGTCTGTTCCTTCAGACCAGTGCCTGTAATCAAGCAGAGTGCTTTCAATACATTTTTCTCAGGCTTGTTGGAGATTTAATTTAATTAGGTATTTACTGTGCTCAGTTAACAGATTGAGCTGCTCTCTGGAACAGTAGCTAAGAAACAACATATATTCAGAGTTTTTTTCTCACAGGTCATTAGTGAGTGAGGTAATTGCTTACTTCTGTAGGTTGTCTGCAGTGTAACAGCTAATTTCATAATGCAGAGGTTTATTTTACCCCTGTATTATTTTGCTGCATTAAAAATAAAATCTATTTAGGTCCAGGCCAGTCAGTGCCCTAGAAACTGCTTACACATAGCCGACCATAATCCTGAATCCAGTAATACAGATAGGATGATGAGGAACTTCTGTACTAGTCTGTGGGATTAATATTACTATTACATGAGAATAAGGCTGTAATCAGGTTAGCACTATTTACAACTGCTATACAGAATATCGTTTAATTAGTAGAAGAGAAAAAGTAATATTTGTGTTCTTAGACAAAAGCCCTTGTATTCAGCAGGGGATCCAGATGAGCAGCAGTGAAACAGTATATTAATTCCATCCCAACTGCAAAATAAAAACTGGGTTTTTTAGTTACTGTCCATGAAAGTTGCCAGATGAGTGGTACCTCAGCACAGTCTTAAGGAACTGGTTGCCATAAAAAGCAGTGGGTGTGGGCAGCATTCAGGCTTCCTTGAGGCTGTTCTGAAGAACTAAGTCTGACGTGAAAAGGCAGTTCCAGCTCTGGAAGTCTGTTAAGTCTGTTCTCTGCAGGAGCCATATGTCAGCTTGTTCAGTTAATCTCATGCTTCTGGTTGTGAAGGTTGTTCTGTACCTGCTCCAAACTTAGCTGAAATCACCAAACTGACCAGAACAAAACCACTTTATTAGCTGTCTTCAGCTAAGACCCTAATGAAAACATAATTTATGGAGTAGTAGAAAATTAGCATTTTTTGTGTGATCCCATCAGCTGCCCACATTTCCCACTCCAGAGAACTTTGATTTGAGCAGAGGGCTCTCCCAAAATGTGTGGTTCTTGTGGACAGTTGACACCTATCCCCTCCACAGCAGGACTCAGATCTTTGGCCTTGCAGATGTTCTTGGGCCCACACTGTTTTCAGATGACATAAAGCTGGCAGGATCTGCTGGACTCTGTTTTGTAGTTACTCCTGTTGGGATCAGAAGGTATTGTTCCAGATTGCTGGAGAACACTGATACATTATGGGCTCTTAGAGATTATTATCCGTTTGCACAGCTTAAAGTGACTTTGGAGCTGTTTTGTCTACTTTGTCTCTTGATGAGCACCGGAAACCTGAGGTAACTGCCCAAAGCTATTTGCATTCTCTGCATCCTTCACTTGCATGGTATTTGCTAATGCAGCAGCATCTCCTCTTAGGTGTCAACAAAGTAGAGTTTTACTTCTGTTTCCAAGCTTGCATGCAAATACTCAGTGTTTAATTGGCCTTATAGATACCAGGAAAAATTTCTTTACCATACTCAGTCGATCACAACAGACAATACATAGGAACTCAGGCCTTATTGGTTCTGGTGGTCGTGATATAGGAGAGGCTGAGGATCATCTGGCTGAAAATAATAACACTGAATGTGAAAGGTAAGGGGTTTTTTTGGCTGGGAAGGACCCTTACCACTCAGAGCAGCTCAAATTGTTACACTGGTGTTTGATTTGGCATGCTCTCCTCCGCAGATCTGCAGTGTGCATGAATAAATTAGAAAGTGGGAGAAGTTCACTCCCTGTGGTTTGTTGTACTTCATCTTCCTCCTCTATGTAATAGGGGAAAGGAAATGAAGCAGTATTAAAATGCTGGGGGAGAAAAATGCTGTTACTTGAAGGGTTCAAAGTACTGTATGATGAAACAGGTCACGAGTAGGATAGAATGAAAAGAATCACAGGCATGTCCCTCATTTTAAATTGGTTTAGAAACAAAAGCAGCAGGTGTCCTTTGAATGTGGAAATCAGTGGCAAAACCAGGCAGTTTGTAGCTGTAGGTTTTAATTTAGGATATGTTAATGAATCATGTAGTTGTCACTATACATGTGTAAAATAAAAAGACTAAGAACATGCTTCTCAGAGTCATGGTTACAAATAATGAGAATATTCCACTGAAATATTTTTCTCTAGCCCATGATACATTTGAACAAACATGTCTGTGGTGATTGTTAATAGCTTATAAGTCTTTCATAAACTGAGCATTGCTGTAGTGTGTCAGCCTCTTTTCTACCCTTGCTTTCCTTTTATTTAGTTCTTAAGGTGATAAGAAATTACCCTTAATTTTTCACAATTTCCTACTCCAGTTCTCAACATTCACAGGAAAAAACTTAGAAATGCAACTCAACAGTTAGTGCAATTGCAAAACAGCAAATATTAATAAGTGACATTTCATGTTGCTTATGTTTATATTAATAACTTGAGAACATCTGTTTGCACCTGACTTTCTTTTGTAACTAGGCTATCCACTACTCTGAAACCTAATGGATCTGTTGCCTTGTGTCTACTTAATGCACCTGCTCCTGCTCTTTCCAGGGTTCCAGCACTTACTTACTTCTGTAATTTCTTGGACTACTCCAGTCATTTAGAAGATCTTTCCGTTCCTTCTTTTCTGGATTTCACAGACATGTCCCTGGATTTCTCCTTTTTCCCTTCATTCTCAATTCCTTTTTTTTTTTTTTTTCTGACCATGTAATAAGATCTGCTTGCCAGACAGTTTTGACCTCATTTTAGTGCTTCAAGAGTTTATAGCAATTTTTAAACCCTTCTGCATGTTTCTGTTTTTAGGCTAGTATGATGCAAGGACTCAAGAAATTTTACTTTAAATCCTTCCTGGTTATTCCTCCACCCAAACTGAGAAATTCACACTCTTCCCATCTTACAGTATAACTTTTTTGGATTTGTTTCTATACTTGTCTTTACCCATTGCATTTTGCCAATTTTGTCATTGATTTCCTCTAAGATACTCCCTTTCTCTCTCTCCCATTTCCAAGTTTATTGTGTCTTCTGTGCAGTACTGCAGTTTATCTTCATTCTATGAGTTAACCTTCAGAATAATTTATATTACATTGGTAATGATGCTAAAGACTTGATACAGGGGTCAGACAATTTTTAATCCTGCTTTTGAAACCAGTCTTTTCATAACCTGTGCATTCACTAAACCAGAGAGGAAAATTGCTCCTCTGAACTCTGATTTGGGGTATTTTTTCTCTTCTTCGATAATTCTTTATTTTTTCTGTAGAATAGCTACCAGTGTGGAAAAGTACTTTCTGAAGAGTTGGTACATACTCCTCTATTTACAGTGGAGGTTTTGGTGACCAGAAATAGTTACCTAATGTATCTCTGGGCAGTGTGGTAGGTAGGCAACCCAATCATGAGATGCTTGGTGAATGTGTGAATTGTGAGATGGACGATTTTACAGGTTAGGCAAACTTGCCCTGTTATCCTGCTCAGAATTAGCATCCAGTACTCAGTGTTGCTAAAATTAGTGCAGTTATTTATAGCAGTCAGTTCAGCACGTGATTTCATAAATGAAAGCCTGACTTAGTAAATACATCAAGAAGGACAGATAAGCAGGCTCATGGTTACTTCTATGGTACAGTATTAAGGCAGTGAGTTGCACTGATTTAATAAGTGTGCTGTGCTCTGAATTTCCTTCTAGAAGTTTGTCTTGGTTAATGTGCCCTCCCCCCAAGTGCTTTCAATGCATAACCAGCACAAAGTTCTTTCCTGAGCAAAGCGTTATCTGACTAACTCTTAGCTGTGTTCATTTCTCTTTCTGTTGCCAGTGTTGTTTTACAGATTTGTATGAATAATTAGCTTTGTAGTCCTGACCAATAGTCACTTCCCAGTAAGAAAACAGAATAAAAGAAACCTATCTGCATCAAAGGTTTGTATCATACAGTCTTTGCATAAGTAGTTCTAAACTTCAGAGTCTATCAACGCTTGGCGTTTAAGCAACTTTACCACTTCTTTCCTGGTTGCACTTAAATTTAAAATATTATTTGCTTTTGGACTGCAGTCTTCCAGGACTGGCTGCTGAGCATGGGTGAATATTTTAGCAATTTTTAAGTTGGACATGGAGGCTGGAGTTATATTGTATAAAGAATATATCCAAATGCTCTTCCTGTTTGTTTGCTTTTAAAGAGTGCTGAAACTTAAGCACTTGGAGAATTTAATTTGGAACAGTCTTGGTTGAAAGAAATAGTAATAAATGGCAGTTTTGACTTAATGAAGTTTTGAGGTTGCTTTTCTTTCCCAGGGTCAATGCCACAGTGCAAATCCTATCTGCACTGACATTCCACATCTGCAAGCAAAAATATGCATGTGTGGTTTATTTCAGGTTTATGTGTATCAACAGGCTGAAATTATTGGTTTGCACCAGTAGAACACTTCTGGCCGTAAGATTTGCATTAATGCAGCTTTACCCATGTTGAAGCTGAGTATGTCTGTCTGAACAAAGGAGGCCTCAGCTGCAAATACATAGAAGATACTTGCTATGGATGTGCACTTCATAGACTCTGCTCAGCTAACTTCATGAGATAATTGCAGTTCAGATACGTAATTCTGGGTCAAGCACCCATATCCATTTTTCAGGAAGTTACTTTTCACATTGGGGGATCTGATTTGATATTTTGTGTTCTTTAGTTGTTTGGAGTAATTTTGTTCAAGATGTAGTGCTCCTTCGCAACTGAACAGGGAACTTAGAAGTGCAGTGTGACTTTTAATGTTTTTATTGTTGCCACCTAGAGCTTTTTAAAAATACCATTCTATGTAAAACACACAGGTAGTTTTTGGTTTTTTATTTTGTATTTTTTAAATACCTAAATATTCTTTTGACACAAAGTGCAGTTTGTCCTTCAGTTTGCATACACAGAGGGAGAGGCAGGGATACTCTTCAGGAAATGGGAGCAGGCTGTAGAGAATTGTAGGAGGCATAAAATACTGCTTTGGTGACTGGAGAGCATTCCAACTTGACCTATTTCCTCTCTGCAGTAGGTTGAAGCATCTGTTGTGCAGAGAACACATGACGGCTGCTGCTGTTTCAAGCAGGCATTGATAAAACACTGTCCAGATGCACCTACACCTAAGTCTAAGCTTTGATGCAACTTTAATTTTGGGGGTTTTTGACTGAGAGACTTCAGCTTGCTTAGTCTTTGTATCAATGCATTTAGTATAAAATCCCACCTTTCTTTAGACAGTAGGAATCACAGTGGTATTTCATGCTACATACCAGAGGAGATACAAAGTGGGCTGAATTTTACTTGACTGGACTTCTGATAAAATTTCACAAGTTCTGTTTTGTAGAGGGACTGCACCAACAAAATCACATAGAAACCTGTGTATTTAAGGAAAGCTATTAAGGGGAATTTCCTCTTTAGATGGTTTCCCTTCACCTTCTCCCATCTCACACTCTGAGATCTGTGGGAAAAATGAGCTCTGTCACTTTACCTTGGGTCATAACTGTTACGATAGGCAGACCCATTTATTCCTGGTTAAGAATTATTCCAAAGTAAACACTGTAATCTTTAGCACAGCTATAGTTTGGTTCCTGCAGACCTTTCTTCTTTTTTTAACCTTTAAACTGAAAATCTTTTGACATCAGTTCTACAAGTATCTGATGTGTTGCGAGGACCATGCGGTGTTTGCAGGGTATGTTTACAAAGAGCTTTTGCAGACTGTTGGTTGAGTACTTTGCTGGTATTTTTTTTGTCTGTGCATTACTCACTAAATGGTAGCTTTAGTTGACTGTAGTTTTGAAACATGATTAATGTTTGAATTTCTTTAACCTTTAAATATGACCAAGTCATCATGTGATTTATTTATGTCAAGTGGTTTTTTTTCAGCAGTAGAGTTTTCCATTAACAGGAGGATTGTCATTTGATTTGTTTAGCCGTCATTATCTTAGTCTGGAGCATCAGCTTTACCCCAGAGAGAATGATTTCTATACCGATAGTACAGCTGAAACTTTGCGTAATTACTCTTCAGTGGTATTGTGTATTTCCACATTGCACATAGTTTAAAAAACTAATAGCAGTGGGATATTAAAATAACCTCCGCTCACCAGCTCCCCACATGAAAGTACAGTACAGTACAAAAATGCAACTTCTTTGCTAAAGCCAGAAGCAATTAAGACTTGGCTAGACAATGAGAAAATCTGCAGACTACTGAAAAACATAAACGTGTAAGAATCAGAATGTTTTGTTTTATTGCAGGTTCGGGAGCTGCAGACTCGGTTGCAGAGCGTGCAGGCCACGGGCCCGTCCAGCCCGAGCCGCCTCACTCCTGCCAACCGCCCCGTCAACCCCAGCACGGGAGAGCTCAGCACCAGCAGCAGCAGCAATGACATTCCCATTGCCAAGGTGGGGTTTGTGTGTTTGTAGCCTCTCTCATGACCTGGGAAAAGCAGGCTTCATTTTGTGCTGTGCAAGAGTGGGATTAACTGAGAGATGTTTAGGAGAGTCTGGAGCAGATCTGCAAACTTGAGCTGTGGAAAGGAATTAAACACTATTGATTGTAGTTGTCTCAGTAACAATGCGGGGCTCAGTTCTCTAGTAGTTTACTTCAGCTTTGCAAATGTAACTAGAGAACAGATGGGATTTGTGTCATCTCTTTGGGGTGTGGGCTGCTGTGTAACCTGTGCAGCATTCTGACTTACAGATTGCTGAAAGAGTGAAGTTGTCAAAGACAAGATCAGAGTCTTCATCATCTGATAGACCTGTCTTAGGATCAGAAATCAGCAGTATAGGGGTAAGGACTAAGAACTGTGTGCATGCGTGGTCCATGTCCCAATAAAAGTATTGTTTTCTTAACAAAATTAATATATGAACTATCTGAAAATACTTCAAAAGTTACTTTGAGCAAAATATTTCAACGAAGAATATTTTACCCAGTATTAAGATCTCATTTTCTCATCACTAGTGGCTAGAAATCATGCTTATGAGTGACTTCAAGAGGAATGTTTTGGAGTCAGTTCCATCAAAATATTCTTCAAGAAGACTCTCCAGTTTCATTTCACAACTTTCAAGCAACAGCGAACTGGATTCTGCTATTGAAATGCCAATGTAAATCAATAACGCTGTTGTTACTGTGTGTTAATATTTGTTTTACTGAACAACTTGGCTCTAACCTTTTGCTAAGCTCTCAAGAACACACATAACTTGTGTAGTAGGCTTTTTAAATATATAATGAAATAGTGGACTTCACTCTTGGTTAGCAGAATTTTAGAACAAAATGGCTTCTAAAATGCAATCTTGTACATTTTCTATTCAATGTGAAATTCATAACGAAAACTGAATAATTAATGCATTGAAGTGAGTGCATGCAAGCAAAATCAGTTCTCAATGCAGAAAGTGTCTGGGAGAAATCCAGTGGGTATCTGTTCACAATGATCTGTTAACTGCTTTGTGCAGGTGTCCAGTACCGTGGCTGAACATTTGGCGCATTCCCTTCAAGACTGCTCAAACATCCAGGAAATCTTCCAGACTCTCTATTCACATGGATCTGCTATCTCTGAAAGCAAAATCCGGGAGTTTGAAGTGGAGACAGAGAGATTAAACAGGTGAGCTGGAAAGTTAGATGTGCTCACACATGTTGTCTTACATGAGCTTCATGAAAGTTGACTGCTTTTTATACCCTTTTTGAACATGTCTTAGTTCAGTTCCAGCTCAGCTGTGGTAGCTGCAGATAAACATGGAATGTGATTGCTAAAGAGGAGATTTAATCATATGCTAAAGATTCTTTTGATGAGTATGAGTTTGTGCATTATTAGATCAGCACAGCACCTTCCCCTGTCTGCACTATGGAGTGTCCCTCTCTGTGGCTGACCAAGTAGTCATGGCGTCCTTTTTCATAAGACACATTGCTCCTTGAAATAAGGAGCTCCTGTAACTTAGTCTGCATCATTCTGGAATTAGCTTACTTGGTTTTGTCCTGAAGAAACAGAATAATAGCATTTAACTGTCTCAATAAATGTACTGATGCATGGTGATGTGGCACCTATACCAGCAAATAGGTTTCTGTCTGCAGAAGAGAGATTGCAGCTTTCTGGTTGCAGTTAAAATACTGCTGGTGTTATCCTTTAGCAAGCTCTATCAAAACCCGTGGTTTTTGTCTTTTCTGGCACAGAAAATCAAAAATGTAGATCAGGAATGTGAGAAACGTGTCTCAGCATATCTCTATCCAAATTCTGTCTTCCCCACAGCTAGCTCAAGTTTAGTCTGATCAGTACAGTATCTCTTTTTGTTTATAGCTCATGTTTTTGTAGTGCTGCAAAATGTGATTCTTGTTTTCTTTTTTTTTTTTCCTTTTTTTCTGAACACTGCACAATTATGCTTTGACAGCAGGTATCATTGTAGAAGATGTCAAGATACAGAAAGTGACAGTTCTAGCATCTAGAAAAGTCAGGGCTTTATTCTGGTAACTGAACATATGGTATACTAGCCCTTCTCGTTCTTCTTTGTCAAGGAGTCAGTGATTTTAGGAGTCTTTGATGGCATGGCTTTCTTCATTAGCTATCTGTGCAGGGTTTCAAATTGTTTGTCTCTCTGGTTTTAGCATATATCCAATTTTTGATGTGTGGTTCACTTGTCAGCAGAGAGAAAAAACAGTAATACTGTTCAGATATTCTGAATCTTCATTTTCATGTTCACGGTTAACTTCATTGAGGAGGATATTACAGTTAAGCTTCTGTTTGACTTTTGCCAGAACATTGGGAAAGTATATTGCCCCACTGAAACCTCATTCGTAGTTTGGAATTTCCCTCTCTAATCACAACCCAAACGTGACTTCAGGTGGAACAGTTACTCTGGATTTTCAGAAGAAAGGAGGCATTTATGCAACTGCATGATCCCTGCACACACCCGCAATCACACTAATGAATATGCCATTTAAAACAAGTTGCAGCAGAAAGTGAGGAATGAAGGCAGCAAAATTGAGCAAAAGGTTAATACGAAACTGTCTTATGCAGTCTTATGGCTGCAAAACAAGGGTACAGCTTTCTACTTACTACTACTACACAAGGTTATGACTTTTATGGGGAAGAGAAGAGGATGACCTAAGAGAAATTTCTATCCTCTTAGCTTTTGTTAAGGGATACAGAACTGATGGATTTTGCCATCTTCATTAAAAAATACTTGTGTAGACCAAGAAATCTTCGTTGTTTCAAAGTACGATTGTCCTAGAATTTTCAGGACAGTGACGGCAAGGTAAGCTTGAAGGTTGCTAACGACTTGGATTTTGCAGCCGTATTGAACACTTGAAATCCCAGAACGACTTGCTGACAATAACACTGGAGGAGTGCAAGAGCAACGCAGAGAGGATGAGCATGCTTGTGGGCAAGTACGAGTCCAATGCCACAGCCCTCAGGCTGGCACTGCAGTACAGGTATGTACAGGGGGCTCAGCCAGGAAAAGGGAGCTGCGGGAGACTTAGTAGAAGTGTTTAAGAGTGAAGTTATTGGTGTGCCATAGTAATACTGTTTATTTTTTGTTTCCTTCCTGAAAAAGCACCCCTTTGGTTAAATTAGCTGACGAACTACCCAACTGAAGTTCATCCTACAGTGTATTTCTGCTGTATGACCAGTATCTAACAGCAATGTAGAGGTTTATCTCTTCATTCTCAGATACTGAATTAACATTTGAATTAGAGGTTGTGTGTAGGCTCAAACTGTCTTGCTGAATCCAACCTTAAGATACAGGTTCTCTGCACCTTTTTCTGTACCTTTCCCAAGACTGGTGGACCAGAGAGTGTTATACTCCAAATAACTCAGAATGACTTCGTATTGCATCAGTTGGAATTGTGGATTAATGGCTTGGTATTTGGTAATAAGTATCTAAATTTGCATCAAACTGTTGCAAAAATACAGTGTCACTTGACTGGCACCTTCAACTGCAACTAATTTGGGACAGGCAGCTTTGGTCTTGGAGCAAATCGTGTGCCTTTTAAGGAATGTATTCTTTTGCTATCAGCCTTGAGCAAATTGCAGTGAAGTGTAAATTGCTAATACTATATTAGTATGGATTTTTAAGAACATTAAAATGCCATAGGGATTGTGTGACTCATAAATACAATTGGAAGCTGTTCTGTTGTAAGGAGGAGCATCTTACAACCAGCACAGAGCAAAAAGTATTTTTCTTGCAACTTTTCTGCTTATGACCCTTCATGCAGTATATATTGTAGAGTATAGAATACTGTATGTTATATAGTAAAAAGGTCTGGGCAAAGTGTCTCAAAGGGATCATCTTGACCACTGTTTGTATTGTCACCTGTTTAAAACATGCTTCTGGAGCCTCCTTTATTTCAGGTCACTCTCTTACTTTTTGCTTTGTTACATTACTTGGGGCCAGCCTAGCACTGTTATAAGAATGGGGAGACTGCTGAATGCTTTTGATAGAAGCTATGTGTATAATGTTATTTAATATCCCTGCTGCTAGACAAGTAGTAAAAAATCATGCAGTTAATCAGATACCTCTTTTTTTTGTTGTTGCAGGTATTGTTCTTCTTTAAATTGCAGTTAATATTTTGTATGGTTTTTATTTTCCCTTTCAGTGAACAGTGCATAGAAGCATATGAGCTGCTGTTGGCATTGGCAGAAAGTGAGCAGAGTCTCATTCTTGGACAATTCAGAGCTGCAGGTGTTGGTTCTGTTGGTAAGATATCAATGAATCACTTAAGGTTTTTTTGACATGTCAGTTAGCATTAGAATTGGTTGTAATGGTGAATCATCTCATGACCCGTTACTTAAGAATGTTCTCCAGTCTTTTCTTGTTTTTTAACTATTTAAATTATTTTGCACACCCTAAAAATAGGGGGAAAATTCAATTTAAATTCAGCTGTGTATGCTATCATAAGGAGATGTCTCTTCTGGCAGGGGTGAGATTGTTGTAGGCATGCAACTGTACAGAGTGGAATAATTAAACAATTCTTGTGAGCACAGGTGGCTTAGGGCCATACAGCTGTGGTAGTTGCAAGTCCAGATTCAGTAAGACTGACTCCCCAGAAACAGTCTGTGAATAACTGGGATTAAAATTATACAAAGGTAGCATTGAGTAGTTACAAATAAAAAAAATCTAAAAGGCTGTATTTTTTCACCCCATTTTACCTTTACTCTGGTATTTTAAAAATTCTATCTTCTGTTTAGCCTGTATGTTCTGGGTTTTTCTTGTTTCGTGGTTAGTTAATCCTCTGGTTTTTTAATATGCTGCCTGCCAAGTAATGGAACAAGGCACTATCATAGATACAGTACAGTTCAGAAATTTGGAGCTTGACATTGCTGCTGGCTCAAATCTTCTGATGGAAAGAGGTGATTACACAATGAGATTCCAGTGTTAGTAGTTCCAGTCCTTTTATTGATAGAAGAAGGCAGTCATAGTAATCTTCAAGTAGGAAGAAGCATTCAGAGAGAGAATAGCTCTTCATACTATGCTGAGGCATAGCAAGTGCCTGGTGTGTTAGGAGTGTTGGCTTCTCAGTAGAGGGATGGATGTCTGAGATTTTCCTCCACCTTTCTCCAAACTCTGTTCATTCCTTTCTGCAATGTGCTAGGGAACTTTTCCCAGCTGACAAGAGAACAGTGAGTAACAAAAGTAAATTTAGGCTTGGATTTTCTATTCCTGTAGGTGGTAGAAAGAAATCTTATAAGGGAGAAATACTTCAGGTTTGAGGAGGGTTTCATCTGATGTGCATTTTATGAAAGAGACTGTAGTTAAATTTTTATGTAGGTGTCTGTCTACAGCTCTTAATTATGATATTATCAGTTACAGCCCTGAGATAGAAATAGTGCAAATTTCCCATTACACAGCACAGCATGAAAGAAGTTGTGTATGGTTTATGTACCTTTACTTCATTATTTGATTGACAATTTGAAATTTGATTAACAGACCTAGATAAAATAACTGATTTCTGGTTTGAGGATCAGGCCAGCTTCAACATCTCTGGAATGGAAAATCCGTGAGAGTTGTATCACTTAAACTCATCATATCCAGCTTCTCTTAACAGAGCATTCACCCTTCCTTTCTTCCTCGTTAATGTTGCTTGTAGTGCATGCACTTCACTCAGCAAGTGTTAAGTACAGGTACTTGACTTGAACAAGAATTAAATGAAAATCCAGCACAGAGCAAGCTGTTGTGTTTTGCTTAAGTATGAATGTATTGTAGCTTAATCTCAAAATACATTTGTAGATTTTCTGTGTAGTTAATAACATGTCTTAATTTAATGGCTTGACTGCAACTGGAGGACTGTAGGAGTAGTGACAGTGGTGGTTTCAGTTTTGCTTCTCCAGAAGCTTACCAGCCACACAGGTGCTGTACAAACACTAAAAATTATAGCAATGTAATAAACCAGGGCTAGTTTTCTTTTGGCTTAGTATACATGACTGTAAAATGTGAGAGGCTGCTTCTAAGAAGCAGGGCAATTCTTCTTTATGGTCAGGTAGTCTGTAAGAAGGTGTTCTGACAAAGCACCAGGCTTGAGGTCAAGGTGCCTGTGAGGAGAAACTCTGGAGATGACTACACTGTGAAACCACACTACACCAACTGGAGTAAGAATTGTAATTAAGGCTGAGGCTTTCCCAGTGTGTTCATAATTTGAGCATCCAAACCTATGGTTAATGCAGGATACACACCATTACAAACAGACAAGCTGAAATCCTGCATCACTTAAGACATGCTGCCTGGAGCCACAAGTACCTGGAGCTTGTGACTGGGAATGGGGTGCATTCAGGCCAGTATCCCAGTTACCACTGATGCTCACAAGGAAATTAAGTTGCTTTTATCTCACAGATTTATTATCATTGTCTTGGTATAAACTGAGAGCAAGTAGAAGGATCTCTTGCCTTAATTTTTGTGTCTGAAACATTGTTTGCTTGAAAACTAGGGGACCAGACAGGTGATGAAAATGTCACACAGATGCTTAAAAGGGCTCATGACTGCAGGAAGACAGCTGAGAATGCAGCAAAAGCCTTGCTGATGAAGCTGGATGGGAGCTGTGGGGGAGCCTATGCAGTCACAGGCTGTAGCGTGCAGCCCTGGGAAAGCCTGTCCTCCAACAGCCACACCAGGTAACTGCAACTCTTCTGCTCTCCGAGTCTCCTAATCTTTGATTCCGGACAAAAAGTTAATGTTCTATTGTATTTGCTGAGCCACCTCCCCTCACATCAGTCCTTTGGCTTCTATGCTTTGATTTGTAAGTCACCATGCCTCAGTGGTCTGATTGTCTTTGGACTTTGAGCAGCTCCAGCCAAGAAGAGTTTTGTATAAATCTGTTGCAAATGAGTGATTCAGTACTTTGATCTTCTCATAAAGGGCAAAACCGTTACATTTGTTTTACTATAGTGACTTTCTTGCTGTTTTATTGGAACTCAAATTATGTACTTGTTACTCATATCTATTGTGTGTAGACAGCATGGATGTGTGGAGAGCCAGAGATCTGAATCAGGCCTTCACTGGCATTTTGGAGTGCTCAAGAACTGTTTTCTAAATGTTGCAAATCTAGCCATTCTGTTTTAAACTATTTCCTCTCCCTTTTCCTTCCTTACCCTTTGCAGCGCTCCAAATTCTTCTTTCCCATCTTGTTCTTTTCACTGATGGCATGGGATAGATTGGATTCTTCCAGGAAAGACTGGATATTGCGGTTTTTCTGAAGACCTATAAAATAATGAAACATAGATGAGCTATTACTGCAGAAGTGTTCCAGTTCAAATATATCTGCCAGCAGCTTCATTTTGAGTTTTTGCTTGCCTGTGGTGTAATTGTACTCTGCAGTAAATATGTGTGCTTGTGTATGGATACAAATTTGGCAAGTGTCCTGGATAAATATAGATGAACATTTTTCTCTTTAAAAATTATTTTTGTTTCTCAGATTTGCTCTGAAACTTCATTTTAATTCAGTTTTCTAGCCAGTTCTTTATTCAAATCCTGTCATTTTTTTGACACTTCAGAAGTTTATTTTAGTACTGTATCATTTCCTCTTCTTGCTGATGCCTCCTCCAAAGGATCTTATTTCCTGCCGTATGACTGGCAAGGAATAGCTAAAAAGTGAGCAAAAAGGTAATCTGAGGGAACAGGATCCTAACGTGAAGTGAATTTTAAAGTTTTGTTCAGCGTTTTCTGGTGCACTCTCAGTGCAAGAAAGCTGTGTCTTTACACAGAAATGATTGTGACAGCATCTGTGCTTCTAGCACACTAATCACACTTTGTACTGAAAGGATTTAAACCAGGCCTGGAAAGGAATGACACAAAGCTGTTTCTTGTTTTAACTTGGCTTGCTGTGTTTTAGGCCATATCTACACCTGTGTGTGAACATGTTGTTGTGTCTACATGTAGTAACACCTCTACCTAAGCTAAGCTTGTTTCCCATTGTATTGTTTGAAAGGGTAATTTTCAGATTTTCAGAACTACCTCAGTATTTTTCTTCCTTGTGAGATATGTGGCATGCAGTCAAGGCATAGTATTATTTTTTTTCTTGAAAACAGTATTGACAGAGAAGAACGGGGTGTGGAGAGGGATTGCTCCTGTTTCAGTGTTTGCTTTCCTAAGCACGCACTGAAAAGTATTTGATTGGAATGTAATCTCTACAGCCCTTGCTTGCTTCAGCAGAATTTTTGGGAGGATAAGAGTCTGTATTTGTGTCTGTGTTCATTGGTGATCAGCTGGACCCTGTGTGTGTCTGTGTGTCCATGTAAAGGTGTTGGCTCAGTACATACAATTTCAGCAGAGTATGTTTCAAGTGGCATAGGGTTTAGACTTTCATCAGGATAGACTATGTCATGAATGTGAAATGCCAATTTAAAGTTCCTATGTGAAAGATGTTTTAGCCTGAGCCATTATTATCATTGTAATATTTTTTTCTGGTGTGGAGCAACGTATTTTGCTGAATGAGGTAACTTCAGCAATTTTTTTAAATGTTTGTGGAACATAAGCTGTTGTCACTCACTCAGAGGTCACACAGCAAGTCAGGAATTTGTGACATGGGCACCCTGATCTGATTTTTACTCCCCCATGCTCAAAGTAATTTATCTTTACCTAAGCATACATATCAATGAAAATGTTTTTGAAACTTCAGCTTCTCCAGAAAATATAAATGTTCTTTTCTTTTCTTTTGTTGTGTTCAAGTGACATGTGGTTAGAGGTGTCGTCAGATTTTTTTCTTCCTGTGGACCCTGTCTCAAAAGAGAGGAATCCCCTGTTCAGCTTACAGACACATGACATTGTGCCAGCCCATTGATGGAAAACCTGTCTTGGTTTAAAAGGCATACATTTCTCTATGTTTATATCACAGAACCATCAAGTTTTGAGGATACCTTCAAGGTCATCCAGTCCAGCCATCACCCCAGCACCACCATAACCATCCCGAAACCTTATCCCCAAATGCCATATCCAGACACCTCTTGAACACTTCCAGGGTTGGTGGCTCCACTGACTCTCTGGGCAATTTACTCCAATGCCTGACCACTCTTGTTATTGAAAAAATTTTTTCTAATATCTAGTCTGTACCCCCTCTGGCACAATTTAAGGTCATTTCCTCTCTGGCTGAGTGCTGTGTGAACCACCCACGCCTTGGGGACCACTGTGGAAATATTTTTACAGTATTCAGTTCAAACATACTTTGAATCTGCAAAACTTATTTTTGTTGACTTCGATGTTTCAGTGTTACATGCTTTTAGATACGTATTGCTACCTTTTCCTTTTGAAACTAAATTAATAAAGTGGTAATAGGATGGTGAAAACTATCCTTTGCTGAAACTTGTGACAAAGGACTAATTCTCCCTGTTGTTTGAAATTCTGTAGAATGTGGATTTACAGTGGAATTGTTGACCCATCTTGGGCTTTGACGTTTCAGATGAGATTCTGAATGTCAAATCACTGAACATGTTACTGAGAGTAAGTGCTTGGTAAGCCATTAGTGATGAGAGGCTAAAGACTGTCAAGGGGAGCAACTGAAATGAAAATAAATGAAAGGCAATGAAAGAGCATCCAAATTCATTAGACTGACAGCAGCACCACAGTAATGTTCCCAATTCCGTTTTTGAAAATAGGAATTGGTTTGCAATATAGGTGGAAGTCATGATTATTTTAAATGGACAGAAGCTAAATATAGAATGTACTCTGCCAACAAGTTTTAACTGATTGCGCCTTTGGAAGGAAACAAAAGGGAAGAAGCCCGGTTGTAACACTGACTGAAAATGGTGCATTTTATTCCCTGCTGTGCTAGTAAGCCCAACCTGATATCTGGGTTCATGGGAGGACAGATCTGGTCCCTTATATGCAAAGGCAATTCTTTTCAGTATTATGCAGTGTCACAAAATATCTGAACTCAGTCAACAGTAGGAATATATCTCTCGTCAGAACCATCTCAGGTTTCAGATAAGTTGGTGACAGACAAGATTATCTTGGCTGAGGCATGTAAGTAAGTTGTTTGGAAATGTCCAAATAGATATCTCAGTGTTATCTATGTAGCACTTTGTTGCTGGACTGAAGCAGTCTCAGAAGGAAGCAGGGCAGTTTACCAAAGGCTCTTATTTTAGCTGTTGTTTGGCCTTGCCTGGTTGGGGTATTTTTCAGTTTCTCTGGAAGTTACTACCTTCTGGCATTGTGCTGTACAGATCTCAAAACAGAATGTTCAGCTAGAAAGAAGGTGTTTGGCCTATGTTTATTATGGATTAGCTGCATTCTTTAAAGCATGAGGTTATGTGCAGTTATTCAAGCAAGTTTGTGGATTCAGTTCTGACAGTGCTAATCTCAGTTCTACCAACTATATTATCCAGACCATTGCCTAATTGCAAATATATTAATTTATTGACTTGAATTTTAACAGATAAAATGATGGTCATGTAGGGTTTTATGGATAAATGTTTGTAGTGTGCTGAGACTACTTACAGAGAAGCAGTGCTGAAAGCCTCTTTTATGTCCATCCACCACATTCTATATACACACACTCATGCCAGCAAATAAGACTGACATTATGCTGTACCAGTCCACATATTTTCCACAAATTGTATGTGAAAATTATTTTGACGTCACCCAGGCATGACATCATCATAAAAGACTTGAGGAATGAAGCTAGTGTGAAGAATATTTCTCTTTTCTTGTTTTGATACAGCATCCGTGAGAATGGGCAGATCGATGTTGTATTCCCTCAGGCTGTGATGAAACTGTGATCCTTTCTCTCTCCTTACCTAAACACTTGAGAAATGAGAAACTGCACATCTTTTGCAACAGTTTCCTGTGGTTTTTGGATGGATGCATTATATTGTAAATGTTTTCTTTTGTCCTGATTGCTGTTCAGAAGGGAGGGCAATATCAGAAATTCAGGATGAAGTGCTCACCAGCTGTCATGCCTTGAAGAGAGCAGTAGTGGACCAGCACTGTGGCTGTGAGAGCTGTTTGGTGAGGTTCTTGGGGCAGTGCACCCTGGCAGAGTTGCTGGGGAGATCAGAAACACTGCAGTGCTGTTTCTATCCCTTCTACTCCAGCTGCTTCCAGTCTGCTGGGTGGGGATATGCTTTTTAATGCAGGGGTAGGGTGAAGGTTCTTGTCCTCTTCTGTGCTGGCTGAGACACAAGTTCCTTGCTGAGCTCTCTCTAACTTCTTTAAAAAAAAAAAAAAAAAAAAAAAGCAAACTAGAAGAAGAAGAAGCAGCTTGATAGCAATTCACCAGAGGAGCCAACTCAGCTGCAGACAGGCAGGCAGCCAAGACTGAAGTAAAACAGCCTGAGTATCATTGGCAGCAGCCCAGACTGCCTTCCTCAGTTTGGACTGCACTCCCCTAACATATATGTGCATAGCTGTGCATCTTCAAGGGCCAAAATCTGTGAATATGCATAGAGTGTGATGTCCAGCTCAACAGAACAATAAACTTTCAGCATTTTTTGTTCAGGTTTCATTTACAGCAGGAGGGCTGGGTTTTCTTTCCTTTTCAAGCAAAAACTGAGATGAGGTATCTGTGCCCCAAGATTGAAGACTTTTAAAGCTATCCTTCCTCCAACAACAGCTGTTTTACATTTAATCCAGAAAAGTTCTGCAATTGCAGTCTATGGGTGCTGAGGAAGAAACTTAGAACATGACTTCAGTACAGAATTAAGTACTTTTCACATTGTTTATCCTCATTATTTTTATATAAATGTCTAATTCAGCAAGATGCCTTTAGGCTCAGCAAAGTAGGAGTTAGCGTTTCACGATTTTCTAATCAATAAACAGTATGAGAATAAAAATTTGTTTCAGCCTGAGAGAGTTTCTATGTATATAGGTACTGAGTGCTGTTAAGCTCCATTGCAGAAGGAAATGGATGAAAACAAAAGCAAAGACAAATTTACAGTTGTGTCGACTATGGCAGGCACCTCTTAACCCTCGGAAAGGAGAGAATAATGTGAAATTAACATAGAACTGTAGCAAAGAACTGATATTTCATGATTTTAAGAAATCTTCGTAAACCTGCCAATTCTCTATCTTCTCCAAGTCTGTGCTTGGAATTCGTGGGAATAAGGGCAATTATTTGAAACACTTTAAAATCAATGTAGCTTTAGCTGAAGTAGAACCAAAGGAAAGAGAAAAATCAAGTCTATCTTGATAGACTTCCCCTTTGTGTATGCGTAATATTTTTGGACATCATCCTGGCTCTCACAGCATCTAGCGGGTGGGATTTTTTTTCTTAGCACAAGAATGTTGAACATCAGTGCAATTTGATACAGAAAGTGATTTATTCCCCTGCTGATAACTGAGATCATCTAGCATTCCAGACAGGCACAGTTAATGGATGACTTACCCCTCACCCGGCAGCTGATTACAGGACCTCAGGAGACAGCAGGCAGCTTTGAGCGAGTCTGCTGAAACAACATGGCATTTTATTTTCCTTTTAGTGTTATTGCAACTATATTCAGTCCTGGAATGCTGTAGCTGTGTCATTCTGGGCCCCCTGCAGCACTGGCATGCATGGAGGTGGGTAGGCAGGTTCAGCCACCATTGCTCTAATTACTTGTTACCCCTTTCTGCCATTTCTGTGTAAACACTCGTAGGGCAGAGTAATGGGCCTTCGTTTGTTCAGAGGATACACCAAGTCTTCTACAATTACCTTTTATTAGAAGTCCTGCTACTCTATTGGTTAGTTTTAAATCACTCTATCCCAGAAGGAATGCTGAGGAGTACACCTTCACATAAAGTGAAAGTTTTCCTGGCATCTGCCAGTGGAATTTTGATCAGGTTGATTTCTAAAAGTATCCATTAAAAAATATCTGAGGTAATAACTTTATTGTCATCAGCAGAGATAAATCAAGTCTGGGTTCATTATTTTTTCTTAGCAGATGCTGCTTCTTGAAGATAAAGACTCAGTATCTGAGCAGCTTGCTGTGCTATGTTATTGCTAGAAAGTCTTAAGTACCTTTTTTTCCCCTTTTTGAAGAAAAAAAACACCTCTTTTTTTCAGAAGATACCACTTCAGATAAAGTAGTTCAGTTAGACATCACTAAATATCTGGCTTTGCAGAGAAGTTGTCACATGATTTAATTTTCTCATGCAGCTTAGAGAATTAATTTCTGTTCTAAATTTGTCACACATTGCATTGCAATGTCCAGTCCATGCTACATCTGTGTCCTTTCTATGAACTTTTAAGACTCAGATGCGTTGATGAAGTATTGGGAGTATGATGTAAAAATCAAGATTTTGTTTCAAATGTATTTTTTTCTAATACCATTGTTTCTCTTTCCAGTACTACCAGCTCAACCGCAAGCAGTTGTGACACAGAGTTTACAAAGGAGGATGAGCAACGGCTGAAGGATTACATCCAGCAGCTGAAAAACGACAGGGCAGCAGTGAAACTGACAATGCTGGAGCTGGAAAGCATCCACATTGATCCCCTTAGTTATGATGTTAAGCCACGTGGAGACAGCCAGAGGCTGGACCTGGAAAATGCAGTCTTGATGCAGGAACTCATGGCAATGAAGGTATTTTATTCATAACGAGGAGGGGAGCTGCTCTGTTGGCAATGCCCCTGTGTCACAAAACATGCTCAGTCGCACATATGGGAGGCTTTGATCGTGGTCACTGGATAATATAGGGTAACTTTCTTGTAACATATAATCTGGACTGAAAATCCAGTAGTCAGAAAGTGACAGAAGACAGTGCATTAACAGTGATGAGCTACGTGTGTCCTGAATTAGGAGAATCTAATCTGTGTCTCTAAACTTGGAATGCTCTTCTCGACAAACCAGATGCTCTCTCTCTGAGAGATATGGCAGCTGAATTGCTCAAGGACGACCAAAAACCATGATTCAGCACTTCCCAAGAGACAGTTCATTATTTAGGAGCTTACAAATGTGCATCATGAATATTTGTGAATTGAATCAGAACAAATTCAGCTGCTTTTAATACTGGTGTGGGAGGAGGAATGATCTGTCAGATGTCATCCCTAACACTCTCTGGCAGTTGGTCACAACTCCTGAGCTGTTCTAGGCACTTTGTTGCACTCTGTAGCTCAATGCAGAGTCTGAGCAAAAGAGTAGGGTATGTAATGACTTGCATTAACAGAGGGTTTTGGAGAAAACCCTGGTTTAAATGTTCAGCTGTAAAGATGTGATCTAGGAAAGCTGATCTGTACTGGCCAGGTGTAGAGCTTACATAATTTTAAGTCTGTGTTCTGTATTGCTTTTGAGAGGTGAACTAAAACATAGGAACATACCAAAGGCAATACAAGTGTATGTCTGCATTCCGAATTTGTCTGGTTTTAGTTCACTTTAGGTAGGTTTAATTTCTGTATTTTAGCAAGTGCTGATTTTGCCAACTAATTGCAGACATGTCAAGTGATAGTATTGAGTGGGACAGCAAATGCTAATCGTTTCATAAGCTTCTACAGTTATAGATCTTTCTTCAGATGTGCTGTTTCTGGCTAAGTGGTAGCCTAGTGATAATTTTGTTCTTAGTGGTGCTGCTTTTCCATGACAACAGATACTGTTTTGCAATAATGCAGTCATTACTCACAGTTCAGAAAAGATTGCTTGTTAGTGGTTGGGAGCTGTAAAATTATGTTACTTGTTTGAATACATACATTGTGGCCAACAGCAGTATATTCCCCCCAACTAAAGCATGCAAGATGTACTGTAAGATGTTGGTAGATAATTACATGTGTATTTCAGATAGCACACTTTCTCCTTTTTTGCATCCAGATCTTCCCTGAAATCTCCTGTACGCCATTCTTACCTCTGTTTTTAAATTTTAACTTCTTTTAATTTATTTTCCTAATATTAATTTAATGTAAAGGTAAGGGCAAACTGCAGAACTGTATCCCTTGTGAGTAGTGCCCTCGCCTTCCCTGACTGTCAGGAGCACCAGCAGTTGCATATCATAATTTCTGGTACACTTTTGAGTGCTGGTAATCCTTTTGTTCACACAACAATCATCTAACTTGTTTATGACACACAGCATCCATTTGGCTGGACCTGCCACACCGGGTTTTCACTGCAGGAATTGCCTCTAGAAGAATATTTTCTTATTGATTGGGCTGTGTGTAGTGCATACAGAGTAGACACACATCTTGCATAGGTGTCTGAAGTTACCAGCAGTCCTTTGTAGTTCAGAGAAAACTGACAGTGCTGTTATTGTAATTTCTTGTACTTTGCTGGAATTCACTACTGTGGGAAAACCTTACACTTCTGAAATAGACATTGTGAAAACTCAGATTTGTCGAATGTGTTACCCATCAGCTTCCATGGTTGTTGCTGAGGTCTGCATTACACTTCTTCATCTGTTTGTCAAGCTAGAATAGAGTTGAACCTAAGGTCAGGACTCATTTTGCCTGAGTATATTTTTTGTATCAATTATTTGAAACATGTATCTTACACAGAACAGCTCATGCATCTGCTTCCTTTTGAGACAAATGGGGAATTTGGATTTCCTTACACAATTTTATTTAACTTGAAGCAGATGGATTACAGAAGACTTCATTGTTTAGCATTTTTAATTTGTTCTCTCTCTCCTATATTCTTAGCAAGGGTGATAAAGCTGGACCAATCTACTCAATGATTTTCTGCATTGCTGGGTCTTACAATCTCTTACTGTCTTCCCAAAACTTTGTTCTGTGTTGTAATCTCTGCCGCATCTTTTCGCACCTTCCATTTCTGATTTCCAGTAAAAACCGATCACCTCATCAGTTTGAAATACCTTTACAACGGTAGTTCTTAATTATTAATTAGAAAGACATTTGAGGGTTGTTTCTCTGCTGCCCTGTTTATTATTATTTTTTTACTGATCCAGGGCGTAAAATGTAGTTGTGTGAGGTCGTTGCTCGAAGACAAACAAAGGAACTTCAAAGATCATGAGACAAAACCGCATGTTTTATTGTTCCAGACCCTTCTTAAATAGAAGCTGGAATTCCTCGGCTCATGGCAGCTGATCGGTTGGGAGTTTGGACTGCCCAGCTCTCTGACCAGGGAGGCGTCTGCAGCTTAGGATGGAATGTCATTGAAATCTCTGTTTAGGTTTGAATGTATCCTGTCATTGTTCACCTAGGGGCCTGTTGATCAGACCAGGCTAGCTGAACTGGGTTTCTTATTTATGGCCAAATTATTTGCCCAGCTAGAGACCTGCTGTGCTGTGACAGTTGTCTGCCAAGTACGCCTGTAAAATTCAATTCTTTGCTTCAAGCAATAATTAACCATGTTTCCAAATACATTTTCGTCAGTGATTTGTCATCATTCAGTGGTCTTGCTTTGAGGTCAGTTGTTGTCATGCCCCAGTTAGCACGGAGATTACTTCTGGTGGGTGTAAATAACTCTTGGTTTACAGCCTTTCTGCATTTCAAAAGGACTTAATCTTAGATAAGAAGTCTCAGCTTTCTACACCGATAATTTTTCCTCTTTTGTGTACAGGTGTTGATAATGTTGCTCATGATGTGCTCTGGGTGGAAAATGTTAAGAGTTCCATTGTCCACCTTTGCTACAGCCATTCATGCTCTTACAGATTTGTATAGTGAAATACAGTTAACTAGAGAGTGACGTTTATCTGCTCTGATGTTTGTTTTAATTCTGAAGGCTGGTGCATCCCACCTTGTTTACTGTGGTTCTCCTGGAGTCATGACTTTTTGTGACTTTAAAAACTTTTGCGACATTAAGGGTCCTATATGACCAAGTCAAATACAAATTTTGATTTTGAGAATTCGATGGTGTTTCGGATTATTTTGAATCAGTTTTTAATTTTCATTAAAGTTTTTGCCCAGAATCACTATTACAGTATGACTTCAAGTACAAAATATCCCTCAATATTCAGTTAATGAGTCCCAAAATAACTGCTGGATTTAATACCTGCAGCTTGTGAATTTGCATGGATTGTCTAAGTCTTCTGCAGTCCCCTAGAAGAGGGACACTTGCTACCTCCTCGTTCAGGGCTTCATTTAGTGAATGCCACTTGTGCACACACTCTGAAGATTCAGGTGTGTTGAACTGCAAAAATGCTTCACAGCAACCAGAAGCTGGAAGAAAAGGGAAACAGTAAATATATAAAAGTGATACTATAATTTCAATTAAATTTAGATGCAGTCTTTAGAAAACATATTTTCATGGAAAAAAATGCTGCATATTGACTCTGAGTAAACCTGAACTACTTGAATTTTCCCAAAATGCTGCTGCCACTCTGCCTCACACATTGCATGGGTTCATACCAGAGTCCTCAACTGCAGTTTGAATTTTGAACCATGTTCAGCCTTCCCATTGCCTCCTTTTCCTTCTCTGTGAGCCTCTGTAAGACATTGGCTGACACAAGCTTCTTAACTTTTCCCTTGCCAGTTACATTGTTTTGACATGAGACAGGTAACATATGGGAGGTGCATGTCTTCTGGGACAGGATGCGAACTGCTGAATGCATATATGATGATCTAAGCTTATTGTCTTCATAAACAAAGGAGTTGAATATTGATCCTCAAATTTATTTTGAACTTGGATATATTAAAATAAGTTAAAATTATGAAAAAAACAAGTTAATATCTTTGCATGATGAGAAAAAACTGTTACACAGATTGATTGTTGTAGTGGATAAATTCACCTTTTTATTTTAGGAAATAAATGTCTCTTATTTCTGGGCTGAATTTTTGCCCAGCTTCGTCTTCTAGGCAGTAAAGATCTTGTCATGACCATCCCACACAGACAGCCAAAAGTATCTTTTATTCATGTAAGTGTCAAAATACTCTGTTCAAATCACTTCTCAACCTTCACTAAGAAGGCTAAGTAGATTAATGGCTTTAAAAGTAGAGGCTTAAAAAGTTAAATTCATATACTTGAGTATATCAGACCATCCAGTTCAATTCCTTTAACAGAATTTCCCTATCATTATTTATCAGTATTATTTACATTTTTTACTATTGACAAAGGCAATTAATGGTAAGTTTGCCTAACAACTAAATTTGTGTAAACCACATCGAATGAAACTGGTGGTTCTAACCTTCAGTTCACAAACAAGCTGATGAATAAATCAATGACCTTAAAGCTCCTACAAACCTTTCCAAGCCCCCCAGGGTTTTCAAGATACGGATTTTATTTTTGCATGGTTGGTGATTCTGAATAAGCCAATGATTACCTGTGATGATTATAACTGTGATACACCTGTGTGCACTGCTTACACTTAATCCAGACAGCAGATTTTTGGTGGGAATAATGATTCCCTTCAACATAAAAAGTTCATCTAAATATATGTAGAGGTTTATTTCTGTATAACCTTTGTTAATAATGGCTATAATATAAACAGCATTATTTTTGAACAGTAAGGCTAAATACTTCTATTATTTTTGTGATTAGAGGAGGTTTTTTTTAATAAATAGTGACTTGTTCCTAGGCTGGCCACACAACAAGAAACTTCTGTCTTTCAGAGGTGGTTACACAGTGAACAAGTCCAGAACAGAAATGTAATACAGAAAATGTTTGCATCAAGTTAGTATTCACTCATTAAGTGATCTCAGGCAAGGCAAGCTAAACAGTGGAAACTAGATTCTAGGTTGGGGGTTTTTTGGGTTCTGGGGTTTGTTTGTTTGTTTTCTTGTGTGGTTTTTTTTGTTTTTTGTTTTGTTTTGGCAGTCTTTTATTTGTTTAGTGGTGGTTTTAAGCACATAATGTGAATTATGTATTACTACTATCTCTTTAACAGTTTTGTGGATATTGGGTTTTTCTGGGTATATAAAATAGCTAGGCATTTTGTACAAGAAAGATTTCTGAAGTGTTGTTAATCACAAAGAGCCTTCTGGTTCAGGACTAACCCATCATTTGCTTTTCACGAGCGTCTTGGAGCATGTGCTGAAAGAAGGGTCATCACACTCATGCCCTGCTCTGAAACTTCTGCCCAGCCACTGTCAGATAGATGTTAAGCATCAGAGAAGCAGAAGAATTGCACATAAGGAGCTCTCAGAACTGAGCTTCTTTCTATCAAGTACCAGTGTCTATCTTCTGTGGACTGTATTTAGGGACGAATATAAGTGAGTTCATTTTTCTGTCAAACTCAGGTTGTGTATACTTGGGATTCTGGCCACTGAGAGGTGGGAAATTACTGATGGACATCTGATGGTGCCATACTCGATGGCTCTTTTTGACATAACTCATTCTACTACAGAGGCTGGTATTACAAGGCAGGAATATGTAACCTGTGTGTGCTGTCCTGGTCTCTCAAATCCCTTCCACTGTCATGAAGACTAATCCTTTCATATCAATAAGAAACTGAAATCTTGCTTTTAGGGAGATGTTTCACAATGTCATACACTTCTGCTTTTAAGACAATGGTCTCTGAAGGACAAAGCAGAACCAGAGAAATTACAGCAACTGTAGCAATTCTCTCAGATCCCTGATAGTCTAATTCTAATTTTGCTTCTAATCTTACTCCCAAAGATGATAAAGGGGTGGCACAGTTCATCATATTCAGACTGAAGATATACAGGTCTTTTGACAAATACGCAGTGTGATTATAAAAAGTCATCTGGATGCTGATAGTTTTCTCAGTGAAAAGAATACTTAGGTTGTAAGAGTGGAGGAAAATCTTGTTTAACCTCATCTTCCTTTAGGTACCTAGTCCCATAAAGCAATATGTGGTAATACAATGTTTCTTCAACAGGAAGAGATGGCAGAGCTCAAGGCACAACTTTACCTACTGGAGAAGGAAAAGAAGGCTTTGGAATTAAAGCTGAGCACTCGAGAGGCCCAGGAGCAGGCCTACCTCGTCCATATTGAGCACTTGAAGTCTGAAGTGGAAGAACAAAAAGAGCAGAGGATAAGGTCTCTAAGCTCAACCAGCAGTGGAAGCAGAGACAAGCTGGGCAAGGTCAGGAGTCAAGCGTTTCCAAAGTTGTAAACATCATTAATTAAACTCCTCCCAGCCCTTTTGCAGTCTTTAGCATGTTAATCATTCTCCTCTTTGTCTGTATGCAGATCTTTTCTCTCTTCCCCAGTTGTTAGGTGGCTCCTTCCATGGTGTAACCTGTGGACTTGGCAGGATTGGTGTTAAGCATGGGCTAAAATAAGGGTGTTTTGAGGAGTACCACAAGGCCAGTCTTGCCAGATATACAAGTTGAGCATGTGTTTTGCCTGTTGCCACTCACTGGTAACACTAGAAGGGAGTCTAAGCAAAATGCCATTCTCCCATAAACACAAAATATGCAAACATTAACACTCATTTCTATGCAGCATTTAGAGCATTGTAATGGCAATCTCTTTCTTCAAGCCAGATTGTAATAATTTGAGAATGAAGACACTTCTCCCCTTAATGCAAAATAAACAGATTTCTGTATTTGCAGTAATAATTTGGGTTAAGAAATAAATACCTTGGAAAAATTTCTTTTGTCTTTTTCAGTGCTGTGTCCCCAGAAAATGTCAATAGTGTGTTCAAAAACAAAAACCAAGAGATACGTCTTACTTGCTTGTTCCTGGCACTGCTTCATCTGAATGTCTTCTTTGTTTCATGTGGTGTCAAAAGAAATATAAGGAAGGCAGTGGCAGTTTTGCACACTGCAGTAGCAGAATTCTGCAAGTCAGTGAGCTGTGGCAGTTTAAAAAACATTTGGAAACACTTGTGACTATTGATCTATTTAGTCCATTCCTTGGTATGTTGATACTGCCGTGTTACTGTAGCATGATGTTGTTTATGTCACCTTCATTTTAAAAGTAGCTGTGAACTAAGAGGCTTTCAGAATTTTCCCATTAAGATGGTCAATAATTTCTAATCAGGTGGCTTTTCCTCCTTCCTCAGGAATGCAGTGATGGGACTGCAACACCGCTAACACTCGCTGAGCTGAGACCGTACAATGAAAGTGAACTGACTGCTGAGCTGACAAATGCACTCAGGAGGTAAGCACAGCTTCCCTCACGAGAGGCAGGACTTGTCCTGTAGGTCCAGGGAAAGGTTTATTTCTGAGCATTCACTCCAACCCTGAAGTGATTTGAAGACTGATCACAGATTTGTCCTGTGAGAAGGAAAACAATCAAAGTCCTTCTAATTTCCCCTCTCTCCTGCTGTTGTTCTTTAGCTGCTTTCACGTGGTGCTCAACTCCATTCTCAAGGTTCTCTAAAGTTCAGTGGAATTTTAGAAATAAAAGAAGCACTCAAAATGGCAGCAATGACCACATTCAGGCAAGAATATGAGACATAAAACAGTGACATTATGCATTTCTTTTTGTGCGTAAAGAAAACCTTTAGTGAAGACAGGCTTTCAAGTGTGGTCTTTGGTTAAGAAGGTTGGGCACAGGTTAGAGCTTGGATAGGAGTTATGGGAGTGGGAATTGCAGGCATTTTGATGACTCAGATGCTCCATTTGCTTCCTGAGTATATAAGTGGAGCCACAGTTCAATTACAAATGACATTCTGTGAGGCATTAGCTTTCCAATGGGAGAGAAAATTGATGTCTTGACAAATGGCTTTTATCAACAGCCAGATTTTAAGCCTAAGCTTTCAGTACAGTTATACATTAGCTAGATATTTGTTTATGCAGCATGTTTTCCTGCACCAGCTATGTGGTATAGTCATGACAAAGAAATTCATAGTTTTGATAATGGTTTCAGTTTTTGTTCCACCTTGTTCTGCCTTTTCCAAGAAATGGCTGTCTGGTATCTAATCTGGTTCTTATATTTAGAACCTGTCCAAAATGCTGCTAAGAATTCTGGCTGGGAAGAGTGTGTTTTGCTTTACTGGTGTTTGCACCTTCTGTGGTGGTGGAATGTCCTTTCAGGCAGCTGTGGCGTTTCATTCCTGAGGTGCTTTTTTTCATAGGTGTAACGGGTTGTGTACCTAGGGACACTTAAGCTTGAAAGGCATTGTGTAAAAAAGTAAGATCATTGCCACTGCAGAATCAATACATCTCATACCATTTACCTAGTAGTCTGGCAGTTGCTGAGTACTTAGTTTGCACGAGGCAGTAAATAAAATTCAATGGGTAAAATAATCAAAACTGTGATTTGTGTGTGGGTGAGTAAAACCCATTAGCAAAGTAATTTATATAAGCATTGCAAAGAGCTGTTGATCTCCCCTGTATCCCCAACACTGCAGCCCTGGTGTGAGCTGCTCCACCAGCATTTTCTCCCTTCACTCAAACTCCTGCTTCTTCCTGCTCTTGTTATTTGCTCCCGGATTTCAAGAAGATGCCAATGACCTTAGTTAGTAGAGGTTTTGAGTGTAGTCATGAAATGTTTTTTGTTGTCAGCATGTGGTTTGCTGACAACACAGAGAAAACAACTTTGCTTTATCTACTAGGCCTTAAGTTGATTAGCATGGATTTCCAGCCAAGGGCCCCGCAAGTACAGTTTGTCAGGCAGAAATGGAGAAAAAAAATAATCAGATTAAACTGTACGTAAATTGTGAAGGCTCTCTGTGTAATGGAAATACGACTGCACTAAATGTGATTGCTGCTGCCAGTGGGCTCAAGCACAGTTCCTGCAAGTTATGTGGACAGGGTATTTTTCTCCTTAATCAATGTGGCAGCCAGATCAGGCTGAAAGCTTAGCCCTCCTTGCCCTAAAGTCTTGCCTCTTCAAGTCAGTTGAAGATCTGTCTAGCACATGGAGAAGGCTTAGTGCAACCTGTTTAGCCACAGCTATGCTAAAAAATACCGGGAGTCTCTAACTTCTCTTCTGGATAAATATCACATTGATATTTAGACCATCACAAATCCACAAAAGAATGCTAAAAATGATCAAAGTCCTTTCTCTTCTGCGAGTGCATTCTCCTCACCCTCCCAAGAGGTAGGACCAGAATACAAAATTAGAAGGATTTGTCCCAGTAGCTGTGTTTGATGAGGGGTGGCGGGATATGTGAAACAAGTGCATATCACACTCTGTGGTCCAGAGACAGTATTTAAATGCCAATGTTCAGGAGTGTTTCGGGGCTGGTTACAATTGGTGCCTATGTCCCGCAATTGGTCCTCCCTATTGTTTCTCCAGGCAGTAGACACAGCTGCAAGGATAGGGGCAGAAATCCATTCGATTCTGAGTCTGTTTGTCGGAGCGTGTGATATCAATCAGCAGTCCTGCTTCCTGTCCCCTCCTCATCCTGTCATTACAGATACTAAAACTCTGGCTGTTCCCTCCTCTGCTATTTTCTCATTCTGTCCTTCTGTTGCTGTTAAATTGCCAGGTTCTTCTCAGTTAATTGAAACAGAGTGAAAACCAAATAAATCAGCAGGACATAGTTACGGTTTGGGTTTTGGTGTAGTTTGGAAGCATTTATTTACTCATAGTCTGCAAATAGACATGCAGCAGAACAATCTCATCCAAAGAATCAGGCTGGCTTCTCTCTGCACATGTGGATATTTTTCTAAATCTGGAATCCTGCAGCGTATTGGGAAGCTTTTTTTGGTAGTGCCCATCAGCAGAAATTCAAGGCAGAAGCAGTGTCCTAACATATTTGTTGTAGAACAGCCTAGGATTTCCTGTAGAAGTGTTCAGCATTAAAACCCCTGTTACCAGCTTTTTACAGAATTTACTTGTCTTTTACATGGTCGCTATGCTAACTGGGAAAAATGTGAATTATCTTTAAGTCCTGTGCTGTTAAAGTTATATCTAGGTTAACTAATTTCTGGTGTTGTAGGCTAAGCTCATTAATTCAGACACATCCTGTTCCAGCCAAGTGTAAACACTTTCTGCCAGAGCCTTTAATAGTTTTGTTTTCCCCTCTCTCTTCTCCTTATGGAATGATGAAGTGCTTTAATGGACACAAAGCCTCTTCTTTCTCTAGTCTGACACATCCATAACCAAGCTTCTTGGCAGGAAATACCTTATTCTTGTGAGGTCAGAAATGTGTTCTCAGCAGCCTTGTGGCCTGGTGCTGACGACTTGATGATTATGCCAGAGGCCAGTTTTATAAGACAAGATCTGGTTGAATACCCCAAAATCAGACACATGATGCAGTCTCTGAGGGAAGACCTTAAATGCGTTTTCTTCCTTGCTGGTTTGTTCTTCTTTGCTGGGGCAGGGCAGGAAGCACTGTACATGACTTGTATGAGTTTGTAACTCAGTAGTTACAACTCATACCAGGTTATGCATTTATGCAGGTAAACGCATTACAGGTGGCAGGAGGGAGGCAGCAAGAATTCCATCCTGCTTTAGAAGGCTGATGATAATGATCATATACCCGATCTTTTATTTTACTAAGTTCTTCCATTCTGTGAAAAATGGCCAGGCTGGCAAGACTGAAACTTCTTCCTCTCCCTAGGCTTTGCTACAAATGCTTTGATCGTTGAGGTCCTCCTGTGGTCTCTGCTTGTATTTCCAGCTGGTGATAGCTTTTCTGTCTGCGTAGGGTTGTATGTAAATTCATATCTTTAGAGAATCTTTTGTATATTATTAAAATGCTTGGAGGATCTAGCAGTACTAGGCAAGGACCAGGGTGGCAAAGCACTTTGTAACTAGGCTGACTGTTCAGATTTCAGCTGCATCATCATTTGGCACAAAATTATGATCCTTGATGGCTTTGCAGGGTTACATGAATCATGTCGGTCTAGACATGTTTCAGTATCTCCCTCACAAAAGAGTTACTTTCCATCTGGCAACACAACAAAGAAGCTTTACCTGATAAGGTAATATAAAGAAGTTTAGAAGCTGATGACTTCTAAACTAAGAGATAATGTAGTGAGTGATGCAACTAATTTTGAAGTTGGCGTGGAGAAAGGAAATGAGTAGTAATCAGTAGGACTGACAAAAAAACTCTTCTTCTGTTAACAAAAAGTACGTTTTGCACTTTCGTAGATCTGTGGTCCCACGTCTCTGGAGTGGAAGGTGCAGGTATTTCTAGCAGGAATAAAAAATGCATCCTATTGCCTATTCTGTCTATTGAGACAGAGCAATATTTGTTACACTCCTATGTCCTTATTCCTGTCTGAAGACTACAACTATGTTTTGTGCCAAACTTCAGACAGAAAACATTTCAGTAGAAAGCTGGGCAGTGACTATTTCCTGACACAATATTAGTGAGAGAGAAATCAAGCCACCTTTTTTTATTTTAGATTTCCATAAACTTAATGTGATGGCATTTTAACCTTGCATACTTTCAGGGGCCGACCTTAGTTTCATGAGAGCAGGAGTCAGTAAATTTCATCATTGAAATTCAGGCCTACGCTGAGCCTCAGTAAGGCTGTCTCAGAAATAGAAATGCCTAAAACACATCATGCTGTAACCATTCAGATTTAAAATTACTCTTTAGACTTTTACTGATTCATAAAAGCCCCTTTTTCTTTGACTAAGGTAAAAAGCGAACATACAGTGGGTAAAAGTAGGGGAAGAGAGGCAGGGGTTTGTAATCTGGACCTACTGGTGCAGCCTCAGCTGCTTTCTGTCAGTGTTTGCTTATTTCTCTTCTCCAGTTATCACATCAATTAAATGAGGAGATAAGCAACTCAGGCATTTGAAAGCCAGACACTGGTATGGCTTGCAGTCATCACAGATTTCAGAGACATCTCTTTTTTGTTACTGTGCAGTATCCTGCTGTGGTTTCCCCTTGGCTGCCAAGGCGGGGTTCAGAAGGTATGGCCTTTTCTCTGGAAATCCCTCTGGAGAGTCTCACCGAGAGAAACCTTCTCACAAGAAGAAAAGTGACTCATGGTGATAACAGGGACAGATTCCTTAGAAGCACCTTGAGTAACTATTTTTACCATGTGCCTCACAGACAACCATGATTTGTCTTTTTCTCCATTTTTGACATGGAGTAAGTAGTTCTTACCACCATGTGGTTATCTGAACTGCTGAGCTGCTGTGCACTTGGATATAACTATCACAGGGAGCTCCAAATAGCACGAAGTCTGGAGAGCTTCCAGGCTGAGCTGGCAAAGCTGGGTGGGAGGTTTGAGCAGTAGTGTGGCAGGCATGCTGCTGCCTCCCTCCAGGGCTGTTCTCCCTTTTGCTGCCAGTATATTGTTTCCAGGACCACACCTGGCCTGTCTCCCCACTGCAGGTGGTTTAACACATGCCTATGGTACTGTCTGGTTTTTGAAATCTCTTCTGAGCATCTGGGCAATCAGCAAAAAAAGCAGTACAGTGTTTTACACCAGCAAATGTTTTTTAAAGCACACACCTCTGCAATCGGGAAAGGCCTACTGTGCAAAGGTAGCCAGCAAGCACGGGTAGTGCTTCAGTAGGTCAGCCAGGAAGACATGGCATTTGAAGAGGGTGGCTTTTCTGGCATTTGTGTAGAATTGTTTTGTTGCCTCTTCAAAATATTTATTATATTCTGGTTGTTTCCCTCAGCAGGCCAAGCCAGATGAGGCAAGAGCATGCATTCAAATTAGCTTGGGGATTCTGCATGCCAGCCTCACATAAGATGTTAGTTTAGATTGCTGATGAAAAGAGAATTTATCTGCATTCCTTTTAAACGTCCAGCTGTTATTTCCTGAGAGGAGAGGAGTCAGATGCCTAGGAAAAGCAATCATGTGTCACCCTGTTCAACTAGAAAAGTTGGAGAGGGGAGTGAGGCATGGTGCTGGGCTCTCTACAGCAGGATATCAGGGAGGGAGTAGGAGTGGAGTGTGAGATGGGAGGTGTGTGCTTTCCCTTCAAAGCAGGGGCCTTGCAGATAGCTGTGGACCGTGCAGGAGGTGCCTTCCCTCCCTCCCCTTCCCCAGCTCCTTCCCTTCCCCGTGGCCTCGGGTTGTCCTGCCAGCATGGATAGCTCTGCCAGGAATCCTCTGTCCCCCTGGGCTGGCTGGGCTTTGTGCCTGCAGAGCTCAGGAGCAGGTGCTGGGCTGAACCTGGTCATCCCACTCCTCTGGGGAGCCAGGATTTGAAGGGATCTGCTCACAGCAGATCTCTTCAGATAGGTAAGATGTGCCCTAGGGATGGCAAGAGTCCTCAGCCTGGCTGTGGGAAAGTTTCTCAATATTTCATTAGGAGAGAGTTCATTGTTCCTCTTTTGCTTCAGATTTGGCAAGAGCTGTGGTGTTTTTGACCCCAGGAGAGAGGGGTGGTAGCTGGTGCTTTCACAAGAAGGGGAATTAGCTGGGTGCACTCCAAGCCAGAGGCAGAAAAGTCAACTTTCTGCATGCCAGAGAAGAGCAGCTTCCTGTTTGCAGCACTGGGGAATTTTCAATGAAATCAGCAAGAGCAGGAAAATCTGGGAAGACTTTTAGCACATGAAGCTTGAATGTGTCTGGAAAAGGAGGGAAAATATAAGGTGCTCATGACCTTGCTTACGTGACTGTGTGCCAAACATGGTGTCAGTATGTGGAGGCCAAATTGACAGAAACAGTTTCTGTTATGGCTCTGGCAGAATTCCCCACTCTCCAAAGTGGTAGCATTGAAACCAGAGAACACCAGTTAGCTCCTTCCTATTCAGTCATCCTGAAACAAAAAGCCCTTGAAAACCACTGTGCAACTGCCCACTGAGTGTTTTGATTGTGAGAATACCAAACAAAAGCCTTTATTATCAGCATATTAGGCATTTCACTGAAAATAGTCTTTTTAGTGGATGTTGTAGGCTGTAGGCCTTCGAATACACTCATTCTGAGCTTTTCCCTGGAAGGGGAGCAGTCAGGGATTTCCCCAGCTGGCTTCTCAGCAGCAGAAAGCCCTGGTGCTGGAATTGAGTCATCCCTCAGATCACAGGCTCGTTCCCTCTTCTGGGAATACTTGCTCATTTACTCTGTGCACACGAAGTGTTGTGGCTGTGTTTTCTGCAGCTCTAGCTTGCAGTAGCCACTTGGAGGAGGAGCTGTTGGGATAAGAAGTTCTGCTGACTTCTGCAGTCCAACAGAGTGTGAGTCGGGGACTCAAAGAACTTGTGTTCTCTGAAAAACACTCACTTCTCCTTCCCTCTTCCCATGAAAATACATAGATAAGTGCTTTCTTGGGATACACAGAGGTCCAAATTACACCCCAGGAGTACAATAACACTTGTGTGTCTGCTTCCATGGGATTTTGGACCTTGAACTCTGGAAGACTGTTTGGCAGCAGCAGGCTGTGCCTACATCAGTAGGATGTTCCATATGTCTGTCACATCAAGGGCAGTTCCATCCCTGGTGATGCCTAGAGAGGCTGACCTGGAACAGAGACTAGACAGCTAAAAGAATAAAGTAGGTATTTCTTGGAAGGCCTTTAAAGGATACACCTTGGGCAGTACAAGAGCCTGGCCAGGGCTACACCCAGGATGGATCCCAGATGGATCCCAGCCATGAGGTTTTACACATTTATAAGTTTTGGTTCATCTTCTTATTGGGGTTAATTGTCCATTACAGCTTCAGGTCATGAAGTCCCATCGTCCTTGCTTGCTCTCCTCAGTTCCCTGTTGTTAATGCATTTTGAGCCTGAAGCTTGTAACAGTTGTCCTTGGTCTCAAGCTGGAAAAGAATTATTTTGTCTAACTACCCTGTGAAGAAAACTAACACACAAACACCTAATATGAAGCTCAGAGCTACATACCTAGACAGCAGAGAATATGAAAAATATGAAAGCTAAAAGTTAAGGCATCACTGTTTTGCAACTTTGATGTGTTCCCATTGTAGAGACATGGTTCATATGCAATATTGAAAATATTCTGCCATATTAAGCCCTGTAGTGGCTAATTTTCATACCCTGCAGTCGGGAAAGTGTTGTGTTGCTGGAAATCCCTCTAGAACATCTCAGGATTCAGTATAGCTCCTGTTCACTGCCTAACTACACAATCAGTTTGGAAGAGAAACAAGTGTGGACAATTCTTTCTGGCCAAACTGAGATGATCAGTGATGGAAACTGAGGGGAGCAGGGGCAGTAACCATTGTGAGGCAGGGTTCTTACCAGCCCGTGAGGTACAGCTCTGAGGTCTCTCATCTGCTACTCAAGCAGAAATGCAGCACCTCGGGGAAAACCTTACATGTTTTAGTGTGTAATAGTCATTAACCCAGTGCATCCTCATTACCTAGAGTAAACCAAGGTGTTTGCTCTGCCTTTACTGTTGCTGCTGCGTGTGGCTTCATTGTTCTATGAAATGTCTCTTGAAGGTACTTAGGCAGTTTTAAAAGTAGGAACAGGTGTAAAAGTAGATCCCTATGTGTTGTTTTATGCAGATTTTTGGGACATTTCAGCACATGCAGTCAAACCACCAGTTGGTTTCCATGAACTTAAGGCTGAGTAGGTATTATCTACTGCTGTTATGCTGACTTCAAGACCTCATGAAAAGCCAAAAGAAACACATGTATTTTACTGGTGCCAGTGTAAATTTGAGTCACGTATAGATTTGAAGTATTACCCACTGTTTCCTATTTGGCTAGAGTCTGAGTCTGTTGGGATACATTGCTAACTTGGAATATTTCTCCGGCTGACTTTGTGAAAGCCCTTCTGTTGCTGCTGGAGCTGGGCGCTGTCCTCTCTGGTGATAAAAGAGTGCCATATCCAGGCCTTCCTGGGAACTGCAGGCTGCTGAGCTGGGATTCCAGGAAGATCCGTGTGGTCTCTGCAGAGCTGGAGAAGCTTTCACAAACTTCAGGGTATTCATTCACATTGGGCTTATATGGAAGCTGGCAGTTGTCTCGTTATTGAGGTGAAAAGGAGCGTATTAATGTAGCAGCATTGCAACAAAGCAGGAGGGAGAAGTGGATCACTGCAGAGTGGTTCTAGGCAGCAAAGCACAGACTCCATGTAAACACACAAAGTTCCCATGTGTAAGATTTGATGCTGCAAAATCTGTGTCCCAGTAGAGCCCAGTTCCATGTCATTTTTAAAATACTCTTTTTTTTTCCTTTCTTTTTTCCCCCCCGTTCCAAATCTTACATTTTTTTCTCTGGGTTATCTGTGCAGAGTTTGGGTCACAGAGAAAAGCTCCTGGAAGAGTCCCATGTGTGTGTAGTAGGCTACACACACATGTGAGCAGGCATCAGCCATCAGCTCTGCAGCACGGAGCTCCCCAGGAAGAAGAACCTGCCTCCCTTACCTGGGAAATGCTTTTTAAACTCAGCTCAATCCCCAGGCTGTAATGCTTGCTTCTGTCCAGAATTTCTGTCTTGTTTGCTTCTTCTTTCCCTCACAGAGATACTTGTAACGTGAAAATATTTTAAGTTATTTTATTTCCATTTTGTCACATTTCATGTAATCCTTGATACACTTCCAAGCTGAAGTGCTATTTCTGTTTTGAAAATAGTTTTCTACCTCCTTTTCTCCTGATCTAGGGAGAAGAAACTGAAAGCAAGAGTGCAGGAGTTAGTGAGTGCTTTGGAGAGACTCACGAAGAGCAGTGAAATCAGACATCAGCAGTCTGCAGAATTTGTTAATGACCTTAAAAGGGCAAACAGGTAAAGTACCAGCAGATAGATGCACTATTTATTCTTGCAAAGCACTGTAACACTCCACTTACCTTAATGAGACATTTCAGGATCCTTACATTCCATTCACATGTTGACACTCCAGGGTTATAGGTAGAGGAGGGGAAGGTATAAACCTCCCATGTAGGCCACTGACAACTACATAGTTAAGAACAGAAAGCAGAAAAATAGGTTAATTCTCAATTGAGTCACTACTAGTGATTGCACAATTAAAAAGCAAACAAAAATTTCTGAATCTGTTACTTTATTTTTAACTGCTCTCTTTTCTTTGGCTCCAATCTCTTCATTAATGAACTGTCTTGGATAATCACACTTAAGTTCTGTTGCTCACTCAGGGCTTTTTTCTTTTCTTTGGATGGCCTAGGAATATGGTGGACTGCAGCTGCCCTTGCTGCAAGCAGCCTCTCACTCACAATGTGGTTTTCTTTAAATTGTATTTTAAAGCCTTTGTAGTGAGAAGCATCACTCATCTCAAGCTTTCCAACCCAGCCAAGGTGGAGGCACAGAAGATACTCAGCTGCTAGCAAATTAGCACAAGATGCCATCCTCTGAATGTAAATCTTACTTTTAAAATGAAAAATACAAAATCAATCCTTGACTTTCTAAGCAGATTCTGGCCATGCAATGTTTTCATAAATCACATTTGATGTTGTGGTATCTTCATTCACCAACGGTGGTATGAGAGGTCATCAACAACAACCTCCATCTGCCTCTTTGAACCATGTTTAGTTTTCTTTACCAGTTTACTGGTAAAGGTGTGTGTTTCCCCCAGGAAAGACACAGACCATTAGCATTGATCAGGGTTTGGATCAAAAAGGTTTAGATCTAATCCATTTTAAAGCACTGGTAAATTTGGGGAAGGGGATCAGTACCCAGTCTTTTGAAGTTTCCTGAAGATGGAGCTTTGGGGTAGATTTTTAGTAGCACTTGCTCTGAACAAGCCTGTTTGAATTACCTTGTATGCCTTGTGTTTTTAACAGCAACTTGGTAGCAGCTTATGAAAAAGCAAAGAAAAAGCATCAAAATAAGCTGAAAAAACTGGAATCACAAATGATGGCCATGGTGGAGAGACATGAAACCCAAGTAAGAATGCTCAAACAAAGAATAGCTTTATTGGAAGAAGAGAACTCCAGACCACACACCAATGAAACTTCACTTTAAATGCATCTCTTTAAAGGATGCTTAGTGCCATTACAACTTTCTTTCTTTTGGAGGTTGACTTTAGGTAGCTTCAAATGTTAAAAGCTCTGATTGTCACTGCTGACAAAACTTAAAAACACCTTCTCTGGCATCCCAGAGAGGTGTCATGGGGATAATAAAACTGTTAACCTTAAGGACTCTTATGTAATGTAAAATGGCAGTGCCTGAATTATCATGCTATAATTGTGTACATTGTCTGTGTTGTTATGTCTGTATTCATACAGCTTCCTTTCCATTTTATCAATGGCCCATGGGTGACAGTGTCACACAGCAGAATAATTCATGTTAAGAGGTTTTCATTTGGGTAGTTTGGAGATCATGTGAGAGTTTTACCAGTCCCTGAGCTCTCTCTGCACAGAAGTCCACACTGTACCATCAAGACTCGCTCTTGTGATTACACCACCAAACAGGCAGCTGCAGAGTGGGGATGGCAGCCTGGCTGGCTTTTTCTTTGCACCCTGCTTGCAGTTCTGCTGCTCACAGTGCAGGTCAGGTAGAAAAAAATTGCTTTGGGAATATAACAAGAAAGCATAGTTGCATCTCTGAGAATTATGATAGTGTAATTCTTACAGTGCATAAGAGGGCCAAAGCCTGTGGGTTTCACCATGCCACACAGATGGTCTGTGCCAAGGGTGGGTAAGACTTCCTGGTATTTATATTGCATAGTGTTTGCAACTACTTTGTAAAAAAATACGTTTTTTCTTGCTATATACACTATATCCAAGCTTTTCTTTAAGAAGCTGGGCCATTTTTGTCACTTTTGGTTGTGCTTATTACAGCTTACTGTGATCAAGACGTAAAATATCTTCTTTTTATAAATTTTTTGACCAAAAAAAAGGTACTTTAGTAATGTACCTGTTTAATATTGAACACATAGGCACAAAACTATAAATGTGTAGGTGTATGGATATCCAGCCACAAACAGAATGTGAATGGTGAAGTCTTACAGCTTCTTAGGTTAGTTTTTGTTACTGCTAACGTTTTCTTGTTTAAATCACGTATTACTGTATTATCAAACTGACTGAAGTGCAAATTTTGGCTTATTAGGTTAATGAATATTAAGCAAATCATGGGGATCAGGTTGATTTCTGTAGGGGTCAAAATACAGGAGTCTGCCATAGCACCTGTTATATTCAGAATTTGCTTTTTCTTGACAGAGTACGTAAAACACCTTCATGTGTGTTTTAAAAACCCAAGCTATAGTCCCTTCACTGTTTTAGCCTGCTGCTGTATTACGCCTCTGCTTTGCATTTTCCAGGCTGATTTCCAGTGAATCTGATTTCAAATGTTTAATAGGTTTTGCTTTACATGTTGAGTTGCACCTCAAGTTTTTTACTAGTGTATTTAGTATTATGATAACTTCTCTCATTTATCCCTCCCATTACTAGTAGTAAGGAAATACTTCTAGAGAACTTTTTTTGCCTACTGTTGGGCTAGGTCAGTCAGACAACATCGTTGTGGGAATTTGCGTCCAGAATATGGCATTATTGTTAAGTCTTGGTTACGTCTGGAACTGTAGCAGTTGGTTTTCTCTTACTACTGTAGCTGCTGTTGTCTTCTGTCCTTAGAGTAGTCATTCCTGTTTCTCTGGAGTCTAGCACATTATCCACAAAGCCAGCATCACATGTGATTGATTGCAACAGCAAATTAAAACAATGCTGATTTAAAAATTTTTAGGTAGTGATGTTCTGGTTTTGATCAGTCCTCTTTCTCTAAATAATTGCACTTCTTAATTTATACTGTGACTAGAAATTTTTGCAAGTGAGTCTCTTGAGGGAGGATGCACAGTGATTTCTTCCATCTTTATGGTTCTGCTTAGCAGCTTTCTATGGTGTTTCCCCTTTTTTGGCCCAATTTTCTCACCCCAGGAAGGTGGAGGTTTACCATCAGCTTCAGTGGTAGCTGAGCACGCTTGTTCTGAAGAAACACAAAGGAAAGTATCTGCCATGTGCTGTGGCAAAAACGCAGTTACACTTTCGTTTTCCAGCATCTGAAACACCCATGTGACTTGAGGTCATCTCAGAATGTCCATGTGAAATATCTTTCACTGCAGAGGACAGAAACCATACTGCACTGGGCTGCCTCTTAGGCTTATTTTTCCCCCTAGTTAGAATAATGGAATTACAGAATGGTTTGGGTTGGAAAGGACCCTAAAAATCATCTTGTTACAATCCCTTTCTGTGGGCAGGGATATCTTCCACTGGACCAGGTTGCTCCGAGCCCATCCAATCTGGCCTTGAACATTCCAGGGATGGGACAGCCACGACTCCTCTGAGCTACCTGAGCCAGTGCCTCAGCATCCTCACACAGAAAAATTTCTTCCATAAAAAAATTCAGATACTCTTAAACAGAGGCATAAAAGCAGCCTCAGTGCTTTTTCCAGGCCTGACAATTTGCTGATTATTTCACTACATTTAGCACGAATCTTCCATGCCAACTGTGCTTGAGAAGTGCTTTAGAACAAATTATAAATCATCAGTAAATGTAAACCACTCCCATTTTCTTCCCATAAGGGTTGTAGATAAGCAGCAGCACTGGTACCATCCAGCCTCAGTAGTAGCCATAGTTTACCAGATCACCAGCTGATTTATTTGTCTCAGCAAGAAGCTATTGCACCATTTGCTGGCATACTGGAAAGGATCAACAGGGAAGTGTCACGGGTTTAATGTTACTGTGAAAACTGTTCAATAGTGATGATCACCTGCAGCTCCAGTATACCCCATTAAAATGGCAACAACTCTCAGAAAAAATGCCAAAAAACCCTCAAACTCCTTTTACACAACTCTGAAGTACCAGCACACCAGAAATACCTGAGTGTGCAGTGCACCATGAGTTACAGCAACTTAACTCACCTTTACTCTTGTTGCAGAAATAATAAATTTGTAAAGCAAGAAAAAGAAGTGATTCTTGCCAACCTAAGTCCATTCACGAATTAATTTTTATTTTCCTAAGTCACCAGAGTGCATGAACGTTTGTATTTCACAGTGCTCAGAAATAAGTTACTTTTTTTCTAATTCTATGATGTATAAATCTTCACCAGCTTGAATGTACTGTTAGCTATTGCAAAGCACATGTGACTAAATTTGCATTCATGTCATGTTCTACTGGTTTTATTAGAATTTTCTCCTCCTTTAATACTGCACCATGCATTTTAACATTAGAAACTTTTCACCTTAATGAATTAGCCTTAAATGTGTTGCTACCTTTTAGTTTCCTAGCAGCTGTAAAATAGCTATTTTTTGTTCATTTGATATAGAATTGTAAAAACTGCATTTATTTATACAGAGGCATTTATAATACTTATTTTACAAATGTTCTTATATTCTGAATAAATTTCTAATGCTGTTTCTTTGCCTTGGGAGTTGTTTCACCACGGTTTGTACCTTTCTGTTCAGTGGGACTACCTAGAGATACCTTGGCACAAAGGTACTTCGCCTCCAAGCTAAGATGTAGATGGTTTGACATTGTCAGTAAAGTTCACTTAATAGAGCCATGAAAAGCTGTTAAGAACTCAGATCTGGCCACAGGTTTTAGCTGGGCTCAAGAACATCAGTACTTCTTCTCACCAACTGTCTACATCCTCAACGAACACTTTAAAGAAATGGGTGTCTGTGAAACTGTTACCACCCGTCCAGTTCTTTCAATAACAAGTTATATGGACCAAAACAAAAAGAAAACAAAATACTCAATATTATATAAATATTCTAAAAACACTGATTGAAGTTCACACACTTCCTTTCTCCAGTTTGTTTAACACGTTTTATTTTTTTTCCATTGTGTTGAATGGACTTCTTCATCCACCTTCAGAGCTGACATTAAAAAATACTTCCTCTCCTGGCACTAGATATAATTGGAGCTGGTTTAAGGCAAAACATTCTACAGTGAAAGAATAACCTGTACCAGCAGCACAGACATTACATTTCATGATGACCAGCAATCCTTCAGTACTTCAATACCTTTATTTATAAAGTAATTTAATTTTACAGAGGAAAAAATAACAATATAGAAGAAAATGTCAACTTAGTCATAGTCTCTTAAATGGTGTGCTTCAGTTTTGAATCAATTCATAATAAAATCACAATCATCAGTACAGTAGATGTTACAGGTAGTTACAGATTTTACTTAATAAAATTGAAGAGTTGACTAATGCAAACTTTCTTCAAAAGAACATAATGGAAGTTGAATAAAATCTGTAATGATTTTAACTCTTTAGCTGTACATACTTTCTACTTAATTAGCACCGACGTGCCACTTACACACAGCGGAAAACAGATCGAGTTCTTGAGCTTTAAACAAACAAAAACAAAAGGAAGACATAACCCTTCATGCCTGAGCTACACCACAAAGCACTGGCTCCTGTTTTTTGCGAGGCATGCAGTGCTGCCCTGAAAAGTGTCATCATTTGGAAGCAATACCCAAGCCTGGGGCCTGGAACATGAACACCAATCGAGCATTCTGCCTGAATTAACAACCCCACACCTTCTGGGGGGTCTGTTTTGCTTTTTAATGGTAAAAGTGCCTTGCAAACCCAGCTAAACTGCTCCTCAGGGATGAAGTTCAACTTCCACATAGTGCAGTGCCATGCAGACACAGTAAAGTTCTGTTGCAAGTATTGGCGTGAGAAGTATTTGCTGAGAGCTCTTAATCATGCAGTTTTCCTTCCTTTTTCTGCATAACAAAATTATATACCCAACCAGTAAGATACAAATTTCATCCCCACAGTTAAGTAATTTTGATCAAACATGCTTAAAAAAATTTGCAGAGTTCTTCTCACCATTGGAAACATGTAATAGAGAACTGTGTTTGCAGGATGTTTTCTTAAAAAGCTATGAATGCCTTATTTTAAAATGATTAATGCTCCATGAGCTGTAATCATTTTCTTAAAGGCACTGAACTGTAACCCATACCGGAAACAAGAAGCTAGTTCTTCTTATCAACAATATAAATGCTTAGAAATGACAAAATACTCTGTTTTCAGTAAAATCCATAGAGACCTTTCCAAATTTAAACATTCTGTACTTTGTGAAATGTTAATAGTTACTTAAAAGGAAGCACTTTTTTTCCTAGAAGAATTGAAGGAGGACTCAAAGACACTTCTGACTTCCCAGAAATTTTAAGATAAGGGTTTTTGTAAAGCTGAATCTGTACAAAAAGTTAAGTCTTGCTGAACCTAGCATTTTCAATGCAAAGACAAGTTAAACCCCAAGTATTTTGTTTTATTGTACTGCTATCAGTCAGGAATAGTTCCTCTGGTACAATCTTGAGTATGGCCAATGTTGTTGTTTAATGCTGACTTCCTTTTAAGTTCACAAGCTACATGAAAAAGTGAAATGCACACACAGCACAAATCCTACTGCATCTATCAGTGCTTACGTATGGGATTAAGAACAGTGCAAATACTAGCATTTAGCCTACTTCCATTCTTGAACTACACTATTGCTATAAATGCATATGAACAAAACCTTTTATGGAAGAGTTTCTAAGTCTAATTTACTGTAAAAGCACCTTCAGTTAGTTTGTGTAAATTTACCATATCTTAAATAATTTTGGTTGTTTCAAAAGCTGAAATATTGTAATAACAAAAACAATTTGAAATTATGAAGTTGAGTATAAGCACCAGATTATTTAACATTTACAGTGCAAGACTTAAAATCGGTTTATTTACAGAAATCATTATCAACAAGAGAGACTATTCTACTCATTCTCAATAACTATGAGCTTCCTAACACATTTAGAATATAACCTCCTAACTTCAAACATAAAGGCACCTGGCTTTACCTCTGGAAGAGAAACCTGTTGCTCAGAATTTGTAACAAAACCCCAAGTATCTGAGGATTAAGCAGCCCACTGACCCCACAACTGGGCAGCCAGTTACCCCTGGAGCAGCAGTGCTGTCTTGCACCATAGGATATTGGAGTTTGGATTCTTAATGTAGACTCTTTGCTCTTCACACTGTAATGGCATGAGCGCAAAAGCAAATCACCACATTAAGTAAAGGTTGGAAGAACTGTGTTCTTACCTGAAATTACAATCTGAGAGCAAGTATGTTAGAAGTAGCCAGACCCGAAGCCTGCCTTGTTTTTAAAGGAACTGTTACATCTCTAACAGCCACAGGTAGGTGAAAGAAAATCACTAAGTATTGTTCTCAAATCACCAAATTAGTTCAGGAAGGTTGGAGCACAGCACAGAAGACTGGAACAGTGATTAGGCCCAAAATTTCATTAGAAACTATATATGCATGCTTGGTCTAAAGAATTTACATTGTGTTAAAAAATAAAACTTTGATTGTGCAATAAATAAAGCTATTTCCCCCTCTCCTTCCAAGAACTACTGTTGCCAGAGTGCAAGACACAGTTACTTTCAAAAGCTGGATGATTGATGTACATCAAGGAGGTGAAGTCAGCAGCACTTCAGTCACTTAACTGGGCAGGCCACTCTTCAGTCCAAGGTCGAAGTATAGAAGCATTCTAAGGAGAGATGCTAAAAACCTCATGCTAAAGCAGGGAGTTGATGTAGTACTAGAAACTGCACACTAGTACCAGACTGCTAGCACCACACAGCTGTAGGTTATTTTGCTAAATATTTGTTTACTCTGCAAGTTGATTCCAAGAACACTGACTGACCGTTCATTATCTGAATAACCCCAACATGGCAGCGTTCTCAAACTAACAATGTTTGTTTTTCAAGTATCTCGACAAAGCTCTTGAGTCAGACACGCAAACAGTTCCTATGTCTCTGTGTCTTAGCTCCTGTAAAGTAAAAACTCACAGAACTAAAGTCTGTATCTCACTTGCTATTTCATCACTGTTTTATGGAAGATAATGTAAACAGTATTTCTAAACTTAGAAATACAATTATAAAGGGATAGTGAAATAAGAACATAAACAACAGTAAACAAAATGTTCACAGTGCAGGGCATGATGGAGCCCACCAAGTGGGTCCCATGCCACCACACTTACATAGTTTTAGGATAAACCTTACTAAGAAAGCAGAAAGCGAGATGCTACTCTACAGGAAACGGTACCCTTATACAAAGAAGTTATTGCATATTTATCACATTTATTTGCAACTCACATTAAGGCTAGGTTTACTAAAATCAAAGACATATGTATAAGCTTCACTTTGGGTTTTTTAATGAAGCAACCAATGTCTCTTATACTGAACCAACCTTTCACTAAGAAGAAAAAAATGACCCAGTAAACAGAGGGCAGCCATCTCCTGTTCATAGAACGTGCTTCCGTTGTTCTAAAATCTTCCACTTGCCTGGGACAGGACTTCCCAAACAGATGACAGATGCTCCAAGTTCACTGCTTCATCAACATCCCCATTATTTCACAGAGCACTAAATGATCTATAACTAATTTATCTGAAAAGTCAACTTATTTATAAGAAGATTTCCACAGCCTGTTATTTAATTATGCCTTAGGAGAGTCCTGTTAGCTCCACAGGCAGTAGCAGCCTCAGGATATGATACAAACTTCTGCCTCACCATGAGTAAAGGCACTTTTGCTGGGAAATCAACTAAAATAGCACAAAAAAGTAACTAAAGATTAGTTTTCACCTGAAGCTGAATAATGTAACCTCCTCCAGCATTATCCTACCTTCTCAATTATTCTTCTTTGTCATTGTATGGCCTTTGGATACATTTAAGGAAAAAAAAAAAAAAAAAAAAAAGTGAGTCAAAGCTAGATTGAGCTATTTCACAATTTGGTCTTGAAAAACAAGGCCCTCAGAACCCTTATCCTCCAGAAGGAGGAAATGCTGTAGTACATTTCTCCTGTTGACTGGTACAGAAGTTGAACACTCCCATGTCTAAAATTATTACAGCATTAGAGTTCCAAATTACCTGGTGCCAGACAGGTGAATAAACCAGGAGAAAGTTCTAAAGCTATTTCTGAGGAAAACACTAGGTAGGGTATATGAAGTAGGGTGTTTGAAGGAAGACCAGGATTTTGGTTTTGGATGACATATATGAGTTGCATAAAAACTCAGTGCATGTACATACACTACAAGGGTGTAGTTCATTTAACCTATGAAGTTTATCAATTACCTCTATTCTAGAGAAAAGTCCATTTTTAAATCTGGGACATGCTTGCTATCACAAGCTGCTGTGACAAATTATTTCAGTGCATTTCTCTCCACTGCAACGCAAGTGCTCAAAACTCACTGACTTGAAGGTGACATAACAGTTCATCACCTCAACTCTTACAGGTTTTTTGTTCCTCCCCTCCATCCCCACCCCATCTTTCATGTTTTTCCTAAGAAAGCACTGTAGCTGAAAATGACTGAGGCTAGATCATTTAAATGCTAACTACAAGTGCAATTCAATACTACTGGATATATACAGAGCAGATACACTACACAAGAGATCTGAGGACAACAGCACAGAATACAATACCAAACACCCTTGGAATAGTTATTGAAAGCCTGATTAAGCTGTTCAGTGTCACACAATGCCTCTATTACCCATGCACCTGCCTTCCTCCTCAGCAAGATCTACAGAGGCTTATTTACATCCAGTATAAATTCTACACAAGTAACCTCTCACAGACAAGTTTAAGCTTCTCTTTTTTTGCAAGCAGCTGCTTTGTAACATCTTTTTATGCAGCTGTGGGCAGTGCACAAGAGCTGTTAGACACTTTGAAGGGCTGAGTTTTACCCAGTTTGAGTGTCATTATTGAAGACCAAGGAAGAGTAGGTACAAAAAGTCAACATGCTATAGATTTGACTCAAGTACTAGTGATTGCCAGCCAACAAAAACTATCAGTGTGAAGGAGGGAAGATATTTGAGGCAAACAATCAGTACAGAGAAAGGATGACAGGCTGAGGCTAGGTTTGAAATGTGCAACTTGGTTTCAAAATCACTAGGACTGAGGTGTCCTCTGTGAATTAGTTTCATTGCCACTGCGTAATATTGCAATGTTCTACAAAATAATGACTAACAAGTCCAATAATTTACATCAGAACAGTTAAAAGGTAAGCAAGCTGGTATACTCCTACAGTTAAAAATGTCAATGACATTCTACAAAACACACAGCAAGTTAAAATAAAAAAAAAATTTAAAACCACACAAAAAACCCCAAACAAACAAACAAACAAAAACAAAACCAAAAAACGAACAAAAAAACCCCCCAACCAAACAAAAAAAACCCACAAGTAAAAAGAATGCCCTCTAATGCACAGCTAGGAACAAGTGAACTGAACATTGGAAAGGTACTTATGTGGACAAAGGCTAGACTGCATTTAAAGTGCAACACTTGACTATGCCACTCCCATACTGCAAAGAGAACAAACCCTTCCAAACCAGCAGTCAGTCCCTGCATTGCATTTAAAAACAAACAAACAAAACAAAATAAAAAACTCCTGAGAAAGAGTAAGGCTGGATAAGAAACCCCCTCAATTACAACAGGCAAGTCTGATTCTTATTCTTAATAAGTTTGCTGTCAGAGGTCAAAACTTCTCATTATGGCATCATGGTCAAACTTGAAACTCAAGAAAGCTGTTGATGAAAAAGCAAATTTGTAATGGCCATTGCATGCCACAGAATGTCCCTCTACATGTTCTGGCAGTGGGTCTTCACTGGAGCAACACATCTCATATGCTGCTTCTGCTTAAAGAGAAAAAAGCATTAAACAAATTTTAAATAGGCAATAAAAGTATCAATAACAACACAAAGCCATACCTCAAACATATATTCAATTAATATTTATATCAAAACCTGTATGCTTAGTCATATACAAAAGAAGGTAACTCAAACAGCCATATCTACAAGTTGTCTTAGAGACTAGAATAAATCTTCAAATTCACTGCGGAAACACTTTCAATAGCCAGTTTTACACATATAATACTGTTTCATTTCTCAATGGCCATTCCTTAACAAAGAGGAAAAAAAAATGGCACTGTTTCCTGAGCAGCAAGTAAAGAACCGTGCACACTCTGCTGCAGCTTATTACTAGCAGGACAGAAAGCCTTGAAACACCACTCAATTACCAGCATAGTGTTGACTCAGATGCTATTTCTCTAAACTAGCTTTTAGTTACTTTTTTACTCAGCCACCTGGTGTATAAGTCAGTCCTTGTAATTAAGGAGAAGAATTACAAGACCAACATGAAACAATATCTTTTTCCTTAAAAACAAACAAAACCACAGACTACCTAGGAAAGACATGGCTTTATAAGATTTGGAAGGCTGGCATGAGGAAAAGCCCTCAACCATCATTATTTGAGTGCCTTCAGCCTGTAGCACAAGACAGTGGATGAAAATTCTGACTGCACTTGCCTGTTTCAAAGGTATCTTGAAGTCTTCTTGGATTAAGCCTTTTTTCACATTTCTGGTGAGGAGAATGACCACACGTTACACATTTTGTGATAAAGAACTGGCATTATATTTAAGCATAATCTAACAGGCATGCTCGTAATATTTGCTTTGACACATCTCATGTGTGAATTCTTTTACCTCTAGCTAACTAAAGCATTAATTCTGTCACATTACTTGATGTAGCAAACATGCTTTAAGTCCACAAGTCTTTCGGAAGCATGCAACATTTTAACAGTCACTAAAACATTTCTAACATGAAGACTTTTAGGGAAAATTCTGAGTACTTTCTAACTGTTTTAAGATGGAAGTTTCTTGCATATGATGGTGAGGAATCAACGTTGTGTATGCATAAGCTCATCTTCAGTGAGCTTGTCCCAAAAAAGGCAAGGGGAATGTATCTGTAAACATGCTGCTACCGACAATTAAATTAACACGCTTTAGGAGACACAAACTTAGAACTCTCTGGGGAAGAGATCTTTTAGCCCCGGTACAGAAAAAAAACGGCTCTTTGCACTCTCTGCAAATTAAGAGCTTCCTGGCCTTCAAATAACATCAGAAAATTATCAGTGGGACACAAAATATTTAAACTTCGAAAGACTGACCATCATGAAAATACAAGTGAAACAGAAAAAGAGAAATATTTAGAAAAGTCTTTGAAGAGCCTACAAAGTAATTGTGGACCATTAACAGTTGTTTCCATTAAGATCTTACAGATTACCATTACAGTTTTTTCCTCTCCATCCAAATTTCTGGGCAGTCAATTCACTCTTCTACACTCAGACTCAAACATAACTAATCATTTCTTGCTGCAGTGAGGATTTTAGGATGAGTTCATGGTTTCTGTATGTTCACATGAATAAGAGAAAGAAGGCAATAACCACAAGCCAGAATGGGAAGAATCTAGTTTAAAGCCTGTAAACAAGAAAAACTAAAGCATGGACAAGCCAGCTGAGCTGCATGGAGAACTGGGGACTCACTGCTGCACAAGAGCCAACAAAATACACAGAAGAGCCATAAAAAACGGGAATCAAAAGCACATTCTATTAAAGGCACCACAGCCCAGTGAGTTTACTCCCATTGAGAAGAACTGGACAAACACAATCAGTTACTGCAAGGGAAAGTAACAAATGAAGAGTGTAAATCCAGTGATACTGGAACTTACAAACTGCTGTTAACAGCTCTACTGTATCATTAAAAAGTTATATGAGATTCTGGCATTCAAGCCAAGTCTGTGTCTCAACATTTTTTTGCTGGAGAGAAGGGAAATAAGAAGTATTTGCATCACCACTTTCTAACTGCTGCATGACAAAACCCCATGCTAACAGTAAGACATCACACATTAATAAATGTGTACTACACTGAGTTATTACTACACACCACAGAAGGTTTTTACATGACAGGAACATGGAAAGCTGCAGGACTGTGTCCTGAAACAGCTGACAGATTTTCAACAGCTAAAATCACTTATTTCTAAAATGCAAACTTTGACATTTAGTATGCTTGTTTATAGATGTATATGCATACAAAGTAGTACATGTTATACATCTACAAACACATATCAAATACTCTGATCAAACATACTCTTAATAGACATGCGCTCTACTTTGTTTCAGTAGGACATTGTCTTGGACATTTGTTAAGCATTACCGGAACCTATTAATGACACAGCCACTGCATGTTTCTTACCAATGTATGGTTTTGCTTAACTGGTTGACTGTGCAGTCCATTTGTTCGTTTCTTTAGGCTGGAAGTGTCTTGATTTTGCTTTCTGCCATTGTTCCTCAGGCTCTGACTCTGCTGTTAAGTCCAAAATAAGTAGAGGGAAGAATTTAAATGGCGGAATTGGACGTAATTGCATTTCATGAATTTCATACATTTCATTTCATTAATTTGGACGTCACTTCCTACTTAGTAAGTAAAACTTCCCTCCAAGTAACTTCAAAACATGTAAACATGTTTTGCAGAAAAACTGAAGCCCACTGAAAAGAACCAAACATACACTCATGCTACAGGGCCATCCGCTGTTACTCATTCTCTCTTGCACCATGACAGAATTATTACATAATTAATTCACTTCAGTGAGTTTCCATGCACTGATGCAGATATACTAGAGAAAACACCAAAATGGTAAGTACTAATTACTATCTGTACATGAAACAACACTATTACTACCTGATACCACCACTTCTAGTGTGAGATAAATCAAAGAATTCCCAAGAGTATTCCCCCACTTCATGTTTCTATTTTTGTATTTGTGGTGATTAAACTGACTGGTTTTCTCCTAGAGAGGAAACCCTTATGAACAAAGACATCTGTTTTAAATAGTCCAGATGCATATGCTTGCCTAAATAGCAACCCACCTTTATTTTCAAAACTTCAGACACCTCTGCATGATTATATGACTTCTGTGGCTGTTTTGGCTTCACCAACTGCTCTCCTGAAAAGCCATCTGTAAACACCTGTTGACTACAGCGAAGTTTGGATCTAGTACAGGAAAACAAAGACAGTTTACAACACACCTTCAAATCTACTGAGAGCAGAAGACAAGCATGAAAGAATTTTCTGCTTTCTGAGAACAATCTGGAGCACAATCTTAAGTAACCTAGTATGGAAACTCTAATAATGCTCACTGTCATTTGTACTGTTCACAGACAAGAGGCTAAGTCCACATTAATATTTGTGCTGTTGTTCTCAGTGTTGGTGTTGCCCTAGGTCAAATTACTGAAGTCCTAAAGTTTAAAGCTTGCTCTACCACTTCTCACTCAGCTGAATCTAAAGCCAGCAGCACTTGTTGCCCAACTGATTCCCACAGGTTCTATCCAGCTAGCCACTTAGAGTACTTTACAGTCCTACTTTAGAGAGTCCCACTTCTGTGCAGAAGTGCCAAAAATACTGAACTTGAAACACTGGAAGTTATCTATTTTCTTTAGCTTCTGGCTTTTTTTGATTCCCATAAAGAAGACTGAGAAAATAATCTCAATTCTGACACCTGTGTACCATGACATTAATTAAGTTTTCACCTTACTTACAATCCTATCATATATGTCTATGCTTTTTTTTTTTATTATTTACCCATTACTGTAACACAAATTGTTGGAGAAAGATAAAAGGACATGAAGTATTGTATATATTTGTCATTGGATAATACTGTCGTATTTGTGTGGCCAATGTTTTATAAGAAAGAATATAGAGATGTTAAACTGACCTGGTTCTTACCTAGCTTTTTCCAAGTTGGACTTAGAGGGTGTGCTCCCTGTAGATGAAAAACCATTGTCACTGTCTGAGGAGTCTCCATTCCTTCGGGAAATCCATTCCCTCAATGGTCTGTGAGCAAGAAGTACAACAAAATCTACTTACCAAAACAAATCTAAAGAATTTAAACTTGTCTGAAAGACCCTGGCCTAGCATTTGCCTTATCTCAAACATACCTGATGAAGGGAATTGCCATAAAAAATTTGTTAGGTGCCAAACCCAGCTTGGACTTTGGGGTCATGTCATTTCTGTGGCATGGTAATTTGTCGATGGAAAACCACTCAATATTCTAGAAAAAACAAGAAATTAAATCAAAACACCTTCTTTTGCAGCCTTAGCAGAATGTTACAAATGTGTACCAGCCAGAAGTATTTCCCTTAATTAAAAAATTACCATGGAAGACTTAAATTAATGGGCCACAACAGAGTTTTTCACAAAAGGTTAATTAACTCTTCTGCCTGCTACCACAGTAGCAGATGGTAGAGCACAAACTCATTGCATGACATTGCACCTAAAATATGAAAGGTACTAGTCAGCAACTAAATTCTGAGTGAGAGTTCATAAACAAACCAACCAAACCACTGCACACAGAATGCCATAAATAAATGTACGGGATTTGAATAACTTTCAATAACTCTTATGAAAAATGCCATCAATACTGGACCACCAATACCCATTCAAAAGTAAGAAGGGTGTTTAGTTTGACAGTAAGTTTCAGGTTTTGTTATAGAAGAAAAAAAACTATGGGGATACTATTTGTATTACTGTTTATATGTTATAGTTTTAATAATTAAAACTATATACTTTGCAGAATGGGGAACTAAACAGGAATTGTGACCACAGACGGTGTAGAAGAACCCACATGAGATTTGCTATCACAGAATCTACTATAAAAGCTCCAGGTCCAAACAAGATGCAAATTATAGAAATAAGTTACAAACTGAACAAGTTTTCAATATGGTTCTATAGGGAGTACAAAACCAGCCTGCCTGATGGCATTAGATCAGATGATGACAAAGCTTCAAAACTCTGTCATTGCAAGAACTCTTCAACATTCCCACACATACGGTCATTTTCTACAATGTACAATATTTACTGTGTATTTTTAAAAACCCTCAAATTTCATCTTACGTCATATTTTAAAAAACAGGCCTCTAATGCAAGAAATTAAGTCCTGTCCAGTCAAATACTTTCCCTATTCAGAAAGGAAGATACCCTGTTCAGTGACACACTCTGCATGGAAATATAGCTGTCTTAAACTGAATTGCCATAAAAGAAAAAATATTCAAACTTCAAAGATTATAGATACCACTGGCAAAGATTCCAACAAGTTGCCTTTGCCTTTCCCTTTCACAATACCTTTTAAAAACCTAATGGTACCCAATATATCCAAAATAGTTCCTTTTTCTGTCCCCTTCCCAACCTCCTTCTTAAAATACACTATTTCTCAAACCTGGACAGTCTTAGCCATGAAAGAGAGAAAAAAATCCTTAAGTTTGTCCTTTTGATAATGTTGTATGCTTCTGCCCCAACTAATAATTATAACTTGAGAATATATAGTTACATATGCATCTGTAACTAGGAATAATATGAAATTATTAATATATACACCACCTATAAGAAAAGGAAAGGAGAATTGTATTTTAGCAGCATGCTCTATTGTCTTTTCATGATGAATGGAGATGTCAGACAGATGTTCAAGTATCAGACTTGCAAGTGAGCTCCAAGAAGTCAACATAAAACCCTACAGTGCAAAGATGCCACTGGTACCTAGCATTTAAGGTGTTCACTTTGCTTAGCGAGTTCATTATTTTACACGCTTCTGGCTTTAAAAATAAACCTTTGCAAAGTTACTATAGATGCAAACAAGGTAGCACATACCCGAATTTCTCTTCTAGTTTTGGGGTTGAATTTTGTGTTCTTGGGAACTCCTGGAATGATGTACAGCCGTGCTAACTGATCATTAATTCGCAGCTCAATGTAGTCCTCTTTGCAGATATAGTCTTTTATGTCAAACCCGGTTTCTTCAAGCACCTGAAAAACATTTAGATGAAATCAGTGTGTGTGTATTCAGAGTTATCCTTTCACAACCTATTACCACAAATGAAGGACTGACTATTTTTCAGATACAACCATGAAAGCTGCTGGAAAAAACAAGCCTTTACACAAGCCTAGATGTTTGCTCAGAAATAGAAAAAAGTATCTACATGCTTTAGATTTCTTTAAGATGGCGCATCTGTAAAGCAAGTTGAAATAATTCTATTACACCTTCATGTAGCAATTTACTAATACAGATGGGGTTAGTCCTCATCAGCTTCTGAAAAACTACTAAACTCTGCAGGCACTGCCAAGTGAAGACCTCTTCAACTAAATTTTACACAGATGCATCTTATGGTTTTGGATATGTGCTGACTCCAGTGAAAGAAGTGGAAAGATTTATTTCAGATACAAAATAAATTGTCAGTCTATCCACAGTGACAATCTAAGTTGATGGAAAAAAGATGGTAACAACAGTGCTATTCACTAGTGAAATCTAAATCAATTTTTCAGATTAACACCATTAAAATATTTCTTTCCCCAGTATAACTGTGCCACCTTTAATGCTTTTGCTGGCATAACTTGAAGTAAAAAGGAAGACATACTTCATGTAACTCCTTCTTGAAGCAGATGTCTTGATTATCCTTGATAGGTATACTTAAACAAACAAACAAAATGCCAAAACCCTGTGATTTCTCATATACTGATTCAGTCCAATTGAAGAACATTAAATGCATCATACTACTTTCCCTCACCTTAATTTTCTCTCTCAAAAACTTTGATTGTATTATGTTGAATGAACACTAAATTTGTACCAGCAATATTCTTTTACAGGCCATTTTGAATATGCAGCTCCACATATCTAGGTCTCCAGGAGCAATAAATACCACAGATTATTTTATTTTTCAGACTTTACTTGCCATATACATTGATTCTTATACACTTCCTGCATAACTGAAAAACATAAAAGTAAAGTTCTTCACAATTTTTACATTAAATTCTACAACCTCCAACTCAGCTCCTTAGCCTCTTTACATAGACCACTGTAGATTGGCTACATTCCCATTTCTCCACGTTTTTACAGCTATGGTGAGCCTTAAAATTAATATGCCAAAAGAAGTAAGATTTCCCAAGCACCACAAGTAATTCTTAAAAGTAAATTCACAGTTCAATAGAGAACTTCGAAAACAGTACTCACTTAATTTAGCACATTAGTGCAAAATAATGTGAAACAAACTTTGGGTTTTTTTTAATTATATAACCTCAAGCTTGATTACCTTTTTGGAACATCAGAAGATGATTGCAAGAACAGACTATTCACACAATTTCAATAAGTTACCTAAGTGCCTTTTCACCCAACACATACATCCAGATTTCAGCAAAATTTCGCTTCTTTATCTTAAAGCAGTTGATATAACTTACCTCTCTAGCAGCACAGTCATGAGGTGCCTCTTCTTTATTTACTTTCCCTTTTGGAAATCCCCAACCAGATTTTGCTAAATAGCCCTGAACCAAAAGAACCTACAAAATACAAGGGAATGCAACTGTCAAACATGCAAGTGTTCTAACCTATTTCATTAAATGTCCTCCCTCCACCATCCCCTCATTCTCCAAAAGAATATGTTCGCCTCAAGGAAGGAAACCATTAGGTTTGCTGTGCTCTAGTAAAAACTGCAAAATTTTTTACAGAATCATGTAACTCAAAATAAAAAATTAAAAACTGAGAAGGAAAGCAAGCAGAAGTGTGTTTACTGTCTCACATACTGTATTTCTGTACACAACCACCAATATCAAGTAACTGTCAGATCTCTTCGAATCTGGCAGTGAATGTAAATTTCTTCAGAAGAAAAATGAAAACAACAATTATTTCTGCCAGCATATGCCATCCCTCCTTCTAGACAGTACTTCACAACTATTTCCATACTTACATTTTCAAGTGTCTCATCAAGAATAATTGCACCATAGGTCGGCACTCCCATTTTATATTCTTTCCACTCCTCTAAAACCTTTTGTACATCTTCACCTTGAGGCAGTAAAAAAGGGCAGTGATTGAAGAGTATTGCAGCATGTTAAGGAAGATAAACTTAAGCAGCCAGTTCCAAAGCACATACTGAATACAAAAGATATTCACTTAAAATTTAGAATAAACACTCCCTCTCCTAAGCCCTCTCAAAATATATTCTCTTTGAAGTAGAAAAACATTATGAATAGTCCATTACCAAACATTAAAATTCAGAGAACATCAAGCAATTTGACAATTCCTATACAAAGCAATCAAAATAAATGAAAAAAGACCCCCCCAAAAAAAAAACTAACCAAAAAAGACAGCCACAGAAAACAAAAAAATAAAAAATACTCAAACAAAACAGAAAAAAAACCCAGCACCAAGAAAAAAGATTGCACAAGACTACTTGCATGAAGGAAGGTAATCTTGAAAAAAAAAGTAACCCCATAACAGTTATTTTGAATATGTTATTTGCAAACACATTTTCTTAATTTTGAAGTGAAAAGATTTCAGTTCCTTGTGCTTGAAATAAATGGGAATAAATTTTTGCCATAATCATTTGTTAAGAATATGGCACAAAATCCTATCTTCAGTATTTACTATGCAAAAAAATTATTTTTAATGGCATATAGTTACAGAAATCTAAATTCTAATACACTTAATCAAAAATCACCATGCAGGGAAAATATAAACAACCCTATAACTCTAAAATTTTGAGAGAAAATCTGCAAGTCCTTAATAACAGTATGAATATTACATATTACATACACTGGTATAACCAATAAAGAATACGCCACAGCAGAATATTTAAAAATACACCGCAGGAGAATTAATGTTTGTGGCAAATACGGGCTAGAAAGGGAAATAGGTAATGAACATATAACATGTATTACATTGCATTTTTTTCTGTACTCCTACAATTACTAGGAGAATTTTGTTGGTCTGAAAATACATTTATAATTAAAAACATACACAAAAAAATAACAGCATAGCATGAACCAACAGAATATGACCATATTCTTACAGTTTACTGTAAATATGTAGTACTTCAAAGTAAATATATATTGTGAAACTAACAGATAAGTATGTGGTATAGTGAAACCGTGAATAATATTATCCTCAAAGTTAGAAGCACTACTCCAATCTTGCATCAAGAACATATGGGAAAAGGTTAAAACTAAAACACTTGCTGGATGAAAGCAACGAAGTTTTCTCCAGCAAGGAGTAGATAGTACACATTCCAGCAGCCCCTTCAAGCAACAAAAAAAACAGAGGCTAACTATTTGAATTCAATAAAAATGCAGCCTCTACCCTACAGAAACTTCCAATAAATACATACCACTGCCCATGGGGGAACACATACCACCTTCAGCTACTTTAACATTTATGTCATTATTTACTTGAAAATTAATTAAATTGTGGAGTTCAGTTTGAAGAGCACCAACAGCTCACCCTTGAAATCAACCCAGCATGCAAAATGCAACCATGAGAAAAAATCCTCAAACATTAGAAAGTGACTCTTTTCTACAGTTCTTTAGCAGTCCAAGAAGCATCTCTTTTGCCACAAAATTATGGAAGTAGTGAACACGGTAACATCACATACCTAGCAATACTAACATTAACACATGAACCAACATTATGATACTATGAAATATTGTTAAAAATATCCAGTTTGCATTTTACCACTGAGACAGAAAATAATAGGAGCAACAAAAAGGATATCAGCTTTAGCAAAGTCTCTTATCCCACACTGAGGTAATCCTGGTGTGTTTTGCATGTAGAAATCCAAATAAAACCAATGGGCAAGTTCAATCTGAAAACACACTCTGATTGCATTGTCTCTCTCTTCACTTGGAATGTGCAAAATAAATCGGCTGCCAGGAAAGAAAGAGCAAGATTAGCCAAATCTACTGATTTAAATATAGTTAACAATAAAACACTGCAACAGTACTATTCCTGATCCATTAGCACATACCAACAGACCACCAGATCCTCCTCATGTTCCACAAGGACAGTAAACAGTTTTCACAAAATAAAATACAGCTTTTGAAGTCAAGAAGGAAAACAGATTATGTTCTTTCAGAAACATCAATTACAATACACTAAGTAAATTAACTGTTGTGAAAACAGGCAGTGTGAAGACAACTTACTTAAATGGCTGTGTTATAAAAATGAAAGCATTTTTACAAGTCCATTAACAAACATCTGCAAACTCGGATATTTCAGTGCTTTTTTTCCAGGACACAAGCTGAACATAGTTATACATTGTCACTTAAAACCACAATAAACTAATAATTTATGTAGATTTTAAAATTCAATGTGATCCTACTAGTTTTCTCAGTCTGAAATCAAACATAGACAATCAGGTTTAGCCCAAATATTGGCACACAGAGTCACTGAGATAAAAGTTCAAGCAGCATTGTGTGATAGCCCATTTTAGTTAAGCAGAATTTTATTTATTTATTTATTTATGTCTTTATATCAAAAGCAGAACTTTCTTTTTAGAAATTTAAGGTCTAACACCCCACTGAACTTAAATCACTTGATGGAGATCTTTGACATTCAGTTACTGACTGTCACCAGATAAATTCCAAAAGCGCATAATGCCATTGCTCAAACTAGAAATACTGTATCCTTACTTAAAATCTGACAAATATGAATTGCCACAGAATCTCAGAATTGGTTGCCCCTCCAAGGCACTCTGGCCAAGGACAGAGGCAGAAAGTTACTAGTTCAGGCGCACACTTGACTTCCCCAGGCTTCTAGGCACATTCACAGGTCCCCAAGTACTAGCACAAGTCTCCTCTTCCACCCCATAGCCTTGCCCAGATCCTTAAACCCATGACACAGGTCCCTGCTCCACCACACGGTCCAGCTTGAAGTTTGCTAGTGAGTACACATGCATGACAGGTATGGGGAAAACACCTGTCCCCACCTCCCACCCAGTGCATGGAAGGTGACTCACAGTCCTGCTGCAGCTGGACACTCATCATTGCCACGCCAGACAGTGGGAGCTGAGACCCCCTCCCCTGGGAGTGGCTGGCACTGAGATCTGCTCCCTCACTCCAGCAACTGACACCTTGCCCACTCTCACACAGCTCTCATCAGCAGCTGGCACTTCATCCTTGCAGCACACATACACAGGGCAGAGAATGGAATTACCCAAAAATAAATTTTTACTAAGAAGATGTAGGATAAGACAGTCTGTGACACTTGGGCAGAAGGGTCAGACAGAGAAGTGTACTAATATGCCCAGTTGTACAGCCAGCCCCTTTTATACCAATTAGTGCAAGTAACAGGTTTGTTTCTTGTCATTGTGTCCACTTCTGATTTCTTAGGTCTATGTCTACATATTTGTTCATTCTGATTTCCCCACTTTTTTCCTGTTTTCCAGGAGTAGGTCTATATTCAGAAAAACTTGCTGAAGTGAACATTCCTATTGCCCCTCATCAACGAGTGGCCAGGTTTGGTTTTCACCACCGCCTTCCTTATCATTCCACTGTTGGGTTTGTAGCCTTGTATGCCACAACTGAGACACAGAACTTAAAGGAGGGGTGCAAAAAGTAAAGCAAGCAAGAAGACGAAGTCATTGAAGTCATTTATTGTTCTCACAGTTCAGCCTTATATACTGTTGCAGCCCAAAGTAGTTACAGCTCACAAGCAGTCACATCACCAAGCCAGAATTTCCCCCTAGTTACAGAATCTGCCTATTGTTTGCATTACTTGGCAGCCTTACAAAACCACATAGTTTCAAAAAACTTGATAGCTGCATATCCTGGATTTTCCCATCTCTTCCCCTCGTATCTGTTGTCTCTTATTCCATGGTCTGTACACTACCAAGACCAGAATATCTCAACCAACTGTGCTCTCTGTTCCGTCTCCCATTTGTTCTGCCATATTGCCCCCTTCATATTGCACCAATAGAATTTTCTTTATTGATTTGATTAATCTCTGCGAACACTGCAAAGTACAAGGCACTACAACAACTACACATAATGCCCAAAGCATAAATGGCTACTTCAACTAAGTTCCTTATCCAGTCGCTAAGCTCTCAATCTCCCAAAAGCTGTCCCAACCAAGCTGTCATCAACCTGTAATTTACTCATGCAGTCTCTCAGGGCCTGAATGCTAGCATGAATAGATTGAGAACGGTCAGAGAGATTCACACAACACATCCCATCAAAATCTTCACATCCGTGGCCTTGCACTAAAAGCAAAAAATCTATCATGGCTCTATTCTGCAAAGTAGCATGTCTAACAGAGACAGCATCAGTCAGCATCCCTGACAAAGCCAGGGAAGTGGCATTAGTCTGTTTAGCTAGCCAACAGCCTAATTAGTTCAGCAACCCTAAAGCCTTCCCCACGACCACTCCTGGGGCAAAAAATGATGCTGCACAGCACTGCCCTTTAGATCAAAAACCAAGCTGGTCACTGCAGTCTTTGTCGAATGCATGCAAACTGCACCTCACTCTACAGGGATATCGGTGCCGAAAAATCATGGGGGGTCAGTACGGACAGCAGTCCTAAACTACAGGGACCTCCTTTGATGTACGAGGGAATAGCTACCAAGGCTCGATCCCCACAAACCAAAAACACTCCTGGTGGTAATCCTAAGGTAGTGTTATTGGACTTGGAAACACTGAACACGGTAGGATTGCACCAAAAACTTCGATTCTTATACACAGTGTGATAGGGAAACATCCCACACTTTTGATTGATGTTTCCCCATATAATTAAACCTAACACAAAAATCCAATTTCACACAACCAAGAAGCTCTAATTCCTGGGGCACCAAGGGTGCTTTAGGAAGGCAAGGGGTCCATTGGTCCCACGTCTCAGCAGGATTTTCTACATACTTCTTAGTGCAAGCAGTGGCCTTTTGTACTGGCCAAACATCCACTGGCAACCCAACTAGACAGGCTGAAAATGGATTTTCAAGGGATGCAGTAGCTAAGCATAGGGTATCTTGTCCTGTTAGTTTTGCCAGGGTTACCCAAACATTCATCTCGGGTTAGTTAATAGGCCAAGCCGTGCTAGTAAAAACAAGCAATGCTAATAAGCATAAGCATAACATTTGTTTTAACTCCATGCTTTTCCTTAACTATTTAGTCACAGCAAGCCACTGCTCATGAGATAATTCTTGCCGTTCAGACAAATCAAATTTATGCCCACACACTAAGGATACAATTTGTACATTGCTTCGGCTGCCTCTTAGGGGGTCAGACCAATAACAGGCAGCTCACCTTCTATGAGAAGCACAATGCCACACACTCCATATTCCACACATTTACACTCAACCCAAGCCTGATGATGTTCAGTATGACAAACTAAGCAGGGAAAAGAAGGTAGCAGTCCTGCAACTAAGTTTCAGCTCAAAAGTAGTGATTCAGCTAGGATCAGTGTGCTCCTAATCTAAAGCAGAGACAGATTCCTCAAAAGGAAATTAGGCACTGTATAGACCACCCCTAGACGTGTGGTTCACAGGTTCTCCTAAAGTGGATGACCTAATCCACCTTAACACCTCTAGGTAACCCAAACCATCTTCCCAAGAACATAAGTCTGCTAGTCATCATGCAGTTGCTGATGAAGCTCTTCTCACAGGTATCCTCAGAGAGCAAAATCACAGATCTTCAGAGGTTGATGTCAGGCCTGGATCCTCAAGTGGTGCTGCCAAGGATTCTTGAAATGGTTTCATATTCCTTGCCAGAATCCACCTCAGTCCAGAAACACAAGAATAACTTCAACCCTAGGTGAGTAAATCAGCTAGGCCTCATCACTGCACACTCAATTAAAGATTTTCATGTAGAAACTTTTAGAAATTGCCTCTGCACTTGCAAGTCTTCAAAGGAGTATTACTCTGCAGGAATCAAATTTTACTTGATTTGCTTTGCTTTCAAAATTTTTAGTGTAAATATAGTGTATACATTCTTGAGGAGCCATCCCCCTTCTTTTGTTTCATAACAATGTGTGTCCCTCATTATAAAACATGAAGGTAACATAAAAAACAAAACAACATGTGGCAAAACAATAAACTCACACCAAGCAAAATAAACGCACAAAAATAAATTAGATAATACACGCAATTAGTAGTACACAAAAGATAAAATGGTAATTTAAAACAATGCATTATCAACTCCCTAAAGACTGTGCCATCACCCAGAGTCTGCAGTAACTGGCAAGCCTCATTTTAGAGTGAGGGCTTGGAGAACCATTCCCAGATAAGATTTCCAAGTTCACTTCAAAAGGGGTTCCAGCTATTATAGGTCCAAATTCAACAAGTCAAAATTATCTGAGTACAGTTTTGGTGCAGAAAACTCCTGGGTTTGTTGGTATACTTCTCGACTAGGTAAGGTCAGCACTTGGCCAGGGCCCAGGTGTTAACTGGAATAGTCTCCCTAATATATCCTAAAAACCTCTCAGCAACAGTAGTTAGGAAAGTTTCTTAAAATAATACATCTTGTAGATAGCTACACAATGGTATGTGAAGATTTATAAAGCAGCCAGCTTTGTCATTTATCCTTAGCTAAGTAGTAATAAAGCATGAAAAAAAGCATGTAGCGGCTTATATAACCAGTAACAGTCATAATATGGAATTGATACTCATTCTTCAGTGCTACCTATAAAAATAAAACAGAGATTGTTCTTATTTCTATAACAAAATAGCTGTATCTCATAATTTAAATATGCAAATTTTAAAATGAATTTAAAAAAAAAATATTCAGGCTTTATGTCATTCATTCGTATAGTAAAAGAATTGTATCTTAAAATTTAAACAAGTATATTTTAACAAAACTTAAAATCAATTTCACTGAAACTTAACTTCACTGAAATGTAACAGAAAATATTAAAGTTAACATTACTGAGACTGAACAAAAATTGTTCTTAACAGAAATTAACTTATTTGGACTCTTATCATTATAAATAAGATACTGAAAATTTGTCGTCCAACAGTTAAACATCAATAAACAATATACAAATGAGTTGATTTGTAACTGAAATAGCAGCAATATGGATTTACTGGAGAGAATATAAAGGTGTGGCAAATACATTGTGATTTTATGTAATTTAGTTTTGAGACTAGATCATGGCAACTGTAAATATTACTATCTGAAAATATCTATTATTATATGAAAATATATATTTGTAGTCAGGACTTTTCTGGTGTCAGTACAACTTTACCAGGGTTTTAAAGTACAGCATTACTCAAAAAAATGACAGCGTAGATTTTGGCAAATTGCCCTTCTAGTCTGTACAACAGATTTGAGCCTGGCCTAATAAAGGTAATGGGATATAAATATTTAAGGCTAAAACAACAAGAATTTAGTTATATAATAGTGCCATGAATTTTACACAAGTGACTTGGTTAGGTTAGTTGGTGCATAAGACTGATACTTGCATACAAACAGCTACAAAGCTAGGGGTTCAGTTTATTCCAAAGATTAAGCTACTGTTTACTATACTTGTGGTCCATCAATATACTTAAACTGTTTTGATATCATGTCCAATTTCAATTTTAATGTGGCAAGGAAGAATAATTACACTTGAATCACTAAACAGCTGTACTGAAAGGTTCACAATAAAATTACCTTGTTAAAACTATGGAGTAAAAGGCAAGCAACTGGTAAAGCTGACAGTGGAGTTTCATGTACTAATTATAGCTAAGTCTAGAATAACTACTGCAGGTAAAGCTCAAAGTTTGCCTTGAATGTGAGCAAAATCATGTTAAATTTGTGACTTAGCTAACTACCCTCAGTAAATCATGCAGTCTTCCTGTGTTACCAATACGTAGAAAGACAATGCATCCACACAAACACCTTTATATCTTTCCAGTAACAATCCTGTTAAAAATCACAAATCACAGGTTAGCGAAGTCAGAAGGTAAATTTTATCAGAGTTCCAGTTAGTATGTAGCATCAGTTGGTATTTTGATGTTCTATAGCTGCAGCATGCTGTGCAGGTCAGTGCCATACGGGGGGGCCGCACCCCCGCAGCAGCAGCAGAGCAGCAGCACAGCAGCAGCAGCACAGCAGCAGCGGAGCAGCAGCGGAGCAGCAGAGCCAGCACAGCGGCAGCAGAGCAGCAGCAGAGCAGCCGCGGCTCCTGGCAGGCACTGTGCGGGGGCCTGCACCGTACGGGGGGCCCCATGCCGTGCTCGGTCACAACTCCTTCACCTCCTGGAAAGACAGCAGCTCCCAAGCAGGATTACACTGCTTACTACCATGACATACGACAGGGGCCACGATCTTGTCGGCCATTTCCAAGTCTCCCGCAATTAACGCTTCCCTTTTTAAACGAACCTATTTATCGTGAGGGTCTGGGGGAAACAGATCTGGCTCATCATCAGAATCTATAGGACCAGGATCAAAAGGTTCCTCTTTATCCTCCCCTTCTCCATTCCTGGGGCAGTCGCCAGCAGCAAAAGCTGCCACAGATCTCGGTACCCAGTATCTTTCTCTCGCATCTGGTGGCAGAGGAGGTGTAGATGGCTTTGAAAAAGGATTTATAGCCTTCGGTGGGTCTGCTAGTCGTACTGGATCACTACCCACAGCTTGACACTGTTCTTGTTTTTCCACAGTCTCTTAAATCACCCTCCAAGAGTGGAGCATCTCAGCCGCTGCCTTATTCCCCTTCGTGGCATGGTCCCATAATTCAACACCTATATTGTCCCAAAAGTCTTTCACAGACAGTAGACGGAGTAACATTTTCCCTCAGCAGCTGCCCGTTTCAGTACAAGTTTTAAGTCATGAGATGGCAAGGACTTGTTTCTTAAGTAACACAAGCATAAGCATAAAAACGTCTCTCCTGGGTAGACATCCTCCGACCCATACTTCCTTTCCCCGGCTCACCTCCCGATCCTGTGGAGGAATTATCCTGGGCACGATCCTGTTTTCTCCAATAGCACTTCAGTTCCGGGTGGATGTCCCGCAGAGATCACCACTTCCTCGCACGGGGACAACAACTGCCACGACTGAGAGACGGGACTTCAAAAGAGGGGTGCAAAAAGTAATCCAAGCAAGAAGTCAAAGTTGAAGTAATTGAAGTCACTGAAGTCATTTATTGTTCTCGCAGTTCAGCCTTATATGCTGTTGCAGCCCGAAGCAGTTACAGCTCACCAGCAGTCACATCCCCAAGCAAGAATTTCCCCCTAGTTACAGAATCAGCCTATTGTTTGCGTTACTTGGCAGCCTTACAAAACCACATAGTTTTAAAAAAACTGATATCTGCATATCCTGTACTTTCCCATCTCTTCCCCCCAATATCTGCATTTTTTTATTCCACAGTCTGCAACCTACCAAGCCAAAAACATCTCAATGAGCTGTGCTCTCTGTTCCGTCTCCTATATTTGTATGCTTTATTTATGGATTTCTCCTCTTCTTTCCACAGTGAAAAAGAGCCCTGGCCAGATACCCTTAAAGACCTTGGCAGGCCTGAGAGGGGGTCTGTGCGAATCTCTTGAATTTCAACACAGCCAAGTGCAAGGTGCTGTGCCTGGGCTGGGACAATCACAAGCACAATGTAAACACAGGCTGATCAGAGGCTGATCAGAGAATGGATGGAGAGCAACTGTGGGGAGGAGGATTTGGGCTGTTGGTAGATGAGAATCTTGACACGAGCCAACACTGTGAGCTCCCAGCCCATTCTTTTGATAGAACACAGTGTGCACAGAGGTCGAGGGAAGTGATTCTCAGCTTTTATTCTGTTCTGGTCAGACCTCACCTGCACTGCTGTGTCCAGCTACTGGAACCCCAATAAAAGAGGATGAGGACCTGACGGAGCAAGTCTTCACTGAGGCCTTCCATGACCTAAAGGGGGCTACGAGGGAGCTGGAGAAGCAATGTCATGTACTGACAGGACAAGGGAGAATGGCTTTAAAGAGAAAAAGGGCAAGTTTAGATAATAAGAAAAAAATACTTCACTGAGAGAGTCATGAGGCACTGGCACACATTGTGCAGAGAAATTGTGGATGCCCTGTCCTTGGAAGTGTTCAAGAGCAACCTGGTCTAGGAGTCCCTGCTTATGGCAGAGGGGCTGGGATTAGACGATCTTCAAGGTTCCTTCAACCCAAAGCATTCTATGATTCGACGATTCTCCCTTGCAAAAATAACCTTATTCACGTCAACGTTTTACCACTCTCTCCAATTTTCAATTGGCACTACCACTCCCAATATCTTTTAAAGGCTCTATTCTGACTGCTGAAAAGATTCCTTATCTATAAAGCTGCTGTAACTAAAAGACAAAAACTTAAAAGTCTATTTTACATCCAGTTGATTATATATTTCCTTGCCCCAGCACTGCAGCTGTACATCAATCTAAAGATAAAATAATGCAGCAGTATCAAAGAGGAGTAAGAACATTCCAGGCTTAGAGAGCAAGAGCAAAGTCAAGCCGAATGATACTTTTTAATGAAGAAGTTAAACTTCTAAGTTACTTGGAGTGACTGCAGTGCTAACAACATCTCCGGGTTGTTCTAGGTGCAGGTGCCAGGTGCTGGCAGTGATAGGCTGCTGCTGAACACATTGTGGGACACAGCTGAAGGCAGCAGCTGAGATGGTGGTGCCTACGGGGAAGCGTATTTAAGGACAAAAATACCAAACAGGCAGAGGAAGTGAAAAAAACCAGCATGAAACAGCAGCGCAAAGTTGGAGAAGGAGGAAGAGAAGATATCCACCCTACAGCCTGTGGAGGATCACATGCTGGAGCAGATGGATATGTCCCGAAGGAGCCTCAGCTCATAGGAATGATCCCACACTGGAGCAGAGGCAAAGCATAAGAGAGAAGGAGCAGCAGAAGGTGTGTTTTACGGACTAACACAATCCCCATTTGCCATCTCCTGAGCTGCTCACAGGGGAGGAGGCAGAGGAGAGTAGAGAATGAAAGGATAAGACGTTAAGTTTACCTGGGCAAAACAAGGACGTAGGGAAAGCTGTTTTTCAAATGTTTTTTGAAGAGGGGAAGTGTATGGCTGGGTGAGTATCTGGTTACTTGAGCAAGGTAAACCAGCCACAGTCCTGAAGTCAAAAGATAGGGTAACAGCACTTGCTTATAAGGCAAAAGGAGTATCAAGAAGCTGCTAAACCTACATTACGTCTCTGCACCTCCACTTCTTTACTCAGTTAAACAACTCCATAGCACGAGGCAGCATGACAAAAACTGACATGGATACCTGTGACTTGTTATTTAACAAAACCTAGTAACTGAGTAGGAAAAACCACCTGTCACTTTATACCAAAATGCCCACTAATATCATAAATAGATTGAAGAAGCTAGGAAAAGACAGATATTTTTATAATGCATTTATAACATTAGTACAAATATAATACAAAACACCATTTCGAAGACAGAAAATAACAGTATCTCAAAGTAACATAGTAAGACAGTGGGACTATTACAATGTAAGATTCAAATACTCATGTGCCCTTCTATCAGTCACCCCATGGAAGTGACACTAATAGGCTGTATCAGTTCTCACTGCAATTACCCTCTGGATTTTCTGAACAAGTCTTAAATTCTGTGTCATATGTGAGCAGGGATTTGAAAGGCAAGTTCCTCTCTCTGCAGGGAGCCCAGTGGAAACACAAACATGCTTCAGAGGCCAGATTTATGGAATTGAAAATTTACATGCCTATCGCAAATTCTGATTCTTGCATTAGACGAGTGCAAAACAATACAGAGCAGGACAGTTCTACCTTCCTGTGGTATTGTCACTTCTAAACATTTTCACTCATTTGAAAACCGTAATTACAGTAAGTGGGGTATCTTTCCTCTTCAGTAACCTTTCCCTCTTTTACATAAATATGTCATGAGGAGTCCCTTGGAGGTAGTAAAATAGAAGGATTATTTAATGCCAAATATCACATGCAATTTGTGTCATCACATTCTGGGGATGACAGACAAATTACAAAGTTAAAAGGGCTGCACCACAGATGATTAGAGGTTGAGACCACACGGGGAAAACACAACTTTCCCCGTTAAAGAACACAGAATTCACGCTTCATTAAAATTTGAACACAAAGCCCCCGGAACAAGAAAAGCATTTCACTCTGAAAGATCCAACAAACAGGAGTGGACAGCTTCAGACCGAAGGGTGTCCCTGTACCTCTTCACTTTCCCTCTGCTGGCACGTTCCCTTCCGCAGAGGTAACTCATCAGAAGGGACTCCCTGCCACTTCTTCCACATGAAACCAGACCTCGGAGCAGCAACTACCACATCAGTGCTCAGCTACACGTCACGCTCCCAGCTCTTCTTTCACCTGCGCAAACACCGCCGACGCAGTTCTACCTTTTCCGGCCCAAACCCCGCAAAAAATCCCCACAATGTTCTTGCACTTCCCCCGTGCACTCGGCTCCCAGCCCGCCGCCAGAGAAGCCCCACACCAGGTCCAGAGGGTGCCGCGGTCAGCCTTCCCGCCCTTCCAGCACGGATTCCAACGGGAGGGCGGAGCTTCGGGCACAGGGGGAACGGGGTGAGCTTCGTCCTTCCGCTTCCCGGCCGCCGCGGGACGGCTGCAGCCGCCCCTCAGTCCGGGCGGCCCCGCACCCCCGCAGTGTCCAGAGCATCCCGGGCCCCGTGTTCCGCGGGGCCCCGGGCAGGGGAAGGCGCCCTTCCCGCTCTCCGGCAGCAGGGGCACCGCAGTCCCGGGGCCGCCCCCGCCCCACGGCCGTACCTGCATAGGTCGTCCAAGACGCTGCTGGGGATCTCGGCCCGTTTGGTCTCCATGGGGAAGCGCGGCTCATCCCGACGCGGCGGAGGCCGGAGCGCAGGAAAGCGGCGGGGGCGGGGCCGCGCTACGGAGGGGGGTGGCGGAGCGGCGGCTCCCAGGGCCAATCGGCCCTTGCCGCTGGCGGAGCGGTGGCCAATGGGGCGGGGCGGAGGGCGGGACCGGCGCGCTCAGGTGATCGCGAGCGACCAATGGGTGGCGCGGGGCGGGTTCGCCGCGAGCGCGGTGATAACGCCGCGTGCCGAGACGCGGGACGGGACGGGACGGGACGGGACGGGACGGGACGGGAGCAGCGGGACACGGCAGGGCTGCGACTGAGGGAGGGGATCCTGCCCCTCTGTCCGGCCCTGGTGAGGCACAGCTGAGGTGCCATGTTCAGCTTTGGGCACCTCAGCACAGAGACAGGGAGCCACGGGAAGGGGTCTAGCAGTGGCCGTGAAGATGAGGATGGTGTGGAGCATCTCTGCCTTGTGAGGAAAGGCAGCGGGAGCTGGACCTGTTTAGTCTGTGGAAGACTGAGAGAGGATATCATTAATGCATATAAATATCTCCAAGGCGGGTGCCAGGAGGATGGTGCCAAGCTGTTTTCGGTGATACCCAGCGACAGGATGAGGAGCCATGGCCATAAACAAAACCACAAGAAATTCCACCGCAATATGAAGAAGAACTTATTCACGTTGAGGGGTTTGCAGAGCTGTGGAGCCGCTGCTTGCGGAGGGCGTGGAGTGTCCCCCTCTGGAGATACTCAAACCCACCCGGACGCGTTCCTGTGTCACCTGTTCCAGGTGACCGTGCCTTGGTAACGGGGGGGCTGGAGGGGATGATCTCCCAACGAGAATAATTCGGTGATTCTGAGAAACAAAACCGGCTCCGGTGGCATTCCCGGAGGAGCCTTCCTACCGGCAGAGGGTATCGCTGCTCTCTCCGCGGCAGCTGCTGCTGGAATTGCAGCCTCTGAGTTCAAGTGGCAGCGAGTATTTGATGCATTTCTCCTCTTGTTCTTCCCCTTCCTTTCCTCACCAAACTTCCTGAGCTCTGGCTGGCTGCTCTTTCCCTCAGCGGGATTGGGGAGAGAATCAGTGAAATGAGAAAACTCGTTGGTTGAGATAGACAAAATTGTCTAGTAAGTTATTAGTATTGCCTATTAAATTACAGGGAATTAATGCAAAAGCTTCACACACGAGAGCAAAGCAATAAATTAATTTGCTGCTTCCAGTGACCACACAGATGTTCAGCCATCTCCAGAATGGAGCTCCATCATGTGTAACAGTGACTTGGTGTCCTGGTTTAGGGCGAATTTGGGGAGAAACCTCCGGAAGGAGCCCCCAGACAGCAAACCCCACGACTCCTCCCCCCCACCAACGGGTTCGGGAAGAATTTCCTCAGAGAAGAGTGGGAAAAAAAAAAGACCTGTTTATTTAACAAGCAAAACACTCCCCAGCACAGGGAAACAACAACACCAGCTGACAAAAAAACTCTTTCACCGTTCTGAAGGGATGGCAATCTCAGTCTCTCCGGCGAGTGGTCTCCCAATTATCAGTCTCCGGCGCTGGGGAATGGCTGCTGCAGGTGACAGAGTGTAGGCTCCCGGTGTTTCTTGGGGTTTCCCAGGTCCCCGTCCAGAACAGGTCCAGATGGTATCCAGGAGAGGGAGGGGACGGGGTGGAAAAGAAAACAGTCCAGGGAAAAAGTTGGACTGCCTAGCTGAACTAACTAACAAGCAAAAAGCAAGGGCAAAGCGAAGGAAAGAAAAAGAGGCAGAAGCAAGCAAGCAGGCAAGCAAGCAAGCAGGCAAGCAAGCAGGCAAGCCAGCAGAGACAAAACCTCTCCTAAACATAGACCATGGGGGAGGTGAGCCGGCTGATAACAAGACAAAACAAAGCTTCACTTTCAGAGTCAGTCCTGTAAGCACAGGACATAATACCAAACATAATCAGAACACACGATTTGGAGATACAAACACCATAACATCACCCTAGGACATTCCACCCCTTATCTCCATATCGTGAACATACTAAACAGCATGTAAAAACTTCAGCAAGTAGAAATTTCCATCTTTCTTGCTCAAACCTTTGACACCTACACATTCCTTCTCTCTCATGCTGCCTCACCCCACAGTCAGATCTCCCCGAGGTACACATCGTGTTGTTCCATCTCTCTGCATTATCCACCATGTACAACCTGGTCCCTGAGCGAAGACAATCCCACGAATGGGTTTGTCTGTACTCGAGGCAGAATTGATCCAAACTGCCTTCCCTAACAAACCTCTCATGTGTGCCACTGGGACTTTGTCTCCATCTACTATATTCAGGGACTCAGACTGGGCAGGGCCTGCTCGGTTGGTGGAACCTCGAGTGTTAACTAACCAAGTGGCCTTTGCTAAATGCTGCTCCCAGTTCTTGAAAGATCCCCCACCCAATGCTCTCAAGGTGGTTTTTAACAGTCCATTGCACCTTTCCACTTTCCCTGCAGCTGGTGCATGGTAGGGGATATGGTACACCCACTCAATGCCATGTTCCCTAGCCCAGGTGTTTATAAGGCTGTTCTTGAAATGAGTCCCATTGTCTGACTCAATTCTCTCAGGGGTACCATGCCTCCAAAGAACTTGTTTTTCCAGGCCCAGGATGGTGTTACGGGCTGTGGCATGAGACACAGGGTAGGTCTCTAACCACCCAGTGGTGGCTTCCACCATGGTCAGTACATAGCGCTTGCCCTGGCGGGTTTGAGGCAGTGTGATGTAATCAATCTGCCAGGCCTCTCCATACTTATATTTGGACCATCACCCCCCATACCAGAGGGGCTTCACCCGCTTGGCTTGCTTGATGGCAGCGCACGTCTCACAGTCATGGATAACTTGAGAAATACTGTCCATGGTTAGATCCACCCCTCGGTCTCGTGCCCACTTATATGTGGCATCTCTTCCCTGATGACCTGAGGCATCATGGGCCCATCGAGCCAGGAACAACTCTCCCTTGTGCTGCCAGTCTAAATCTATCTTCGACACCTCTATCTGTGCAGCCTGATCTACCTGCTCATTGTGTCGGTGTTCCTCATTAGCCCGACTCTTGGGGACATGGGCATCTATGTGACGGACTTTCACAGGCAGCTTCTCTATCCTGGTGGCAATGTCTTTCCATTCATTGGCAGCCCAAATTGGTTTTCCTCTACGCTGCCAGTCAGCCTTTTTCCATCTCTCCAACCATCCCCACAGAGCATTGGCTACCATCCATGAATCGGTATAAAGGTAAAGCTTTGGCCACTTTTCTCTCTCTGCAATGTCTAGGGCCAGTTGAACCGCTTTGAGTTCAGCAAGTTGACTGGACCCACCCTCTCCTTCAGTGGCCTCTGCTACCCGTCGTGTGGGGCTCCATACGGCTGCTTTCCACTTCCGGTTCATCCCCACAATGCGACAGGAACCATCAGTGAATAGAGCATAGCGTGTTTCCTCTGCTGGCAGTTGGTTATACGGTGGAGCTTCTTCAGCCCGTGTCACTGGTTCTTGTTCCTCATCTGTGACACCAAAACTTTCACCTTCGGGCCAATTTGTAATTACTTCCAAAATCCCAGGGCGATTCAGTTTTCCAATCCGGGCGCGCTGTGTAATGAGGGCAATCCACTTGCTCCATGTAGCACTGGTGGCATGGTGGGTGGAGGGAACTTTTCCTCTGAACATCCACCCCAGCACCGGTAGTCGGGGTGCCAGAAGGAGTTGTGCTTCTGTGCCAACCACCTCTGAGGCTGCTTGGACCCCTTCGTAGGCGGCCAAGATTTCCTTCTCTGTTGGGGTGTAGTTAGCTTCAGACCCTCTGTAGCTCCGACTCCAAAATCCTAATGGTCGGCCTCGAGTCTCACCGGGCACCTTCTGCCACAGGCTCCAGGACAGACCATGGTTCCCGGCTGCAGAGTAGAGCACGTTCTTCACATCTGGTCCCGTCCTGACTGGGCCAAGGGCTACTGCATGAGCAATTTCTTGCTTTATCTGGGTAAAAGCTTGCTGCTGCTCAGGGCCCCAATGGAAATCATTCTTCTTGCGGGTAACCAGGTAAAGAGGGCTCACAATCTGACTGTACTCAGGAATGTGCATCCTCCAAAAACCTATGGCGCCTAAGAAAGCTTGTGTTTCCTTCTTGTTGGTTGGTGGGGACATAGCTGTGATTTTGTTGATGACATCAGTAGGAATCTGACGCCGTCCATCTTGCCACTTCACTCCCAGGAACTGGATCTCTCGAGAGGGTCCCTTAACTTTACTCTTCTTGATGGCGAAGCCGGCTTCCAGGAGGATTCGGATGATTCTCTCTCCTTTCTCAAACACTTCTGCTGCTGTGTTCCCCCACACAATGATATCATCAATATATTGTAAATGTTCTGGAGCCTCACCCTTTTCTAGTGTAGTCTGGATCAGTCCATGGCAGATGGTAGGACTGTGCTTCCACCCCTGGGGCAGTCGATTCCAGGTGTACTGCACTCCCCTCCATGTGAAAGCAAACTGAGGCCTGCATTCTGCTGCCAGAGGAATGGAGAAGAATGCATTGGCGATATCGATAGTGGCGTACCACTTGGCTGCCTTGGACTCCAGCTCGTACTGCAGTTCCAGCATGTCCGGCACAGCAGCGCTCAGCGGTGGAGTCACCTCATTCAATGCACGATAGTCCACAGTCAATCTCCATTCTCCTTCAGATTTACGCACAGGCCAGATGGGGCTGTTAAAGGGTGAGTGGGTTTTGCTGACCACCCCTTGGCTCTCCAGCTCTCGAATCATCTTATGGATGGGAACCACAGCATCTCGAGTTGTTCTGTATTGTCGGCGATGCACTGTGGAAGTGGCAATTGGTACCTTTTGCTCTTCTCCCTTCAGAAGTCCTACTGTAGTTGGATTCTCAGACAGTCCAGGCAAGGTGTTCAATTGCTGGATGCCCTCTGTCACCACAGCTGCTATCCCAAATGCCCACCTGAATCCTTTCGGGTCTTTAAAATACCCCCTTCGGAGGTAATCTATGCCCAAAATGCATGGGGCCTCTGGGCCAGTCACAATAGGATGTTTTTTCCATTCATGTCCAGTCAAGCTCACATCAGCTTCCACCAAGGTAAAGTCCTGTGATCCACCTGTCACACCAGCAATAGAGACAGATTCTGCCCCCACATATCTTGATGGGACTAATGTGCATTGTGCACCAGTATCAACCAAAGCTTTATACTTTTGTGGTTCCGATGTGCCAGGCCAACGAATCCACACAGTCCAGAAAACACGATTTTCCCTCGCCTCTCCCTGGCTAGAGGCAGGGCCCCTCTAAGCCTGTTTATCCTTCTTTCCTTGGGCATATGTCTTAGAGGTTCCTTCAAGGGGATCGGACATACCATCATCATCATCATACTTGGCAGCTTGGCTACGGGCAACTGGAGCTGCTCTCCTTTTGGTGGAACTTCCTCTTTGACTCTTGCCTTCCTTCAATTCACGCACCCGTTGTGCCAGAGCAGCAGTAGATTTTCCATCCCATCTCCTCATGTTTTCTCCGCAATCACGTAGGAAGAACCACAGCTCAGCTCGTGGGGTGTACCTCCTCTCCCCATCAGGGGAACGTCTACGTTGGATACCAGGGCCTCTAATTTGTACTGCTGAGATTTGGAGAAGGTCCTCTTTGATCTCCTCCCTGAGTCTTTTATGATTCTCCTCTATCTTGTCTTCTAATTTCTGCAGACGTGTTTCCACAGCTGCAATTCTGGCATGTGTTGGGCCATGCACGGCATCTGCATATGCTCAGAGCTTCTTCGCCATATCAAGCACAGTCTCATCCCTCTCATCCCGCTTCATTATTGCTAAAGCAGAAGCGTATTCATGGGGCCCAAGCCGTACAAGTTTTCGCCACATCACAGATGTACACAGTACCAAGTCCGGATTCCTAGTTGTTATGTCATCTGAGAAGATAATCTCTGCCACTGCCATTTCTCTCAGGCGTTGGATCCCTTGCTCTATCGTCTTCCACTGGGTCTGCTGCATATAAAGATCGTCTGCACACAGGTATCTTTGTGCTACACTGTCCAGGACCCGTGCCCAGAGGCTTTGAGGGTTAGGCCCCCTCATCATTCCTTGGTCGATGACAGGATCATGTGACAGGGATCCCAAATGCCTGGCTTCAGTGCCGTCCAGAATTGTAGCCTCGCCTGCAGCATCCCAAAGACGGACCAGCCAACTAATTATAGACTCATCAGGTCTTCGGGTGTAATCCTTTCTTAGGCCACGGAGGTCCTTTAGGGAAAAGGACTCAATATTGGCCTCTGATCTTGTACCAGTTGCTTTGACTCCTGGTTTTATGTCAGGAGGTGTTGAGGGTCCTTCTCCTGCATCATCATCATCATCGTCATCCACTGGTCGATCGGTCTTGTCTGTGCACTTTCCACTTCTCGTGCTGGTAGCAACAGCCATTGGTTGAGGCTTACTGACTGCTTTAGCTGCTGGCCTTGAGCCTGGGGTGTTGGCTGCAGCCTGAGTGACTGGGATAGTGGCTGATTTATCTGCTTGTCCCCCTTCCTCTGTCTGCTGCCCTACAGTATCTAGCAGGGTACGATAAGCATATGCCAGGGCCCAGCTCACTGCAATGATCTTCTTCTCCTTAGAATTATCCTGGCACTTCTCTTTCAGGTACTTTGCCACCTCAGCTGGGTTCTGAATTTGGTCACATGGAAAATCCCAGGATGTAGGGTCAGAAAATTCCTTTAAGATCTGGCCCATATCCTCCCATTTCCCACACCACTCGGGATTTCTCACGCCTGGCTCTACCCTGGGGTCAGGGGTCTCATCTGTCCCTCTAGAAATCTCAGCTCTCATTCTAGAGAAACTGCAAACTGTATAGACAAAGCTTACGATATTAAACACCAGAAAGATGGTCTCTTTAACATTCAGGGGGAACTGAACATTCTCTAATAAGGATGTAACAAATTCAGAGGAGAAGAAGGAAAACAAAGGCTGAAAAGCCTCATCCCCTGCTTCTCCTCTAACAAACTGAGTGCACAGCCATAACCAAGAACCATACATTCCTGGGACAGACTCCAGCACTTTCATAAATCTCCTGTAGGCCATTAAAACCAAGCCCAGCCCGATGGATATTCTGGTCAATATCCCTCTGCTACAGAAACTACGTATTAGGGACAATACTGGAGCTATTTCTGGATAAGAAAATAAACCTAGGGACCACAGAGGTATTAAGATCTCAAAAAACCCTAGGGACCAGAAACCCATGCAGGCCTCCACCCCAAAAGACATGAATTCCAAAAACATAGCCAATGACTGCTCTATACAACACAAAATAATTTGAACCAAATTATTATTAGAACAGGGTTTTTTCCCACTTTCTCAAGCCCCGAGATGGGCGCCAAGAGTATTTGTCCTGGTTTAGGGCGAATTTGGGGAGAAACCTCCGGAAGGAGCCCCCAGACAGCAAACCCCACGACTCCTCCCCCCCACCAACGGGTTCGGGAAGAATTTCCTCAGAGAAGAGTGGGAAAAAAAAAAGACCTGTTTATTTAACAAGCAAAACACTCCCCAGCACAGGGAAACAACAACACCAGCTGACAAAAAAACTCTTTCACCGTTCTGAAGGGATGGCAATCTCAGTCTCTCCGGCGAGTGGTCTCCCAATTATCAGTCTCCGGCACTGGGGAATGGCTGCTGCAGGTGACAGAGTGTAGGCTCCCGGTGTTTCTTGGGGTTTCCCAGGTCCCCGTCCAGAACAGGTCCAGATGGTATCCAGGAGAGGGAGGGGACGGGGTGGAAAAGAAAACAGTCCAGGGAAAAAGTTGGACTGCCTAGCTGAACTAACTAACAAGCAAAAAGCAAGGGCAAAGCGAAGGAAAGAAAAAGAGGCAGAAGCAAGCAAGCAGGCAAGCAAGCAAGCAGGCAAGCAAGCAAGCAAGCAGGCAAGCAAGCAAGCAGGCAAGCAAGCAAGCAAGCAGGCAAGCAAGCAAGCAAGCCAGCAGAGACAAAACCTCTCCTAAACATAGACCATGGGGGAGGTGAGCCGGCTGATAACAAGACAAAACAAAGCTTCACTTTCAGAGTCAGTCCTGTAAGCACAGGACATAATACCAAACATAATCAGAACACACGATTTGGAGATACAAACACCATAACATCACCCTAGGACACTTGGGTAAACAAGTGCCATCACTGTGAATGTCCCCCTTTTTTTTCTTCCCACAGCTTTATATCCTGATAATGATGCTATATGGTATGTAATATAATCAACATTGTGTCCAACACAAATCCAAAACAAGGGTCCGTACTAGCTAATTAGCTCTGCCCCAGCCGAAACCAGCACACAGAAACATCAGTCCAGCATTACCCTGAAGACACCAAAAGTATGCACATTCACAGTTCAGTTATTGACTGTTAGGCACAGAAAGTGAGAGATATAACTTTGGAAAGGAGGCAAAGGATACAGCAAAGAACAGGAGGTTCCATGATAGCTCCAGAAGTGTAAAGGAAGGTTATTCAGCCAGGTATAGAAAGAACAATATTGTAAGAAGACTTTGGAGTCCAGTCTTAGTAGAAGCAGCTGCCGTAGTATTTACATAAGCAAACTCATAAGCAAACTTAATAAGTGGTATTATACTAAGTGGTATTTGACAGTGACTTTTGCTCCACTCCCTTTATTGCTGTGGTGTTTGAGGTGATGGGTGGATCACTTTAACACTGACTTACAGAAGTACTTTGGTAGGGAAAGTAAAGTCCACTAATAGTACAATTGATATGTCTAGACAGAGAAAACGGATGGAAGGGTCTGAGTTCAAACTGATCAATCCCATTGCTCAGGGATCCAAAAAGCTCAGTTTTTACCAGTAGGAGTACATGTAGGAGGTTATTTAAAAGTAATATAGTCTGGATTATTTAAGGTATCAGAATACTCGTGCTGCTACTGTTTCCCCTGCTTTGCTACATTCACAAACTGCCCCCATGTTCCTGTCCCCATCTCTCATGTGGATTTGGTACCAGGAGCTCCTACAACTAATAAAGAGGAAAAAAGTGGCTTAGAAAATGCACTTTGACATCTCAAGCCATCTATGGTACTTTTAGCCCCATCATGGTTTCTGAAAGACACTCAACCTGATGCAATGAAGAAGCAAATGTGTCAAATGTTACCTAAGTTACAAATCACTCTTGGATAATACAGATCCTTAACATATGAGAAATGTACTACCTGAAGAACATAATGGAAGTTTGTAGACAGTGTTCCAAGACAGGGGAGAGAGAAGAACATTTCTGCTTGCTCCATTTTGGAGACATTGCTGGAAGACTAGGTTAGCCCGAACATGGACATAAGAAAAAATATGTTCATAAGTAGGATTTGGAACTGTGTATCATTGTAGTTTCTTCTTGCTGTGCACTTTCTATTTTCTTTGATAAACTAACATGCACTCCGTTCACCCATTAGCTCACATGAAGCAAGTCGAGTTCAAGCTGATACATTCAGGTTATATTTTCCCAAAGATAAATCCTCCAGGGAACTTGCATGCTTTGGTGGCAAAGTTGGCAGTAGCTCTTGTCAAGCTCCAAGGGCAATTAAGAGAGTGGGAATGCCAGGTGTAACACTGAGAAGCTCACCCAGTATCCATAATACCTCACAGCTTCAAGAAATGTGCAGAATTACCCAATGATGTAGTCAAATCGGTTTTTAATCACTGCTTATCAGTCATCTTTGTCAGTCACAAAGGCAACAATAAGATATTTGGAAAATAATGTTTGTCTGTTTGCACTGAGCAAGGAGAGAAGGTGGCAGAAAATAAAAAAGAGGCCAGCCATTTCCACATTCAGTAAGGGATCTCAGAAGAGATTGCACAGGACAAGCAAGAGCTGAAAGTGGAGAAAGCTTTTCTTGGAGAATCTCACCAAAGCGAGAATTGGATAGGAAGACACTAAGCACCAGCCAAATCCACCACTCAATAAACATTTATTTACAGTTAATGTGAATTAGAATAAAGACTGAGGCAAAGCCTTGAGAGTCTGCAATCAAGAGCTTGTAGACTTCAGCTTGCCTAAGTAATCAGAAAAAGGCATTAATTCCACTCAGCCCTTCAATAAACAGATTCTATACTAAAATCTCCAACAAAGGATGGAGGTGGCAGGTAAGCGGACTGAAAAGCAATACCTTCTGTAAGCAGTATGAGCTCAGCACCCTCAGCTGCTACAAGTTGGTATTTTGGGTCAAATTTATTAATGGAGACAATGCAAGCACTACCCTGCTTTGCTCTGTGTGTTGTATGGTAAAAGGTGAGTGAAGAGCTGGCACAGACCATCAGAAGGACAGTGATATACTATAGAACCTGGTTGTAATGGGAAGAGAACCATAAAGATCTGAAAATAATCTGGAAGGGTTTTTATTAAGTGAGAGGCACCAGAGAAAGGGCCACACTTGTGGTGATGCACAAGACATTATAATAACTAATAAGATGCACTCAATAGCAGGCTTGGATGAAGAATGGTACCTAAACCCTGGAGAGGTTCTCTGAACCCTGTAGAGGAGATAGAAAACACACAGAAACAGGCAGGCCAGTAATCATGTGATTACTTTATGTATAGAGAGCTGTGGTGAGCCTGTTCAGAAAACTCTGTACTGGGCTTTTCCTAACATTACAGTGCTTTCATAATTAGGTGAAATAATTTATGAGCTAAGACTTTGCTGGTAATCATTAATTTTATGGCAATAACATTACATACATGACATGACATGCTACAGGTCAAAACAGTAGGGCTTGTTTATGCAACACTGATCTCAAACAGGCTTAACCAGCTGGTCCAGATAACACACACATCCCTTGGGATTTGATCATCCATTCAAACTCCAAGTCAAGGAGACTTTGGAGGAAGTCCAGTTCTGGGGCCCCCAATATCAGCAGGACATGGACCTACTGGAGTGAGTCCAGAGGACCACAAGGATGATCAGGGGGCTGGAGCGTCTCTCCTAGGGAGAGAAGCTGAGAGAGACAGGGTTGTTCAGCCTGGAGAAGAGACGGTTCCAGGGAGAGCTTACAGCTCCTTCCTGTACTAAAATGCAGCCTACAAGAAAGATGGGGAAAGACGTTTTGCAAAGACATGTAATGACAGAACAAGGAGGAATGATTTTAAACAAAGAGAGTAGGTTTAGATTAGCTATTGTGAAAAAACTCTTAACTGTCAGAGTGGTGGGGTCCTGGCAGAGGTTGCCCAGAGAAGCTGTGGCTGCCCCATCCCTGGAAGTGTTCAAGGCTGGGTTGGACAGGGCTCTGAACTACCTGGTCTAGTGGGAAGTGTCCCTACCCATGACAGGGGGGTCCGAACAAGATAAGCTTTAGGGGCCCTTCCAACCCAGACCATTCTGTGAGTCCATGAGGTACACGCCTGTCCTAAAGCCATATACTGACCTTTAACACTGTGTTGATTATAGGAGTGGACCACACTCAGGGTAAAAAAATAGTTGAAGTGTGTTGAAAACAGTTAGAGGTAAGAGAGCTTATCTAGTGGCTAGGCCAGTCTGATCCTAAAATCAGATTAAATAGCTTAAAACCTCAAAAAGTAAAGATACGGATTTGTATTAAATGGAAAAATAAAGGTAGAGAAAATATTACAACACAAAAGAGAAAATAAAGAATGGAGTATCATGAAAAGGACATAAACCTATGGACATAAACCATACACTGTTTTCTATTCATTTGTTTCATAGCACAGCCCTCAGCAGGCAGGATAGGCAGCATGCCATTCTGCCTTTGGTGCAGAATTCTAGGGTGCAATCCTCTCCCAGTCCAGGTTTGTCCTTGTAGGAGCGTCAGTGGGCAGGACAGTCGGGACTGATGGAGAGGAGATCTCTAAAGCCAGGTCTTGGAACTTGTGGTTTATTGCAAAGGGCATGGGTGAAAGGGCCCTGCTTGGAGCTGCCAGCCGCAGCTCGGAGCAGGCCTGAAAGAGCAGAAGAGCAAGAGTAAGAAGAAGGCTGAGAGAGTAAGAGAGCGAGGTTCCCGTTACAATACAATAAATCTTCTGTGTTGAATATTCTAATTTTCACTAACCAATCTAATAGAAGATACAAATCCTACAGCATTTACATACAGCCTATAAGAGTCATTACATTACCATACTGTGTTACACTTTAAACCCTAAAAACTACGCTTTGGACCCCTTCTGCCAAGCTAGTAGGGTCTTCTCTGACCCTTGGACCTGTCTGCAAGCAGAGGGAATTGTTCAGTCAAGAGGGGATTACTTTCAGCTGGCCATACTATTGTTTTTTAGTTGTTCAGTAACTAAGGTCTGGTATCTCAAAGATGGCTTTCATTTCAATCTCGCTTACAGTTTCCATATTCTCGAAATATTTGCCAGGCAATCATTTTTTAAGGTTTTCCTGTTTCATCTTCCCCAGCATGTCCTGTAGCATGTGACTTTACATGTCAGCTCTGGTACTTCATGGTAACCTAGAGATAGTGGCTGGGTAGCCTTGGCAAATGGGCTACTGTTGGATGTGCTTTGGTTCTGGACATCTCTTTAGGACACCACTACTTTAAATCTTTCTAGGTGGAAAGGCACTTATCCTCTTGGTCCTCCATGGGGTAGTTCTGCTACCTTTTTTTAGTTTTCTTCTCCTGCAGAAGCTCCTTGAGCAGGTCATGCGATTCGCCTTTTACCTTCCTCTCTAGATCTTTAAAGTTACAATATTCCTTTCCTGCTCATATTTTCAGGTTTTTCTGGGAACATGAAAGACCACTGCTCAATACAGCATGTTCTCCATATTGAGCTGCAAGACTCTTGTTATCTTTTAGTACAGTACCCTATCTTTATTTCTATTTGACTTTCCAATTTCTTTCTTCTAAAAACTCATTTTTCTCTTTCCCCATAACATAGGTATCTTAAACAAAACAGTTGTGCACCTTACTGTTATAAAGAGTTTAAACAGCACATTGTACTGCACTGAAAACATTTGTCTAGCACAGATCTGCTGGGGGAGCTATTAATGCCATGTCTTATAGTTTGTTTTTTAAAAAAAGAATTAAAAAGCACACAGTGAGTTATTATGAAACCTCAGCAGGAGTTTAGTTGGTTTTAACATTTTTATTAAATTCTCTTTTCTATAATACTTTTTTGTCTTACCTGCTCTCCTCCTCAGTCCTTCAATCTTATAGGTATGATAAAAAAAAACCAAATTTTTAGAAGGATCTTTTTAAGTTCAAGGAGAGTGAGCATGGGAGAGAAACAGACCCCAAAAGACCAAAGTAAGTTTCCATGAGGCGTTTGCACTCCTGCAAACCATGATCCAAGTCTGAAAATCTTCAGTTTGAGAATTGCTCATTTCAAATTTAGCAGGTCCTGTACTTTCTCCACATCCCAGCAAAATCATAAGTAAAATGAGAATGACACTGCTTTCTGCAACCTTTGGTGATGCTTACCTTGTTTCACTTTTAATCCTTAGGCACATTAGAACATCAAAGTATTCTTATAAGGCAGGGAATTTCCACACAACAATGTCTTTATACTTGACAAAAACGGAATCTCAGTTGAGTTGCTAACATTTTTAATATTGCTGTATTTTAATTTAAGGTGTAGAATTTAGCTCTTCTTGAAGCCAAGAATTAAATCTCTCACAGATCTTGTTAAGGACCATTTCTCAAGGCTATCAGGCACTAATCTTTACTATCTGTTACTAATCTTTATTAATTTGAAAGCATAGGTATATCCCTTCATGCTATGTAATTCCAGTCCCGACAGTTCCCCACATTCTCTGTAAAACCCAAAGCATATCAGATGGATCCAGCAAACAAAGAAGGGAAACGGAGGGGGCTGGAATACATAGCATAGGAGGAGGGGCAAGGATCTGGGACTGTTGTTCGTCTCAGAAGTGAAGTGGTGGCATCGATTACTAAGTGGGGGCATCGATTGCTACCTTCAGCTGTCTGTATGGAGGCTGAAGTGACTCTCCTCAGAAGTATAAAAAATCAGGGCAAAGGACAAGATGAAACAGCCACATGTGACATCAAAGGACATCTCAGTTTCAAATGGGAGGGGAAAATATCTCTGTGGTTGCGGTTAAGCACAGGGAAGGGCTGTCCAAGGAGTCTGCAGAATTTCCATCCACGAACATTTTCAAACCCTAGGGGTCCAAATCCTGAGCATCGGGATCTAGATTTAGTATTAGGCATACTTTGAGCAGAAGACTGCACTACATAACCTCCAAAGATCACTTGTAACTCTAACTTTTTATTCCATTAAAAAAAACAAACTCAGAAACCTTGCACCACAAAAACAAAAACAACAACAAAAACAAACAAAAAAGTAAGTTACAATTAAAAGGACAAACCTTTTGACCAGGGTTATGGACTAAATATTGTTCTCCTGATCTCTGCTTTAATAAGACACTTACTAGAAAGAAGAAAATGTATTTCAGCAATTAAATTAAAATTCTTTCCAAGATGCCTTCCCCCAAAATATTGACAGCTCCAAAGCATAATGCGATGCTTACATTTAAAATTTTTTTAGGCGAAGGCATGCACAGAAGACGAGTGATTAGTATTTTGTGACACATTCAGGATCAAAACAGATTTGAAGAGGGCATAAAGAGTCCCAGTAATGTTAAGTCAGACACAGAGGAGTTGCTCGGAAGAGCCAGCCCAGCGGAGGAAGTTAACAGCCAACAAATTATATTTAGTTGGCAAGAATATTGCGCACACAATAAATTCCAGGGTACAGTTACAGCAAGGAGCAGCTGCCCTCGGCGTGGTCACACTCGCCTCTTGGGTATCCATAAATTGTCATAACCTTTCTTCTACTTCACGTCAGTGCCTACCATCTGTTTCTGACTTTCGCTCACCATGTCGGAAATCGATGCTATCACGCGCTGATTTTGGGGGTGGGGGGACATTCTAGCAGTTGTAGGCAACTGGAGCCGGCTGCGTGCGTGGCCTCCTTCTCCTTGGCATCTTTGGCACAGGGGACTCGTTATTCGCTTACTTCAACAAGAAGCACCATCCTTGCGGCAATCTATGTCCCTGGCCCCCCTCGAGGATTAAAAATCGACCCCTGCCGGTGGGGCACGAAGGGCGAGGCCGCGGGGGGACATCGGCTGAGCGCACCGCGCCCGGTGCCGCATCCCGCCCCGTGGCCGGGGCCCCCCAAAACCATCGGGGACCGGGTCTGCGCCGGTGGGGCGCGCTCCCACACCTCCATTTCGCGCAGGGGCGGGCTCGGAGTGGGCCCGCAGCCGGCGGAAGATGGTTGCCGGCCGCTCGCCACCGCCCCCGGGCGCGGCGCCACGGGGATGGGCGCTGGGTGCCGGGGCGGCGCCTGCGCTGGGCCGCGGGCAGCGCGGGGCTGCGGCGCGGAACGGAGCGGAGCGGGCGGCACCAGCGCCATGACCGCGGCGATGCGGCAGCGGTTCGACCGCTTCTTACACGAAAAGAACTGCATGACCGCCGTGCTCGAGCGGATCGAGAGCAAGACCGGCGTCAGCCGCACCTACATCGCCACCGGTGAGCCCCGGCCCCGCCGCGCCGGCTCCCCGCAGGCGGCCGCGCCCGGTGCGCGCCGCCTCGCCCCGCTCCCTCGGGCGCTGACGGCTCTTTTCTCTCTCCTCAGGCATCCTTGGGCTCGTGGCCGTGTACCTGGTGGTGGGATACGGCGCGTCTCTGCTGTGCAATATCATCGGCTTCGCCTACCCCGCCTACGTTTCGTGAGTGTCTCGACTCCTGCCCCCCTCGCCACAGGGCGGTTCCGGGTGCCACCCGCCGATGTAGTTGCAAAATCGCATCTCTTGCGGCGGTGCCGAGCCTGTCTGGGGTGGCATTCCGTGCTCCAAAGTGTTGTTTTTGCCGCCCACCCCTTTCCTTGAGCAGGGACAGGTGCCGAGTGCCCGGTGAAGAACGAGTCTTCTCCCATCTGGCGAGTGTTACGTCAGGAGTTACAGATGGGAGACGATGAGAGTGGTTTCCGCACTTGACAACCAGTTCCTGTAGCGGGTTATGGCTTTGGGGTTGGATTCCCGGCTTTGTCATCTCCACCGGGAAGCTGGATCGTACCTGGCTGCTGGTGACGGAAGGGAGGATCAGCGCTTTGAGGGTGTTTGTTAAAACTCGCGCTGATGGTTTGAGCGGGGGACAGGAAGGCACTAGCGCATCGTCAGCGTGTGCCTGGTACAGAGCGCTGAGTCTGTGATCGGCTGGAGACAGACGTGCATTAAGGAGTGCTCTTTACTCCAAACCTGCCTCGCTGATGGGGAAGGGCGTGGGAGGGGGGAGAAAGGAAAACGCTGTGACTCCTCTAGAGCGTGAAAGACTTTTAAAATTACTTCCTTTTTCAGAGGAAGGGCTGCTTAGATATTCTTAAAAACAAAGTAACTGTTACCTTTGACATGCTCTGTAGAGTCCTTTAGACCAAAATGCATTTCCTCTTAGGCAGGACCACAGTCGAGCACGATCCAAAAGACTGCAGAAACGTACTAAATAAAACCTTCTGTGTAACGTAATACATCCATAAAATGGAAGTCTTTCCCAGAAGGACTGCTGCATTGTTGAAACACAGTGCTTGCCTTTTACAAAACTCTTATTTAAACACAGTCAGCAGCTTTTAAAAATATGTTCTATATAATTGGATCCTGGGCAATACAAAGTCGGTTCTTTTATCTTTCTGTTTAGAGATGTGAGTGTTTGACTTAGTTTTAGACTCTGGAAACATCCTGTTTATGATGCTTAAGACCAAACAAAAATTTTCTAAATGCTGTTCCTAGTGCTGTCTAATTTTGGAGATTATGGGCCAATAACTCTGGAGAAATTTAGGTTTTGTTTCCTAGAAGATATTTTTTAGTGAAAATACTAGTTTAAAAATATTCTTTAATTGAAATCTGAAAGGGGATATGTCAGCCAACAAACCTTCAAAACATTGAAATGGTTATGTAGGAATTACATTTATGTAATATTTTGTGTCTGACTTAGGTCACTTCTAAAATTATGTAATTGCTTTCTAAAATCCTATTTAAATTTTAAAATTTGTTTTAAAACTGGTTTGGGATTATATTTTAAATGTTCTATTATGCAATGATGCTGAATAAATAGGTAATTCAAACTCTTGGAACTGTGGAAGCAAAGCAGTAGCAAATCAAATATGAATAATAAGGTTTCATTACCAATTTTTTTCTTTCAAATCAAGGATTTTTTTTAAAAAATATTTTTGCAGAGTGTCTCTCTTTTTCATGTTGAAATGTGGTTTTAATGTGAAAAGTTACCTTCCAGATCTTACTACTGTGGTGTGTTTCAGGTTTTTTTAATAATGGGAGCAATGTCCTTGGCTACAAGATTTACTTAAACAAAAAAGACGCAAATACAGTGCCAGTTCTGTTTGTTTCTTTTTCTCAGTTCGTGCTCAGGTAATGCTTGTCCTTTAGCTGCCCTTTTAATGGTGGAAAACATTTATAGTAGGAAATTATAATCCTAAGTGAAAATCTAATTTAAAATGTGAGTAGTGTGCTGCATGCCAGTGTCTTTCAGTGGCAGCCTGCTGACAACACCGGTGGGCTCAATCCCCTCCCCAGCCCTTCCCTCCCAAGTCCAGAGCTGGTATGTAGTTTATCCACATTTTGCTCTGTCTGCTTTTGTTTTGGCTCTGGGTCATGTACTGTAGTCAGGGTGCTGCCGAGTGCGTCCCTGTGCTTATAAAACATGGAGACCCAAAGCAAAAAGAACACTATCCAGAGTGGTTTGTTTATTCCTCTCTGCTATTTGGTCTATCCCATTTGGAAAGGCAGATGAAGAGCCTGCTATATGAACTGACAATAGTGGATTTACTTTCTAGCGTTGAACAGAAAAGAGTTTTTAGCTGTTCTTACCAGCTGCACACACCCTCAAATGCCTTTTGCTCTAGCTGTGGCTTGTGGAAGAGGTCAGGAGCTGTAAATGGAATGTATTGTACAGGATGTTAGTTTGATATTTACACAGGTGTTTCAACAATGAAACCAAGCCTGAAATGTCTCAGAAAGGCACTGAAAGAGAAAAAGCTAATTACTTTTCCCTGGTTAATTTACTTTCTTCTTTTGTGAAGTTGGCCAGTGTATAATTTCTCCATTGAATTGTTCAAGAGAAAAACAAGGAATGGTTTGAGTTGAAGGGAAACCTGAAGGTCATGTAGTTCCAGCCAACCTGCTATGGCCAGGGAAAAAGTAGTGGGTCAAGCTCTTTTTCAGCAGAAAAGGCACTCATGAAGGAGCAGGAAAGATGTCTGTGCTCAGCAAGGGACATCAAGTCTTTACAGTTGTTTAAAATGGCAAACAGGCTGCCTGATGGGTGACCCACTGGCATGTTCCAAATCTGTTTTTCTGGGATTTCAGTTCTGAGTTACTTTAATCATGGAAATGACTGTCCATCTCTGTGCTTTCTTCAAAGAAAATATATTGGAGTCATAGTAAACCCAGAGACCCTCAGGTCAGACTTAACTCTGTTCACACGTGAAACCAGGACAGTTTTATGCAGGTATCTGCCTGTCAGGCTTTGTATAAATCTGGAGTCTATTTCCTTTGGTCTCTGTCATTCTCTGTATTCACAGTGTGTGCAGTGCAGCAGGTGTGAATTTCAGTGGAGAAATGCTGGAGGCTGTAACTACTAGACCAAGCAGATGGTGTGAAGTGGTGCAGCTGCACTGCTGCCTATTTTCTCATCACTGTGGTGCAAACCAGTGCCAGGGGAGGGGGCAGCTCCCTGCTTAATGCCTTAAACAGCTTCAGGCCAGCACAGCTGTTTCCCTCCTTATTCTTCCTTCTACAACTTCAGCTTTGCCTTGGGTAAATCTTCAGTTGTTTTATGCATGGAGGAATTTATTCTTTGGCAGTACAAAATCTCCCCATAAATACAAGTCTATGACATGTCACTGAGTCTCTTAGCATAGGCAAAATGAAACAGTAGTTCTCTGGCTGCTTCCCAGTAAGTCAGACAATCTCTACTCTCATGCCTTAGAAGTCTGTAAGTGATAAAAGAGAATAAATAATTTTAAATGGAAATCTAATACTTAATTTACAGGCTTTTGTGGTTGCAGCAGACCAGCATTGAAAAGTCTGCCATAGGTGATAGACACAACTCTTTATACTTCTAGTAAGCTTTAACTGCACAAGGCAGTAATCAGGCTAGAGATGGAAAAAGTGAGTGTTGGCAAGTGCATAAATACCGTTGCCAGCATTTTCACTGCTTCTCTAAACTTTCCAGAGCTAGCGTGTTCAAATGTAGCTCCACCCATAGTTAGTGGTGGTTAACTGGCTTAGAAAACTTAGAGTGCAAGCAGGAAGGGAGCCTTTGATGACTAAGAAATGCGTGCAAAGGATTGGAAATTTCTTAAGTGCTGTCAAGCTTGGTTTAAAAATTGCAGAGATGAAAATAGCTTTGGGCAGTAAAATGCCTGACCTTATTACTAGTGTCTTCAAGGGAGGAAAGCAGTGTGGTACAATGATGCCTCTCTCTGCTTTTTTTATTTTCTGGCTAATTTTATGCTGTTACTTCACTTTAGCTGTTTTTACTTTGTAAATGTTGCTTGTGGCATTATACTAGCAGAAAACAACATGGATTGATTATAGACAAGTATAAACACTCTATTCAAGTTTGAATATTGTCATGGTGTCTTGAGTCTGTCTCCTAGTTCCTTTTCCTCGTTCATACCTTTAAAACAGGAACATTTCTTTGGTCACAGTTATTTAGAAAATATAAAATTGTTTGTGTATTTCTGGACAGCATATTTCCTTTCTCTTAACAAGTTTTAAGGTGAATGCTTATTTTCTTCCTTCATGAGAGATGATGCATGATGTGCTAAAGTTCAGAGGTAATGCTTTGCTTCTGCTTTATAAGTATGATTTGTGAGAGCTGACATATTTAACCAGATTCACAATGCCTGTATAAATAATAAGTAGAAAATTTTCAAATCTGCCTGCACTTATGCTGTTTTTTCTTGTTCCTAATAATCTGGGGCTTCAGACACTAAAAAAAATATATATTTTTTTTTTTTTAGTATGTCCTGCCAAATCAGTTCCTCCAAGCATACTCACTTTTTGGTTTTTAGGTTTTAGGTTTAGTGCCATGTTTAAAAGCCATCTTAGCAGTCATTTGGACAAATTATGTGCTTTCCTTTCTAAAGAAAACAATTGTTTAGGTGCGGGAAGTCTAATGCTGTGAAACAGTATGAAACTTTAAATTTTATTTCCACATCTTACATATAGGTTAAAAATACAAAGGTGTTTGTTAAACAGATGAGTCTACTCTGAACTGAGGCACTAGCACATCTTAATCCCAGCAGAAGAGCCAACATGTGTGTGGGATTGTGTTTTGGGGAAGCTGCTTTTGACTTGAGTCAGAACTGGGGAACTGACTCATTGGTTGGCCCTACAAATACTAGTTCCAGGAGAGAGGGAGCCAAGAATGAGCAGAGAGTAGTGAAATGAGAGGATGCCTGGGGTTTTTTTCCCCTTTTGTTGCAGGAATCTAGCTTTGTGCTGAGTTACCATGTAGGCTGTAGGACTGCATGGGTGGGAAAAATGGCATGTGCTCCTCTTGCTGCCTCAGTCCCCATTTACTTTCAAGAAACAGTTAGAGCCCTTTGTACTACTGTCATGTAGCTTTTCGGTGTCTTCTAAAATATCCATGTGTGCATCAGTGAAACCCTCCCTTGCTATCCTTCATGAGTTTTTCTGTTCCCATCTGCTAGGTACACAAAATCAAAGCAGTTGTGTAAGTGCAGTTGGCTGGAAGATCTTTTCTATATCTGCAAATGCATGACTCTGCTATTGCAGTCAGTGAGGAGGAAGAAAGATGGAAAGCAGAAGGCTTTTAGGTGATGGATAGAAACATAGAAACCAAAATGATAAAGCAAATCCAAGGGCACAGGTACTTGTTTCACTGAAGTGATGTAAGATGTCAGGGAGGCAGCCTGCCAGGATGAGTCTAACATGAGGGTGACAAGGAAGTCTGCGGTGCAGTGGAGTGTTGATTCTGCAGGAGTGTCCGGATAGATAGCTAGAAGTAAATTATTTTACAACCTACTGTAAAAAGTTGGGGCAGACCAGGAGGCATAAGCTCTAGAAATATAGGTGATTTCATGGGGTTTGAAGTTAAATAAAAAAAAACAAACCCAAACTTAAGCTTGGCTAAGGGTGTGACAAATATGCCTGCCTACTCACTTCATATAACACTGCCCAGAAAACTGAAGGAAGGCTGTACAAAATGGTCTGGTCTTTCCCAGCTACAACACGAGCGCTGGGTTTAAGGGAGACTGATCTTTTGCCTTGAATTTATAATTTTATTTTTACAAGAATCTTCAAGTACACCTTGTAAATTGTAGGGATAAGGGTGATCACATGAGATGAATAAAATAAAATTTCGCATTTCTTTATTTCCACCTCCCACATCTGGACTCAGCTCAGTAAAACCTCCACTCCAAACTCATAACTTAGCCTAAGTGTATTTTATATGTGAATTTAGTGTAACAAATGATTTGTTATGCCAGAGCTAATTGAGGAGCAACAGCCTCTTCTTGGAAAAGAGCAATTTTTTTTTTTTTTTTGTTGAAATGAGTCAGATGCTCTAAGTGAAAGAACTCTACTTGGCAACTTACTAAAATTAGACCAGTGTCTGTTACTATCAGTAACAGGATAAGTAACCACACTTGGTCCAAGGTTCAGTTTGACTGATTTTAGGATGCAGAGGGTCAAAGCAAAGCCAGTGTTCTGACACTGTAAGTACAGAGTGCTTGGGAGCCCTGGGCTACTACAGAATGTGACAGTCTCCACTCTTACCTCTTGACACCACCAGCTAACAGGGTTACTGGGGAACAGATCTCGCTGAAAATGAAGTTTCTCTTGGCTCCCCATAGAGCACAGTGCTGGCAACAGCAGGTCATTTTAACTCTTGGTCAGGCAGCTGTTTTTAAAATAACCGAGCTGTGATATTTACTATCCAGACTACTGGAGCTGTTCCTAGTGATTGCTTTTACCTCCAAGATGCAGAACTACTGGAGGTAGTTGTTTGAGGCTCTACTTAAAGTCCTCTGCAGTTAGTGTTTAAGCAGTATAAAAAATCCTTTGGGATATGTAATTGTTATGTATAACTAAGGTGGAATTTAGTCAAATCAGCACTAGACACAACGGTATCATTTTTTAAGATCTGAAGCTATTGTCTTTGGATGGTCCTTCATCAAAAACATTAAATCTTAATGTTGCATGTTAATGAGACCGACTTACTTGCTCTTGCAACACAGAAATAGTTCATAAGAAGCCAATCCTAAAGTAGGATGTAATGGCAGTGCCTCTTGGTCTCTAACTTTTAATTTATTGATGGAGATTGCATTTATATATCAGCCTGCTTGATTGGTCACTTAACATGGAGAAGAATGAAGTGTTCTTGGCTTAAAGTAATGCCTATGATGCCTCTCCTAAGTTTAATTGTACAGGGCGTTACACCAGGATAATACCTCTAGAATAACTTGGAAGACTAAGTTTAGTTACAGTGTGATTCTCATGTTGAGAAGAGTGTAGTTATAAATGGATTAAAAAAATCCCTCTCTGTTCAGATATTCTAAATAACTTACAGTGCTTGTTCTTGAACAAGTACTATTTTGTGTGAATTGCTATTGAATTAGCGCATAAGTAGCAAGGGATGGAGGTAACTTTTGCCCTTTTATTCAACAGGGACATGTTTTTCTGGATTTCCCTGTCTCATCTGTGGGACATACTCCCCATTCCAAAGCAGGAGATTTCTAAAATACTTGCCTTTCCTTGACTTCAGTTAAAACTTTCATTCACTGATGGCCCTGCTGTAACCTTCTTTCCCACCCCCCACCTCTCTCCCTGACTGGGACTGGAGTCATGACCAGCAGGAGCAGTTTGAGCTGGCTGTTGCCTGCTGGCTGTGGTAGGGGGCTGCTCCTGACCTTGCCCACCAAGATCAGACCACTACAGAAGGAGGGAGTTCCCTACAGCATTTAATGTAATGTACAGTGTTTACATTTAATGCTGTGTACATCAGTTGGCCGAATTAGATGGGGCTGTGACTGCTTGTAGTGCTGCTGCTTGTGGCTGTCTGATAATAAAAGCGTGTTGTTCATGTATCCCCTAAGGAACTACAGCAGCAAATGGTGAGTGTTCAAAGGGAGCACACCCGTGGCACTGCATTTAGGAGCTCTCAAAGGCTGTTTGTTTCCAGAGAAGATAATAGAGCGTGGCCCATTAACACAGTGATATGCCATCTGTCTTTTGCCACAAAATTGGAAATTCTAAGCTTTTTTTTTTTTTTTTTTTAATGAAAGCTGTTTTTCGTGGTTACCTAGATGACTTTACTAATGTTAAAAAGGAAAATGAAACAGCTCCCTTAAATCCACGTATGACTTCACATGGTGACTGCTGGCAGTTTCATTGCAAAATGTTTTCTCACAAGCTAGAATGCATATTGTGGTAATATAAGCCTTCCCCTCTATGCCTCTAAAGGAGAAATTGTCAGCAAAACTAAAGGAAGTCACATGGTGAGTCTCTACAGCAAGTTTTCCTTAACAGTGAGAAACTTCGCAATTGGTTCCTTTCTCTGCTCCGTTTATCCACCACTCTTAATATCCCTACTTTTCCATGTACTCTTTTTCTTTCCCTCCAGAAGTTCAGTTCCACACATTGGAAATAGCTCTACCGCTTCTTCCTTAACTCCTGTAGTGTCCAGGGGCTGTTTTTGTACAGCCCCCTCACCAGGCCTTAGAATAGTTCAGAGGTGTGAGCTTGGAAAAGACGTGCTTTACAGTGGGAGTAGGAGCAGCTGGAGTTGTCATTGCCTTTAAGCAGGCTGCTTGGATTAGGGCTGCCTGTGATGATAGGAACAGCAGGAATTAGACCTGCTGTTGCAAAACCTGTGGAAAACCTGTTCTTCCAGTTGTGCTGGTGCTGTGCCTAGGTGAGATCCCCTTATTGATGGGATATGGCAAGGGCTGCTGCTTTTCCCACTGCAGGACACTGCTGGCCAGCCTCACAGTCCAGTACAAATAACACATGAATTAAGTATCAGATCCTTGAACTGCATTTCAAAGTAATTCAGTCTGGCAGCTGTGCCAGCTCCCTCTGCATGTGGTGGGTTTGCCAGTGCTTTTGCTAAAACATACAGCATGTCACAGGAATTATTTCCCCCAGCTCCCTCTGCTCCCCTCTGACTTACAGAACCAGGAAGTGACAGAATCCACAGTGTTTCTCAATTCACAGACCAAGGAATGGATTTACAGCCAACTCTCTGATTTCTGCCTTGCAGAAATACCTAATTCTGCCTTTTAAAGGAACTAACAGAAAACTTAGCACTTCTGGTACATCTCACACATGGTGCTTCAGAAACAATATAGCTGATATTAAAGGAAAAAGTGATAGAAGAATTTAAACTAAATTCTTTAAATTAAGTCTATAGATTTTAGTCCTCCAGCATGAGTGAAGAGGACAAATGCTTTCTAACACTCTTAAGCTTGAAATTATCAGACTTATATTTGCTAGTATTTTCTTTAATAACTTCTTACAGTGCTAATCTGGAATTTAGTTGCTCCAGAAACTCCACTCCACTCCTTTTACTGAAAGAGCACATATGCATATTTAGTTTCTGGGTTTTAGAACTGTATAAACTTGAACTGCATTCTCATAGTAGATGGAGAACAAAAGCCCATTAAATCATTATGCAGAAGCCCATTAAATAATTATGTAGAAAGCCCAATACTTTAGTAGAGGTTGTTTTATCCTGTTCTTAATGCTTTAGTCTACATCAAACTTTGCAAGTCCTGTAAGAATTAATTTATAGACCAATGCATTGGATGATGCAGATACATATTCCTCAGCACATGGATCTGGATTCCCTCTGCTTATGCTGACCAAGTACTTCTTAGGACTTAAAGCAAATCTTAGGGATAAGTTTACCTTTTCAAAGAGGAATCTAATGCATGCGTGTTTGAGTACATTTAAAATGCTATTTATTAAAGCTAATGGTGTTAAAAAACCAGAGAATAGTATAGACAGTCTTATACCACTGGTAGTGCTGGAAACTCCAAGCTGTGGAGCACTGAATGAATATTCTGATCCATGTGTAGCCCACTGTGCAGGCCTTGTCTGGAGGCAAGGCTACTCCATTTTGCTAACTTAAGGTATTGTAGGATTTTTCAATCCAAGACAACAACTCTGTTCATCATTCCTTGCCAACTGCCAGAGAAGGAGGATGGTCACTGATGGGTGTAGGCAAGGCGAGGCAGGTGTTGTGACAGGACTCACAGAACTGGGCTCACTCAGATTATCTGTTATGTGGGTCAATTATGCCCTTGCGTACAGTAGCCTTCTGGTCAGGATTATCACACCTCCAGAACTGGAATCAAAGATTATCTCTCTCTCTTTCTTGTCACTCAAAATGTTTTGTGAACAAGGTCAGAATGCTCACTGAGTTTTGTTTGGGTTTTTTTCCTCCTTATAATCCCAGAGTTAGTAGTAGCTTGAGCATCTTTTAGTTTTGAAGTGTGATATGGAGAGAAAAGCTTTGACACACTGTCTCTATGATAGATGCTAATTAGTTTTCTTGGCATAATTCAGTTACGGAGAGTCACGTCTAACAACAAATCTGAGTCATAAAATCTTGATCACTGTAGATGACTGTTGTAGTTGTCAAGACGGACACAACTGGCACCATCACCAGTCCTTTATTATCTTAAAAACTTCTCATGCTTTCTCTCAGTGGTCTCCTCCTGGGCAACTCCACACAGCACTGATTCCTCTCCTTCTCTCTGCAAGTTTCCTTCTGCATGACTGGCAAACCCCAACCTGTCCCTTACCTGGCCACCTCACCCTGTCTGTCCCATGCACAGCAACCCTTCCCTTCCTCCTCACAGCACACTCTGGATCTCAAGTTCACTGATGACCAGCTGACCCACTCTTTTATAGCACCCATCCTCACTGGACAGGCAAGGCTGTTTCCACTCCTTGGCAATCAATACAGCTGTAATTCATTGAGGAATATTGCCTTCTGCAGTATCCTTACAAACCATCCTCCAACAGATGAGACTGATATTACTGTTCCGTTCACTTGATTTGTTTTCCTTGCAGAATCAAGGCCATTGAAAGTCCCAACAAAGATGATGACACGCAGTGGCTGACTTACTGGGTCGTGTATGGCATTTTCAGCATTGCTGAATTCTTCTCTGACATCTTTCTGTCCTGGTTCCCTTTCTACTACATGCTAAAGGTACGTTAATTCTTGTGACCCCTCTCCTAAAATGGGATCTTTCAATAAAACTGATGTAATGTCTCCAGGAATGGGTGAATGACAGCACGTTCATTTGGAATCATTCCCAGGTCACACCTTCTCTTTAGATAGGTAGGTTATGTGTAATATATAGTGTGTAAATGATCTGTTTACAGCTGATGGTTTTGTGAGGCAAGAGGGGAAGTTGGGATAGGTGAAAGGAAAAGGTCTGCTGTGTTTTAGGAAAGAAAAAGAGGCATGTAACTGTCCCATAAAGGAAAAAGACCAAAACCCAAAGACAGTTCTTTCTTTTGGTGCTCAGCTAAATTTGGACAAATGACAGACATGGTAAGCGTCGCAGAGTGGCTCTATTTTTGCTTTAAGTGCATTAGTAAAAGTGGAGAGTAAAATCATGCAGGCTGTTGAAGCAAGTAATAACATCTGTGCTATTGGAGCAAAGAAGGAAATTGGAACACAAGAATAGTTTGTCCTACAGTTTTAATTTTTAATTAAGCTCAGTTTCCTGAAAGGGACTGATAGGTATCAGAGGAGATGGTTGCTAATGTGCATTTGTTAGTGTGATTTGACTACCAGCAATGATTTGGTTAATGTGTTCCAAGCTCTGTTTGTGGTCTAAGGTGTCAGTCAACTTCAACATGTTAAATTCTTCTAGGAGATAGCTGATAGACTGATAGCTGTTGGGTAGAAGATATTCTAGCTTGCTGCAGAGCCTCCTCTTTATCTCAAAGAACTGATACCTGTTTCCTGGTTCAGTGGGCTGTTGTTTCTCTTTTGTTTCGTTAGCCTGGTTTAGTCCCACCAAAGTTGTGAAAATAATTTGCTTGCCAGCTGTTGTGTTGGGATCATTTAAAATTTTAATGATAAGACCTGACAACGTCAAAAGCTGTTTCCAGGAAGTGCCATATTCTATAGACAAAAATTGACCGTGACAACTGGTTTACACGTTTGCCTTGTTCCTTTTCAGTCTTTAACAAGCCTCAACTGTGGCAATCATTTGGACACCTTCTACTTTAGTAGAATAATGACTTTAATCCATCATCTGAAGTGGAATATACTCACAATTCTGAATTCAGTGTACTTTCAGAGCTTCTTTTCTAAATTCTTGGTGGAAAAAGATGTGGCAATGGTTTCTTCATGCCACCACAGCTCTCCTTCTGAAGAGCACACGACTGAAATTCAGGTTGACTTTGCAAATAAAGACCACAAATGGCTCTGATAAAATGGTATCAGGAGTGCCACAGTTACATGTAGTGTTGTAATCAAGAGAAAGGCACTTTTCTCAGTTCTGCAAAAGCAAACAGAAGGAATTATGTCAATACACAGCTTTCTATGATAACAAAAGAACAGAAGCACAGAGAAGTCAAGTGCTTGCCCTCAGTAGTGGCTGGTAGGAGAGATTTACTTTTGTGGTACAAAGGCAGGCAGGTGTTGGCTGAGAATCAGGAAGTGTTGCTGAATAGGTGGAAGGATGGAGCTTATTCCACAGGAGGAGAAGGAGGAATCAGGCAGCTTCCACACTTCATTCCATTCATGAACTAAAAACTCTTGGAGGGTAGTTATGATGTCTCCATATCTCTTTCGTGAAGTAGAAACCCCGGTATGTCATTCATGAAAATTTTGAGCTTGCTTTCATTCTCAAAATGTGCTAAATTTGCATATTCACATTTATTTGATACACCTTGTAGGTTCCACTACAGCCTGAGATTTAGTTGCTCAGTATTTCAAAACAACTTCATGTGCATGGCTGAGACATTGAGCACTGCTGCTCCCAGAGTCCCCGAAGTCCAGAGTTTAGACTCTGTGACATTAAAGTTTTCAGCCGACTAGAAGATTTTATGCGTGGGAGAAAGGCATGTTGAAGAGCTCCTTTAAATATGTTAGGATGTTTGTATATACTTTTGTTCTCCAGATGACATTTCTTGGATTTTATGGGCTTTTTTTTGGGTAATGCCCACTTATTTATCTGTTTGGGTTTTATCATCTTTGAAAAACAGGACATGCATGCAACTCATCATTTCTTGTGCATATGATTAGTTTTAAAATACTTCCATTCAAGATTTAAAGATTTCTGTGGCATTCAGGTATTAGAGTACAATTGCCAGTAAAAGTAGCAGAGTTTATCATCCTATGAGTATTCTTGGTGGTGGGAGTGAGAAAGACTCCTTACTCCACTTTTGGCTCTGCCTTGAAATCCTGTTATGGTATTTCTGAATAAAGTTGGTGCTGCCAGGGCAAAAAGAGCTGCTAGGAACGGGTCCAAGTAGGCAGGTCAGTGAGCTCAGGTGAATTCCATTCCCTCTTCTGTCTGGTTTGGAGGGTTGCAAAGAATACATTTTGCATTTGTTTTGGTTTTTTTTTCCAGTTAACAGTTTTATCACTCTGAGCTTGCTGGAACTTCTTACAACACGCTTTATTTTCAATAGCCTATGCTAGTTTAGCTTCATGAGAGATAAGGGTAAAATAAACTAAGTTAGCAGTGTAACATTCTCAAGCTTTGAAAAGAGTGACAATCTTAACTTTGGTACACATCAAATAGAAAATGCATATAAACATCTATTTCAGTACAGCTCAAAAGTAACAGGTATTTGAGAACAGATATATAATTACTTTTTTTCTCAACTAGACTGGGACAAAGCTGTCAAATCAAAATTACTAATTTTTTTTCTTAGGCAGGGAAAAGGAAATTTCAATTTCTTTTGGTTTTAGAGGAAGTTGGACTCACATCGGGGATTTTTTCTGAAATAAAGGAGAACAAACTTTTTTTGTGTAGAAGTTGAGATACTTGTACAGTTTTATGGGAGAAATAATTTTCAGTTATTGATCAGATATTCTTGAACAGGGAATAAAGTCAGTGCACTTTGCAGCTCTTAATGAAAGAATAACAAGAGAAGGTAACACCATGTATTAAGTTCCAAAGAATTGAAGCTTCTGAAAATCAATATTTATATTGATAAAAGTACTTTTTGTCTTTATTTTCTCTGACCATGCTTAATAATTCATCAGTTGCTATTTACTGGTGCCAGATTTTATTACATGTTGAATTTTTTTTTTAAATTCATTGGAATTTTCCTGATGGGCCAATCTTTCTGGTGAACACTTTACTTTAAAAAACCTTTCTTTCTTTTCTGGGCAAACACTCCTTTCACTCATTCTGTTTTGACATCACAATCAAATAGTTTAAAGAAGAAAGCTTGCTGCTTTTCCAAAAGGATAGTGAATTGGTTTGGCACTACAGAGAAGAGAAAGTCAAAATTTTGCAGATGTGAAGAGCAGAACATACAGAACATTCAGGCTCAGTATACCTTGTTGGGAAAGAACAGAGGAGATACATACCAAAATACTTGAAGATGTAGCCATGGAAAGGCGTATTAACCCTTTAGATGCGGCGGAAATAAGACACAGCTACATGGTCATCTTTCATGATAGGAAAGAGACAAGTTTTATTCAGAAAAACAGTTGCTTAAATAGAATGATTCCCAACTCCAAGGGCAGAAAAAAGCTGATTCAGAGAGGACACCTCTTTCCCAGGGCCTGGTCACGCGCCACAACAGGTGTTCTATCTTTATTATTAATTCCTCTTTATTTTGACCAAGTTATAACTCTGGGAGGGATTTTACCTGGTCTTCAGCTTATCGGCCTGGGAACAGAGCTAAGAAGCTCTGGCCTGGAATATTTTCCAGGCTGGCTCTCTTAAGTGAGTGTCCACATGAAGCGAGAAGACTTGCTTGAAGAAGACTGTGTGTTTTGTTTCCTTTCTGCCCAGAAATGTGGGTAAATCCTCAAGCATGGAATCCTGTCTAACATGAAAACGAGGCATGTTTTGAGGATGAGGTTGTTCTGTTTTGTGTTTCAAGAAAGGTAGTTTGAGAAAAGCTGTTGTGCCTTCATTTCCTGGAGAGGCTTTTGACATGGAATAATATTGTACTACTTGTGTACAGAAAGGACTGTACAAATGCTAAGAAAATGTCCTTAATTTTGTTGCAGTTTTATCCTGTAATTTAATTTTATATATGTTTTCATAGCTCAAGTGAATTTAGTTTATGGCACTCCCTGTCCCTTAAATGTTTCATCTTGTTCTGCATGGTTGTCTTTGTGTGGTGTATGGCAGTGAAACTGGAGCCAAATAAAAGTGCTTCAATAGTAAAGACAGGGATTTTTAGCACATGTAATAACTGTCTTTCTAATCCGTTTTTGTAAGATGCAGAAACCTGACCCCACACTGTGGTCTTTGATTTTTCTAGAGAGCAGATGGTGCTCTAAAAGCTATACCTAAACTATAATCCAGAAGCATTACTCTTGTTTGTGCACTGTGTGTAGCTTGGGTTTATCTCTCCTCTTTGTCAATTTACCTCTGGGGTCCACAGAGTCCTATTCTTTCCCCCACTGTGCTTTCAAGGCAGGGAGGCAGAGAGGACAGGGATGTGTTTTGGCTGAATTGAGGTCATTTAGGGACCTAGACATTCAGTCAGGCCTGTGACGTGTTTTTTAGAAATACTGAGAGAGACTGATGTTTTTGTAATCAGATTTTATAGTTCTACCTTAAAGAGAAAAAAAAAGGCATGTAATCTTGATGAACCTGACAGAGATTAGATTTACTGCTGCAGCCCTCCTCCTCTGTCTTTACACTATCCATGAAATTATTCCAGCATAAAGGTTCACTGTGTGTAGCTGTCCTGGTGTGCACCCTCTTGGAGCCCTGATCCCAAGGGAATGACTCACTGTCCTCAATGTCCTCAGTTCTGTGGTACTTTGGAAATGCACCTTGACTCCTGCTCGTGATACCTTCCACTCAGGCCGATGTTCTTGTTCTCACAGTGTGGCTTCCTGGTCTGGTGCATGGCTCCAAGCCCTTCCAATGGGGCAGAGTTTCTCTACCACCGCATTATCCGTCCTTTCTTCCTGAAGCACGAGGCCCAGCTGGACAGTGTTGTGCAGGACCTGAAAGACAAGGCTGCAGAGGCTGCAGACACCGTCACTAAAGAGGGTGAGCAAAAGGTTCTTCACTGGTCACAGCAACTAGCGGGAATTTCACTGGGGAGTTCTTTTTATTGCACTTAATATCCATCATTTAGAGGAAACAAAAATAAATTGCAAGAAGACTGTGTAAATTATAATGGAGAAGTTAAATTTGGGAAATGAGGATTGCAGTGGATCTTGCTTTCTAGAATTGCAGTTAGGCTAGAATGACTGAAAGAAATTGAATTGTTTGTGTGTCTTCCCACCATATGTACCACATTCTCTCTAGAAGCAGGTCCAGACATGCCTTTCATAAATACAGTTACTGTTTTAGTGTATCCTCATATCTCCTAAAATACTCCTTCAAATACCTGGTAATATAGAGGGGCTCCCAGTTGTGCAGTAAATGATTAACAGCAATACACAGCAACATAGAAAGTGCAGCTTTCCCATCTATATGTTTTTGCATTTTTCCTTCCACTGGAGGTCAAAGGATTCCTCATTCTTAAAGGAATTACTTATATTTTATTTTTGTGTGTTATCACAGCCTGTGGATTGCTTAAGTTTTTATTTTATTGCATTCTATAGTGAACCCTTGCATTCTAAAATATCTGATGATGGTTTTATGAAAAAGAGAAGGAAATGTATTGAGTAGCTAAAATAAAAGGTTTTTAAAGTTTCACTTGAAAGGAATTTTATCTATATGCTATATCAAAGCATCTTAATTCTCCTTTCCATGAAACAATGAATGCAGCCCCATTTCATCTTACCAACTCAAGTAGTTTTCCTGTCTGCTTAAAAGATCTGCCTTGCTCAACTGTTCTTGGAAATTTTGCTGCATGACTCTTCCTGAGTCCGTTTTGTTAGGCATGTATCTTATCATGTCCTTCCATGTTGCACATGGGATTTTCCTATCCTCATTTCATCACTTATTATTTTTCCTACTTTTATGTATAAGGATTTCCACCAAAAAAAAAACCCCAGCAAACCAAACAACAACAACAAAACAAACAAAATAAACAAAATCAAAACAAAAACCCACAAAAACCGCACCAAAACAAAACAACAGGCTTTTTATTTTAAGAAACCGTGCACACAAATGTGCATGTACATGCAAATATTAGCACTATTCCAAACCTGTTTTATCATTATGGTATATTTCTTGCTGCAAACCTGTATGTCCTTAACACTATGAGCAGCCCTGTTTTAACAATACCGTAGTCATATATATATATCAGTCTTTAATGTTTATTGTACTGCTTCTTGCTTATGTTTTATTTTTTTAATTGTTTTTATTACAAGTTTTAGCTCTATATCTTCTGTGTTCTTTCTCTTGTGAATAAAGGGAAATATTTTTTCATGGAGCTCAAGAACATCTGATAACCCACTTTGTCTGTAGACCTATGACTTAACTTGATTTTATTTTCCTGCAGCCAAGAAAGCAACGGTGAACTTGCTGGGTGAAGAAAAGAAGAGCACTTAAACTGGATAAGTTTCCTTACCATCTCCTTTGTGCAGCTTCATGTTACTGGGGACTATGGTATAAGTTCAATAATATTGCCTTGGAAACATTTTGATATATTAAAGGAATGTGCTGTAAGTTTACGTACTACTTTGCTGTGACTGATAGAGTGTATGCATTTTTATTTAAAAGCAATGCAGTGGGCAGCATCTGAAGCTTAATGAAAATATTTTATTCATCTTCATGCAGAAGAAGTCTTTCAGTAATCTCTTTCTGCAGTAACATAAATAAAAAGTATATATCCCTCAGGCTCTGCACTTTAGTTGTCTCTTTGTCTATGAAATTACTCTTAACATTTTGTAGTGCATCTGGTAGCACAAAGATATATCGTAGGGAAAATTCTGAATGGATCTTCTTGAATATACAGGGAATTATTGTGAGAGATGGCATAATGGATGTATTCCCCACTACTAAAGCTGTAAATTGTGAAATTACAATTGTGAAATATGTGTTCTAGGCATCTGATTATAGAGATTATTCACTGTTGCATGTTTCGTTGTAACACAGTATTTGATACAGTGTGTGTATTCTTAAATGGATAGATACTAAATATAGGAAAGAATAACTTCCTTGGGGTGATCAAGCTTATCTTGGCCTGAAGTGATTTGCTAGAAATGGATGCATTAAATTGCAGAAGATTAACACAATGTGACTGAAGTACAACTTCTTCCCTATTCTTGCTAAAACAAGTTTTTATCCAAAATTGTTGATAGAGTGGCTTTTAAGATCACACTCAAAAACACAAGCCACCTTTAGCTAAGGAGTGGTACTATTACAAACACTTCTTCCTGAATTCCTTTTAAAATATTAATTGCCTTGGATGTCAGCCCTCAAAACTACATCATTAAGGGGACAGACTGCAACTCCCATGAGCTTTTTCTGTTCATAAAGATCTGCTCTCTTCTGACTATACTGCAAACAACTTTTTGTGAGCACTTAAACTTCCTGAGTGGAGGTGCTCTTGTTACTTGATATATTCCTGATCAATCAGTAAGAGTGCAACCAAAGTTGTTAGGAGAATAAAGGGATTTTTTGCAATCAATGTAAAAAACTTTTTTTTCTTAGATTTGCATCTGTGCTCTTTGACACTGCAGTATTTTCAACAAAAAACAATTGCACTAATTAATTGGGTATGAATTACTTAAATTTCCCTGTTTTATTCTCGAGGCTGACATTTTTTTAAAGCCTAGAGTAGTGGTACGGCTCACAGAACATGCAGAAAGGAAGATTAACCTTTTGATAGGATAAAAAAGTATTTCCAGTCCACAATCTTGAATTCCAAAGACTTAATCTTACAATAAAGTTTTGAGGAGATCTGGCTTTCTGCAACAAAGTGTTGTATAAGCGTTAATTGTAAATTTTCAGATGCAAGAACTGCAAAAGTGTGAAGGACACAGTGCAACTCAGCACATCAGTTTTAACCTGGAGAGGTATGTTTTATAAGAGGGGATGTAAAATCGTCATAAGAGAAAGCACTTTAAGCTTTGAGCTGGAAAACATAGCCCTTGGGGCTGGCAGCTTGGATAGGGAAATAAGAGACCTGCTGTACCTCATGTTCTATAGGACAGCATGCAGTTTGTCATTTGAAGAAAAAAATGCAAAATTTCACAGCTAATCATTCCTTGACAACTTTTTGTTAGGAGTGGGTATGCTGAAGAGGATAAAGTTTACAGCAAAGTTCTAGGTTTTAAGCAAGTAAAAAGTTTGAAGTGTATCACCATTTAACTGGTTTAATTTCTTGTCTTAACTTCTTCTGTCATAAACCCACTGGACTTTCTTGTAAGCCTTACAAAACCTTAGTCCTGTGTTTTAAACTCTATCAGTTGCATGTAAAGCACTTATGTGGCCACTGTAATTTAGTTTCACTTCTTGAGATTAGAAGTAACTAGATAAAAATAAATGAGAATTCTTAATAGGCTATTTGATTTCAGTGCAAAGCACTACATAACCTTCTTATCTAAAAGCTTACAGTAAGTTTTACTTTACAAGCCTAATGACGTCTGTAGTAGAGACAGGATTTACTTTTCATTTCTTACATTACTCAACAGTTCTTCCACTGTTATTAATGGGGATAAAACATTTTAGGTAGATGTTAGGTAAGTGTTAAAACAGTCCCTTGCATTTCTCTCAGAACTTGAAAGGCTTTAAATCAACTTCTTGTCTTTACCAACTTGATATTACCAGCACATGTAATCAGTGCTCTTTTGTCAGATTTCTACTTGAATTAGAACTACAGTCTTGTTAACAGAAGTTGCCCTTGGTTTTTTGCCTTGATGCAAGTAGAAATGACTGAATGTCTGCAGCAAGTTATCCTTTCCTGCAAGTAACTCCACTGGGCTGGGCCCGCAGATCAGTGCTTTTCTTTGTGTCTTCACAACATTTTTGTGCAAATGTGCAAATGTTGGTACACACATCATCTTCATGTCTTTGCTGAAGTTGTAATGTGTTAAATAAAAATGGACACAAATAAAGAGATTCTTATGGGACTGGTATGATGCCTCAGTATTTCTTAAGAACATAATACCTCAATGGTGAAAACCTGGCTACTTTAGGAAGGCAGAAGGTCTTTATAGGATATTCAATTTTTTTTTCCCCTCTCTGAAATTCATTGCTTTGGAGCCAGTAGAAACCTCTTGAACTCCAACGGAAGTGCCTCTGCTTCATGCCAATCTGGGGGTGCATCCAAGCAGATTTAGAGCATCAGGCCCTTACGGAAGAGTTTGGAATGGAGAAATCTTCCCAACCGGAAGCACCACGAATATCTTTATTGGCTTCATAGCCTGGCTTACCTGAGGAATCATCAAGGTTCAGGATCGTCTAGAAACATAGGGAGGAAAGACTGTAAACTACAGGGATTTTGAAGTTTTTCCTGTCCCATGGGTTTCCTGGTGTTCTGTAAATGACCTCAACAAACAATGCTGAATAGTTATTGGCAGTGTTACACTTACTTAAGACTTCTGTTGCCACTCTTTATAGGACATTTCATCTGCTTAATCTGACTCCTTTCCAACTCAGCAAAAAAGGAAAATAAGTTCAGGAAAACATAACCTCCCCCACAAAGGTAACATCACCATTAGTGATAAAATAGTGAAACCTTTCCAAACTAGAGCAAGCCAATTAACAAAGCATAGAAATTCTTCTAAGTAGTGGAAGATGTGACTGGTATTTGTCAGGTCAAACCCTCACTACTTTTAATTTTACAAATAAAAGGAAGTTTCTTGATTTTGCATTCCAGTCTTGCCAACTCTTTCTAAATAATCTGAGAATCAACTAAAATTTTTATGACTAATTCCTTGGTCATCTTCCACCCCCATTTCATATTCCAGAAACAATTGTTTCCTTATGCTAAGGAGGAAGAATGGAGTTTTAAAAAACAAAACCACAAATCCTTGTAGGTTATGAGAGACTGTAATTTTCTGTAAAGGGCACCGGACAAATATGTTGTCTTGTCTTCTAGAGAACATCTACATCCAGTGTGATGGACTGAAACACTACTTGAGGAATAACAACCCAGGGCTACTAAGGAAGTCCTCAGCTGTCGAACCACATTGTTACAGCTTTTCGAAAATTTTGTTTCCTATGGGTACAGAAATCATTAAGAGATTCTGTAGCAAAAAGTCTTCAGATGAACTCATGAACTAGTCAAGTAAAAATAATTGAAGATGGTCTTTGAATTTAGCATGCTTTGGGCATGCTATGTAGTTGACACCTTTGCTGAGGCTATGGAGTTCCACAAAACTTTAGATTTTATATTACTGCATCTTTACAGAAGAAGAATACTTAAGACTTCTTAGACATGTCAAAGTTCTGCTGCTTGAGAAGCAAACAGACAAAACTCCAAAAAGTACATGCCAAACAACCCTCAAACCTTGACAGATGAAAGGAGTCATGCATGTTGTTTCATAGGAAGTACAGTCCAGGCTACTCAGTTCCTACCTGGAGTGTCCCTTGCTCTTTCCTAGATCCCAGACTACCAAAGTCTTGTCTGTTTCTTCCCATCTCGCTTACAAGCCACTATGGCACGGGGTACTTAATTATTTATTATTATTAATTATTATTATACAATAAAGCTAATTATTTAATAATTAGTTATATATATTTTTAGTGGGAAATAACCCCTTTGAAAAGAGTATCCCTTATCCTAAGAGAGAAAATAACCCATAAAGGCCAGTCTGTAACAGAAAGAAGCTAAATAACTGGTGTCCAGTGACAAAATGTGGGAATTGTTCAAAGCTGTGCCAGGAGAAGTTCAGACTTGACATTGGGAAGCATTTCTTTACCAGCAGAGACCTTGGAACAAGCCTTCCTATGCCCCAAGCCTGTAAGTGTTGAGGCTCACTTGAGTATTGTTAGGACAAAACCTTTAATAGTGTGCTTATGTGTTGGTCAGCCCTGAAGTGGTCAAGCAGTTGGTTTGAATGATCATTTTAGGTCCCTTCCAACTGAAATATTATATCCCATTCTGTTCCATTCCATTCCGTTGCATGTGTAGCTCCAGAGGAGGAATCAAGAGAGCCACCATCTCTCATACCCCCAGGCAGAGCACATGCAAAAATCCCACAGGTATATGTTCCCCAAAAGGGAGTTGTGACTAAAAGTTTCCCTTAAATACACACAAGGGACAGGATGTACACATAGGAAAGTTAAGACCAGCTTTTTTTGCAGAGCTGGTGTTTGAGTTACTTCGTGGCTGAAGACTGACAACTACATATGGTCACACATTATTGACACTTCCCACGTTAAAACACATTTCAAAATAACCTTTTAAAGCTCCCTCTCTTTACATTAAGAATTGAGTAATTATGTTTGTGCTTTTGCTATAGCAGCTACATGCTATATATACATCTGAAAGAATAAATCACCTATCTCACAACTGTGCTGAATTCTCATTTTTAGCCATTCTGTTATTGATTGCCTGTATCATCACACCTCCCTGATGCTCAATGTCAATGTTACCATCCATTCCCAACACAGAAATTGTTGTAAGGATTGTTATAAGGATTTTGAGCTCATATGTCCATTTCTAATGTTTAATTTTTGCTTAGGTACCTAGAAAACTGTATAGGAAATAATAGACATGTACTTTCAGAGACCTAGACCAGGACACTAGTTCATTATCCATATTCCTTCTGTCCTGGATGCTGAGTAAATTTCCACTCAAGGATGCATCCCTTCTTTGTTACTGTTGCCACCTACAGGAAATCTCGGACCAGAGTGTCTTTTTAGCAATGATGCTGCATAAGTAAAGGAAACTGTAAAACAAGGCAGGTGAAATAAAAGGACATTCATTATCACCCAGTTTCCCCTCAAAAATAGTAACTTAAAAAATTACCCACAGCATTCATACTAAAAGTTGCAATATTTCTGTGTTTTTACAGAAGACTTGTCTCCACTCCCAGTCCCACAACAGTCCATAAAATTTTGCCTGTTCCCAGAAATGAGGCATAATCTGTTAACTGAGGAAGAACTGAGGTGGTCTTGAGCAGCTTGGTTTTAATCCTCCAAGGAACCCAGTTTATTAAAATACAGTAATGAAAGTCTAGTTTATAAACTTTGTTAGGAAAAGGGGAGTTGTGTTTAACTTTGTGCTACCTTGTTTAGGAACAAATATTGCTCATATAGTATGAGTCCAGAGCCCGAAATAATAAAGAACAAAACAATCACATTTAAAGATGGGAGGATAAGCAGATAGGAGTTAGGGAATTCAGTCTTCAATTTCCTAATGGTAGTGGTAATCTGATTTCCTAGTAGGACTTGAAAAAAAATGAAGTCTGCTTTACCCAAAATACCCACAGAGCTTTCTTTGTTAGTTTGACTAATTTACATTTTATGTATTTGAGCTCAATATTACCCTTTTCAGAAGTCTTTCATGTCTTTCCTTGCAAGATGCCTAGACTTTAAAATAGCTTTTCTATTTTGGGTTCTTAGATTGGGAAGTTTGATAAGCAATGCCACTAAGATTCTTTCACACGCACACACTGATAGGTCAGACCACTTCTGAAGGTATTTAATTTCAGACCACAGTAAATTATATCCCACAAAACTTAGCCTCCACATTTTTCAGCTGTCTATAGTCTAAAGCTCTGATTTACAAAAGTTAAGCATAGCGTGATGGTAACTTGGCTGGAGTCATTCTCCTTTAATTGACATCATGAAGATGAGTTATTTTGTACCAACCAATTTTCACAGAGCTCTCACCTTATTTAAAGTTTCAGAAAATTACTCATCACTCAGTAATAATTTGAGCCTAACGATCTGTGGGCAATTATGGTCTTTTATATCGTAAGTGTATCTTCCACTCCTGGTATTTTTTCCCATGTTGCAATTAACCTTAGCACGCCCCTAACTATTATAGAGTGGACGTACCTTAATAATCTCTAACCATTTCCAGTTATTTTCTGCTAGAAAAAACCCTTTTCATATAGCATAAACTGTTTCCACATTTCGTACTCCATGGCATTTTGTCAGCTCACAGGGATACAATTTAATTAACTTCTCAAAATTTAGGCCAGACACTCTAGAGGTAGTTTGTATAAACTCTTACATCAGCAGAAAACAAAAGCCCTGACAGACATTCGTATAAGACCACAGTCAATTACAGCCTTAGAACACAGGAGTTTCTCTCCTAAACACTTCTGTTTTAGAGAGTCTGCATACTGCTCACACTGAAAGGCAAGAATTCTCCCTAACAGTGAGAGGAGAGCAGGAGGGATGTGTGTGTGTACACAGGGTCCTGTCCTGGCTAAACTGATGCTGTGTTTGAAGGGTGGACTTGAGCATGGACAGCAGCACAGAGGTTACCCATGGATGTGAAACAGGCAGTATGATTAAGCCAAGCAGTTAAAGCCTCTTTGGTATGGAGGAGGATGGCTGAAATGTCAATATGGGGGCCCAGGCAGCTTGAGTGTATCAGTCCCCTAAAACTACCAAAGCAAGAGCCATATGCTCACTGTGGGGGGATCAACCATCGGATGACTGGAAACACCCTTTGTACCACACCTCTGTCCTGGGCCTTGAAAATTAAGTCTTATGAGGGCACAGTACACCAGAAATAATTGAGTCAGACAATGGGATTTGTTTCCAAAGAACCTCATAGACACTTGGGCCAAAGAGCATGGCACTGAGTGGGAATATCACATTCTGTCATGCACCAGCCTCTGGAAAGATCAAATGATGCAATAGATGGTAAAAGACCACACTGAGAGCAGTGGGTGGTGGGACCTTCACACCCTGGGGTGCACATTTAGCAAAGCCCACCTGGTCAGTCAACATCACCCACCAGCCCAGTCTAAATTTTTGCGTATTGTACAAGAGAATAAAGTTCCTGCACTGAACATTAAAAACATGATGTGGAAAGAGTCTATCCCTATCTTAGGCAAAAGTAAATCCATCCCTGGGATTGTTTTTCCTCAGGAACCTGGATGCAGGACCTGGTGGGTCCTGTGAGAGGATGGAAAAGTCTGGTATGTCTCAAAGTTATTTGATTTTGGGGAAGAATAGCCAATGAATTAAATTAATTACTCTGTAACCTCTGTAACTGTGAATTATTGCTTCTTCGATGGCCCTGCACCCATTGCCACATTGGCAACCCTGTGGTGCCTGTCTGTGCTCTGCTGGACTGGGGTCTCTGACCCCAACTTCCTTTCAATCACACATTAATGAAGAATGAACTTCGATGGAACCATGAGCACAGCAGTGATGGACTCAGAACTGCTTTCCACATGCAACAGTCCAACACCATACATCTTCTTTCCTGCCTGAAAACTGGTTCTGACAGATGGAGCCCAGGGTCATGCACTCAGTGAACTCAATGGGCTCCTATAGGGATGGTACATAATTTAAGAGAATGTTGTCTGTGTGTGTATACGTACCAAGAGAGGAAAGTGGTGGGGTTTTGGGAAGTGGGACCTGGCATTATAGAAATTATGTAGAATAAGGGGTTCCTGGTGTCCTGATTTCAGCTGCAATCCAGTGAATTTTCTTCCCAGCAGCTGTTAGTGCTGTATTTTGGATTCAGTGTGAGAATAATGCTGGTAACACACTGGTGCTCTGTTTGTTCCTTGTCTTAAACCCAGGACTTTTCAGTGCCTCATGCTCTATTAGTGAGGAGATGCGGCAAGAAGCCAGGACAGGTCCTAAGCTGGCCAGGATATTCCGTATCACAAATTAGCAGTATATAAACAGGGGGAAACTGGCCAGGAGGGACTCATCACTGGGGGTGGGCTGGGCATCAGTCAGCAGGTGGTGAATAACTGTATTGTGCATGACTTGTTTTTATTTTTCTTCTCTCCTTAAAAAAAAATTGTAATGACAATTACATTTTATTATAATCATTGTCACTTGCATTATTGCATTTTATTTCGTTTCAATTATTAAACTGTTCTTACCCGTAATCTTTTTCTTTCCTGATTATCCTTCCCCACATGCCATTCAGGGTGGGGAGTGAGGGAGGGGCTGGATGGTACATAGTTGCCAGCTGGGGTGAAACAACCACAATTAGGTTGCTCGAAGTCCCATCCAGCCTGGGCTTGAACACTTCCAGGAATGAGGTATCCACAACTTGTCTGTACAATCTGTGCATTCACTATGCTCACAGCGAAGAATTTCTTCCCAATATAAAACAGCACAGAATTAAGAGAACTGTCCCACTATCATAAACAAATGGTTTACTAAGGCAGTCAGATTTCAAAAGGTGCAGATCTCTCTTGGAAAAAAATAATTATCCCACCCACCCCTTTTGCTTATGTTCTTCCACTTTTAATATGGGTGCTAATGTCAGACTTGCAGGTTATGTGTGAAAAGAGATTTATTGTTACACAGACGCAAAGCAGTTACATGCATTCCAGTTGGGAGAAAAGCAGGCAGTTCTACTCAGCTTCACCTCTCCATTTCTTGCTTGTATCTTCACTTCAAAGTCGCTGCACGGTGTCCTTCTGCACTTGTTGTAAGTAAAACTACGTGATGCAAAAGTGACTCCAGATGTCAATTCATTTCTTTTTCTTCCCTTTACCTTTCTTGCCTCCCTCTCCTTGCTGAAGGCTTTGATCGCTACCTCCCATCTTCTGAGTTCTTGTTTTCAGTTTGGGAATGGTTTCTGCAGCATACAGCATCACTGATTTACCTAAAATACAGGGAGAGATCAGTGCATGCCTGCTATGTTAAGAACGGATATAAAGCCTAGGAGATCTGCTTCCTTCCCCTGGTATAGCAAGCAGCTTGTGAAAAATTCTTGGGGGAAAAAAAATGTGCAGGACAGATGAATGTCACAGTAGACCTGAAAAGCCACATAACCTGATAATCTCCAAAGTGTCTATATGCTTCCTGCTAATCTTTCCCTCCACCTCCTACTGGCCCAGAAGACCGGGGACAGAATGATCAGGCAAAAGCTACACGCATTTTTAGAAAGGTACTGCTGCCTTCCAGCAGGATTCTGGTTTTAAATCATCTCCTTCTGTCAGCACTCAATGCTCCTGTACACCCAGCACTCTTCTTGCTCTTTCCTTAAGATACATACTGTTTCCCTTTTACATAGGCATTCATCTTCAGAAAAAAAATGCAAGAGATGAAATTATCATTGGAGATGAATAATTCCTAGTAATGAGTTACAGGCAGCTGGGTGATTGTTAATTTATGAAAATGACCAGTGGAAAACTCAGTTGAACTCAGTACTGTGTTTTATCAATTTAGCATCCACTCTGATGCCCAGATGATGTATGTAGCCTAAGAAAATGGTGGAATTTAGCCATTTAAGCATTAAACAGCAGCAATCACACAACATTCCCCACAAGCCTTGTAGGGACACATGTTGAGAAAGCAAGAAAATTACAGCCTGAAAAATATTCTAGCCCAGAGCTTCTCAGCTCTGTTCCCAGCCGATAAGCTGGTCCAGCTCAAGGCTAGGGAGAATTTCTCCCAGGGTAATAATTTGGTCAAAATAAAGAGGAATTGATAACAAAGAGAGAACATCTGTTGTGGTGGGTGACCAGGCCCTGGGAATGGGGTGTCTTCTCTCTGAACCAATCATCTTTTTCTACTCTTGGAATTGCGAGTCATGCTATAAAACCAAGTGTGTTTCTGAATAAACTTGTCTCTTTCTTCCTGTCATGAAAAACAACCATGTAGCTGTGTGTTTTATTTCTGCTGCACTTAAAGGGTTAAAACCCCTTTCCACGGCTACAAAGCCCCTCCAATGACAGCGCTGCAGAAGCAGCAGAATCAAAGGCAACAGCATTTTACAAACTTTATTCAATGCTCACAAGTTAATTTTGTGGAATTAGACAGGCAACAAGATTTAATGTTAAACAGTAGGAATTATAATAGTTAAAACTAATTAAACAGACTGTTAACATAAAATAAACCACGTCTTTCTGGTTTATTAACACGTGAGGTATCTAAACCCAGGCACTCTACTCACGTGTTGGAAACTGAGGTAAACATGGGTTGCCATCATCTTGTTTGAGCTGGATTCGTACTCTTCCTCTATACTGCACATCCCTGTTCCACTCTCTGGGATACATCTTGTTTTTCTGTTATACAAAAGGAGGAACATATAATAACATGCATTGGAAGACACAACTGTTTCAGAGGCACTGCTGTAAACAACTCCTGGTACTGACCAATTTTGTGAGTAAACTGTTACAGGGACCATTTTATGTCCCCAGTGGTCTGCACCACAGGGGCACAGGTTTTTGTTTGATCTCCACTGCTACAAACCCTTCTGGTTACCTAGGGATAGGAAGTGATAGATCACAGTCACTGCTTTTGGTTAATTATAGCCTTCATTCTTGATGAACCATCACAGGTTTCTCAGTACTGATGGTGTGCACTGTCCAGATACTTCTAAAAAACAAAGTGATTTTGTACCAGGCTTTTAGGTACTTCTGGACGAGGACCCTTATTCTTCTTAGAAAAAACAATACTGATCTAAATTATTAATTAATTATAATAATAATAATTATTTCAGGAAATGACCTGAAGTGACGTGAAGTTACCTCTCTGGAAATCCAGATTCATTCCCTAAGGAAAAAGTAACCAATAAACTATCTAAAGAGCAAGCACGTACTGCAATAAAAGCCAACATGCTCTGGCTGAAACATAATTCCAAAGGACTATGAAGATTCCAATTATCAGAATCCTATTCTGATACAGGACTCATTGCAAAGGTCATCACCTTCCATTAAAATAATTTCTTTTAAAAAGCTTAATTTGCAGAGTTGCAGCCTGCAAAAGCAGCTTTTATTCTGACACACTTTTAAGCATCCAGGAAAGTCTTCTAAGAAGGACAGTAAAACAAAAGTAATCTTTTTATAAGCTTTAAAAGTCACATTGTCTGAGAGATCTGAGGTATTCCTGACTTAAATATTTTTTCCAACATTTACTTCATTATTATAGTCAGTTATCATGTAAAGCAAGCAAAGCTAATAACAAAACTTCTGAACTACAAATTAAAAGTTAATGAAAGAACAGAAACACACACATTTGGGGGTTCTTTATATGTGGGGACTATTTTAATTACCTCCAATAACACATTGAATCCTACTGCTGCACATACATCTTGGATTTCTGTAGATGTGGGATTCTCAACAGCCTGTTGAAACAATGTATTAAAATTAATTAGTTTTCAACTATGACCTGCCTATACAAAAATAATTACCAGATTCCCACCCTATACTCTGTAATTAGGAAAAGCTGATGGGGAAAGAGAAGGTACAAATCTAGTGTAGAAGTCACCTGTCAGTGCTGCTGTAGTTTAGAAACATTAAAATCTAAAAAAAAAAGAAGAGCTAAGACGTCAGAAAGGAGATGAGATAGAATTCACTAGGACAGGGGAGCAAGTTAAAGAATTGCTTAGAAAATGTAATTGAAATTAATTAACAGTTACTGTATGTACAGAGATACCAAAAGCTGTGAATCACAATGGCAAACTTACAGCAAGGACTAAGGAAAAAAACCACAAAATTTCTACCCACAGGGCAGCAGCTCCCTCCCATAGGTAGACCTTTGATTGGCAACTTGCATGCTCAAGAAAGATTTTATTTAAAAAACCACCCCAAACCCTAAACAATAAGGAAAGTCCTTCATATTCCCAGAACTGCTTGCTAAAATTATTACAAATGAATGACATGACAAAAAACTATTTCTGGACAGATTCAAAGCAGCAATAACTACCATGCCTGTGTGTCACAGGCACAGGAAACAGAGTTTAGGCTTATATAGTCAACCACCAGAACCAAGTCATTAGCTAGCTACTCTTTTCTGCATTGCTTTCAAATTCTCCAAACTACCTGCATAGGCAGCTGAGTGCATTCAGCTTCTCATTATTTCACCTTGCTCAAGGTGCTGCTCACATGAAAGCAAACACTTCAGCACAAGTCTCTCCTACTATATTCAAATGCTGGCACTAGGTTACCTTCAAATATATTGTAATTTCCATGCCATCTGAGAATGGAGAGATTTCCAGCAGTCTAAACACTGCTACACAGCAAAACAAAATGTCCTATTTCCCTGCCACGCATGAAATTACCTTGTCTATAGGTATCCTTCTTCCTTCTGCTATTGTCTTTTTGTTATTCAAATAAGCTGGATAAATGCAGATGAATCTATGAAGAGAAAACAGTGAGTTTAAGCAAGCTATATAAACTCCTTAATGCTTATGCAGTATTTTCCTTGTAAAACAGAAAATCAATGTCATGGCTACAATACAGAAGTTCCCACAGCACCTTAGAAAAGCCATTTATTTTCCCTAGACTGCTTAGTAAGATGCTGCAAAATCCCACTTGAGTTATCATGGACACTGCACGACACCATTTTCTGGGGCACTAGGTGTACAAGGGATGGCACTGCCCATTCTGAGAAAAACAAAAAAAAAAAAAAAAGGAGGCTGAAATAGAACCTTTTGACCTATTTCTTACAGCCTTGAAACCTGGAACGCATATTTTCCTGAGAAGAGGTAACATTTTCTGAAAAGGTTTTACTATGCTATTAGATGTAGGTATCGATAACTAAGTTCTGTGATTGTTTCGTTTTGTTTCTTTAAATTCACACACAGATCAACCCAGACTTGGGTACATTTACAACAACTACTGAAAAACAGCGCTTAGAAACTTGCTAGAGATTTTTCAATAGATTTACACCTGCCAAGCACATACACGGGACTAACGTGACAGAACCTCAATTATACTAATTAGACAACTTAAAAAACCAACTAGCTGAGACCAAAGATATGTGGAAGAAGGCCCGCATTGATTTAAATAAGGATCTATGACAGCATAAGAAAATAGGAAAAACAAGTAAAACGTGGTGCAGACAGATTCTAGCTAGCTGAATGGCAAGGGAGTGACAAGGATCACGTTCCTGGCTGCGTCTAAAAATAAGCCCAAATCACCTCAACTCCTACTGTTTTCTCCTTCTCTTGTCAAGTGTTTTGTTCCACTCTTTGCTACTGCCATCTTTATGAGCCGACTAGGTCAAAGTTCTGCCTGGGAATTCCGGTCTCTTTACTGACTTCCCAAGCACACAAGTCTCACCACCACCCCTTGTTCCACTGGGATTTAATTTCAACCACCATCATCCCTCACTACACAGGGATTTAAAACATCCCGCCTTGCTCCGCTCGCGTTTTCTTTTTCGCGAGCCCTCAACAACACGTAAGAAAACGAACCGACGAAAGACCCGACCGCGCACAAGCCGTGCCCACGGTACCTCTCCTTGTCCGCTGGCGACGCGGCACTCGCGGCGGCGGCCATGACAGCAGCACCTCCCCCATCCCGCCCCGCGCCACGGCGGCGGGGAGGGCCCGCCCCCAGCAGCCCGATTCCAGATTTCATTGGTCACGGGGCTGTCTGTCAATTGCCGCAGCCTGTGAGAGGGCGCAACATCAGCGTCGGGGCCGCGAGCGCCGCTTCCGCCAGGCTGAGGGAGCGGAGGCGGGAATGGCGGCTGGACCAGTGCAGGAGGTCCGGGGATTGTGCGGAAACACCGTGACACACACACGTGAACAATGGGTTGCAAGAGCCAATGAAACACGAGGCCGAAGGGTGGTGGTGGGCGACACAAAGTGTGTTCGGAGGGCGCCAAGCCGCTGTGTGTGGCTCCACTCACAGAGCTTTAGCGGTGTTTGTATCAAAGAACGATCAATTTAAGAAATGCCAGGAAGTGTTTTATTTGGTGTTACCACAGCTTTTTGTACAATTACATTAAAAAAATTGGCTAAAGCTTAAGGAAAAAACGACAGGGTCCAATCGTGTGTCACAGCTTCATGACCGCTGTGTATGAGGGGCAGGAGCACCCTCAGCGATGGTGACACGGCGGAGCCGCGCCCGTGCTGGTGGCATCGGGCTGTGAGTGGTGGCTGATACACCCGAGGGTCCTGGTGCCATCCAGAGGGGCCCGGACAGGCTGGAGAAAGGGGCTGACAGGAACCTCAAGCGGTTCAGCATGGGAAGAACCAAATCATGCAGCTGTGAACAACCCCAGGCACCAGCGCGGGCTGGGAATGCCCAGCTGGAAGCAGTTTGTCAGGAAAGGCCCTGGGGCTCCTGCTGGACCCCGATCTGAACATAAACCAGAGATGTGTCCCTGAGACAAGGCCAGTGGTGTCTGGGCTGCAGAGAAGTGTTGCCAGCAGAGCAGGGGAGGGCATCCTGCCCCTCAGCACTGCTGAGGCCACACCAGGAGTGCCAGGCCCAGCCCCTCAGCTCCCCTGGACAAGACAGACAATGCAGAAAATCCAATGAATGGTCACCAAGGCCATAGAGGGATTGGAGCCGCTCATTCTGGAGAAGAGAAGGCTCAGGGGATCTCACCAATGTCCACAGAACACTTACAGGGAGGGTACAAGAAGGATGGATCCAGGCTCTTTCCAGGGCTGCCCAGTGACAGCACCAGAGGCGATGGGTACACACTGAAACACAGGAGGCTCCGTTTGAACATCAGGAAACTCCTTTTCCCTGTGAGGGTGAACAAGCACTGCCACAAGTTGCCTGGAGAGGTGTCAGTATCTCCATCCTTGGAGATACTGAAAAGCTGCATGAGAGTGGTCCTGGACTACCAGCTCTTGGTGGCCCTGCTGGAGCAGTGGTTGGACCAGGTGACATCCAGAGGTCCCTGCCAGCCTCAACCATTCAGTCACCCTGTGAATTTCACAGGTCATGCTTTGTTCACTGTTACCTGCTTCATACGTCAGCAATGTACCAGGACAAAGAACTGAAGGTACCTATTTCGTATTTATCTGTGGTGGTGTCTTTTTTTATTTTTCTGCTCCACCAACACATCCAGCTGGCAACAAAATATTGAAGAGGGGATGCTAAGACCCAGTGCACACAGTGGTTTCCCCAGGGGAGAACTGCAAGTACCATTCATGAAAACTTGGAAGAGTTAAGAGTTATGGAGAAGCTTCAGACAGAATCAGGGTGGCACAGATTAAAAAGTTACTGTCTATTCAGACTTTTGAATGATGAGCAGTTTTGTTGTCTTCTGCCTGTGCTCTTATTCTGTCAGAATGAATGCTCTGCACAAAATGGTGCAGAAAACACGAACAGCACAACTGCATCAGCAGGAGCAAGCAGCTTTTGGAAGTGTGAGTGCAGATGTCTGGGACCAGCTCAGCCACTTGGCAGCTCCTCACAACATGACTCAACAAGCTCCTCAGCTGAAAAACGAGGTTATATAAATGAGTTCTGCCAGTTATGAAGGAAGTTTTTGATGCAATTCTTGTCCAGTGCTTGTCCAGACAGGTTTTTTGAGGGTTATCTCCAGATTACCATCAAAGTGACTGATAAAGAGGCAAGTGTAGCTTTCTAAGAGATAATCCATTACAAATAATTACTTAGATTTTGTTGCTTAGCAACAAAACGTTCTCATCTTGTTGGCAGTAGCTTGATAATGGATTTCCTGTGTTTTTCTTTCTTTGCGCAGTGTTTTTATTTTAAATCTCCGTTACTTGCACACACTTGTCTTTCTATTGAATTACTTTATTGAGATCTCTAGCACCTGAGAAGTGTCAAGAGCTGCCATTACCTTGCGAGTTGTCCTGTTGTCCAGGTTTTCATTGCTTAAATCTATGCATCAGCCAACAGGAGCAGAAGCTTCTTCTGTCAACTGCTGTCACCTGCTTTTAGCAAGACAGATGTGGGCTGTTGGGGAGGAGAGGGGTGCACAGTGTGTGCACAGGGTGAACTGTGGACAGACCAGGGTGCAATATATTCATTGTCTCTGTGCCAGCATGAGGCTTTCAGGGCACATTCATGATCTGACCACTGTATGAAATGTGGTCATCCTAGACCTTGTTACAAATCATGCTTACTGCATTTGGGTTTGAACAATATGCATTGTCCTTTTCTTCTGGGGCACAGGTCTGAGCCCACCAAAAAGGAATAAACATAAATCTCTCTCTGCAGGACAGTGCTCTAGCAGGGTTTGAATCGAGAGACAATCAAATTTAATCTTTTAAGAAGTAATGCTAAGAAATATTTATTTGCCATTACCACAGCTTCATTTCTTTAAATTGAAGAATAGGCTAGAATTGAATGAAAAAATACTAAAATTTACTTCGTACTATTCCCTTAGATTTCTGTAGTGGTTTTAGTAACTGCTTTACTCAGTTTTACAATCAGTTAGATTGTAAAGCAATTTCTGGTGCATCACCTTGAGAAACAGTGCTCTGAGAATATGCTAAAGGCAGTGAAAACAGCTGCAGTTTGTGAGTACCATCATTACAAATTAAGATTCCCTCAGTCAGTCCACCTAATTCAGGGCACTGAGAAAGGTTTTGTGTATTTTAATGTTGTTTAATTTGACAGTTGCATGTTATTCTTTCCTTCAACTTCATGTAGCTTTTAAATACCAACATAATAATGGCTTATCTTGTAAAACAGTATTTAAATTTAGTTTTGCAAAAGATACATAGCCTGTATCACCATTTGTGAAATACAAAAGGTACAAAGACAAAAATTATTTTCCACATCTTTTTCAGATGGAAAAATATTTTTTAAATTGTCAGAAATGGAGTTTGGATGACATGGCGAACATAACTGACCACATAGGGGAAGCATGTTTTTTTCTTTTCTCCAGATCTTATTACTTACCAATCTCCTTTATAGGTGCTAGAATTCACAGTATCTTGAAACCAAGATGCCTAAAATGAAGCAGTGAGTAGTGACATGTCAATTTAATACCCATCACCATTGCAGAATGACTTCATTGAGTATATGGCATCCAATCATTGCATTTGTTCTAGTGTCATAAGAAATACATTTCAAAATTGAATTCTGCATATTCCAGCCTGGGGAATTCAGAAACAAAAGTAGTTGCAAAGCATTCCAGCTCAGGCATGCTACAGCTGCATGCATTTCCTGAGTACCTGCTGGCCCTGGACTCAGAAATGGAATGAAGCACTCATCACCTTAGAGTTTTTAAGCAATTTAAAGCAGTATAAAGAGAAGGTACAATTGCTGGTGAGCACAGGGCTTGTACACATCTGCAGGAAAACATCAAGACTGCAGATCATGCCTTTGGAGAGCAGTAGCAGGGATACCAGTCTTGGAAAGCTGTGTGTAAGTTGGCTGAGGTTATTCCATCTGTGGCTGCTGCAGTAGAAGGGAAGGGGCGGGAAATGAGGATTACACTATAAAAACCTAAAGCAGAGAATCCTGTCTCTGTATACACTAGCAAGTCAAATGTCCTGATTTAGACTCTTTAGACTTTTTTTTACTGTTAATGGTGTTTGGAGAAAAAAAAAAATCCCCCAAAAAATCTAACCAAAAATCTCAAACCTTGAAAAAACCCATTCCCGAAGAAGACAACCGAGCAACAGGAGCCCTGTACAAATATGAAATAGCAATTCAAAGTGGTTGTGATAGATTGCTGCAATTCTGGGGTAAATGAAAATGCCCTAACTGGAAGTGAGAGCCCAAGAAAATGGAGAGGATTTGAGGTGACAGCTTGTATGTGACAATGTTTTACTGGAAGTGTCACATACACCTTCTTATTCAGACCTTGCATGCCTGTTCAGTTTATTCTCACTGGAGACTACACTCCGTAGTCTAAACATGCTAAAAATGCCTACATAATAATAGGACTAGTGAAGTTATTCAGGAAAGGGCAGATTTTCAGCTGGACTGGTGGAACGGCTCTGTAGTGGACTGTAGATAAGATGCAGAACAGGGATGTAGAGGGAAATCTTGATTTGTTCAATGATCACTGAAGGGAGCAACACGGGAATGATTTTCTTCACAACTTTTGTAAATTAAATTCCAGAAGGATATTTTAAAGTAAAATATAAGGGCTGGGAAAAAAAACCACAAAACTTCCATTGTGAAAAATGCTTCGTGAACTCAAATTGGAAGTAGCAGGTAGTCCATCCAACAGTGAATTTGCAACAGCATAGAGAGAAAATGACGCAGTCTTTCATTTAGTTTCATTTTGCTGGTATTTACTTACCATGAAACTTCAATATGCAGAATTAACCAAACAAATTGCCACTATGCGCCATTTTCCCAAAGCAAGTGGTGTCCCTTCCCATGGCAGTTTCAACCCAGAATTGGATGATTTCTAATGTCCCTTTCCTACTTAAGCTATTCTGTGATTCTGTGATTTTAAATCCACAGACTACCTTTTGGTTTTGATGATCCAGAATCCTGTCTGCTACATAAGTGTTTTCAGAAGAGGCACTACCTCATGCCTATACAGAGAACATCAACACAGCATTCTTTATGAATCAGCAGAAGCACCACTTCTTGTTCATCACAATGGCAGAGGACTATAAACAACATCAATAGCTTATTTAAGGAGCCTGCCATATTCTAAAGCCACTTGAGGCTAAAATGTTTCAATCTGTGTAAGTACTGCACCATCACTGCAAGAGCAGCTGACAAGTGGCCTTTAAACAACCAGCCTGACTTGTACGGTGTTTCGAGCTAAATGTCTTTTGGATTTTGTCACCTAGACCCAAGCCTTGACTTGCATAAATTAATGTAGGAAGTACAGCAAACAATATATACACTGTTTCACTGAGATCCTGAGGAGAATGCTGGGCACCACATTGCCAAGATACTATCCAAATCCCTATTAGCTGGCCACAATGGAACTGGCAAAGTGGAAAACCATGGATTTCTACCCATCTCTCATTCCTTGTGATTGCAAAGACTGTATCTTAAGTACAGGGCTCAGTTTTACACCCATTCTTTGTCCTTCTGCTTTAGCCTTGTAAAGCAGCTGACAGCTGTGTAAATTCACAGCTGTGTACAGCCAGCTTCCAAGATGAAAAGAAACCATCAGTCATTTGTGTGACATGGTAATACAGTATTTGCACTGAATTCATAGCTTTCACTTCAGCTAGATTTTCACTTCTAACAAGTCCAAATGATTTATGTTCTGGTTTTGGCTGGGATAGCTAATTTTCCTTCCAGCAAATAGTATAGTACTGTTTTGAATTTAGTATGAGAATGTTGAAAATGCACTGTTGTTTTTGTTGCTTAAGTTTCTCCTGTGCCCTGCCAGGAAGAGAGCTGAGGGGCACAAGAAGTTGAGGGGGGGACACATAAACCAGCCAAAGGGATATTCCAGACCTTATGGCATCATGCTGAGGATATACCTGTGCAGAAAGTGGGCTGGAGGCTCATGCTCAGGGATTGCCTAGGTATCAATCAGCAAGTGGTGGCAACTGTATTGTGAGTCACTTGTTTTTGTATATTCTCTATTATTATTATTATTATCATCATAATTTTCTTCCTTTATTCAACTGTCTTTATCTGAATCTACAAGTTTTCTCATTTTTACTCTTCTGATTGTTTCCCCTATCCCACTGGAGGGGAGTGAGTGGTTGGGTAGTGCTTGGTTGCCAACTGTGGTTGAACAATGCCGCTTAAAACACTTGAAAGTGTCAAATAATCCATATGGCTGCTCAGCTGCTCAGTATAGTAGGAAAAAAAGGATGCCAACTCATTTTCATCACCCAATGGAATAACAAAATACTACTACCAAAAATTAATAAAAATTGCGAATTTATCGTAACTTGTATTATGGCTTAATTTTTACATGTTTTTGTGTTCTTCCACAGTGAATGCGTGCCATCCCAGACCATAGCAATAGCCAGGTAAGATGCACAAGCCTTTCCCTGCTCCCAGTGTGCTTTTTGTACAGAGGATTGTTAGAGAAAAAGGGCAGAATTAGGCTTAGCACACCTCAATTTGTATTTAATATAATCATCACTCAAAGTCTCGTTTTCATGATTCCTACTGACTTTAAATTGCAGGTGATAGTTAATAATACTTGTAAAATTTATTATGTTTAATAAAACACATTTCTAGCAAGGCAATCTCATTTTCTGCTTATAAACCAAGACTTAAGTGAATGTTTCTTTTAGAAAAACTTGAAAATCAGATACCAGCTAATCAGTCCTCAAATTAGAACTTAATATCAAGAAGTGGTACAACTATTAGAAAATAAGGGATCTTAGTAATCAGCAACAATGCCCTTTTAGTTTAAATACTTTTATCAAAGTCTAAAGTGAATAGGGGAGTGTAACATATGTATGTAAATATGAATATATATGTGTGTGTTGGAAATTAATCAACTTATGTTCCTTAATAATCTAATTGGGGACAAAAGAATGCATTCATTACAGGAAAGAAAGACTTTGTAATTAATAGTCTCTGCTGTGCTTATGAGTGTCAATGAACTAAACCTTGTGAAACTTTTATAACAGAGGGACAATGGAATTACATTGTTCAGAACAAAATTTTGTTTTGTGCAGTTCCTTCTAAGGTGCAATATTGAAGAGAACAGAGAACTGTTGGTGAACCAGGTTTTCAAGCTTCTTTTTTCCACTTATTTATCTGAAATGCGAGCATCACTAAAATGAAAATGCATGGGTTTTTTAGAGCATTTGTTCTGATATACTGAATTATTCAAATGTCTTAACAAATTCCTTTCTAAATGAAATAATATTTCTAATACAGTGGACAGACACCTAACTTTCCGTAGTAAACAAGAAAACAATTCCACTCTCACAAGGTGCAATCAGGAGGAAATTTTATGTAACACTGCAAGTAATAAATAAATTATGCATAGCAAGACTAAATTCAGAATAAGTATACTGTGAAACAAAATACATTAGAATAATTGAAGAAAGAATTAATTACAGAGTTAGGATATAAACAGTAATGCATCTCAGGCAGAAGCAAACAACAAAATTGAAGGAAAGATATTTGTGGGCTGAGTTTGTTCAAGAGAAACAACATTTACAGGTGGGCAAATTCATCTGATCTCACGGGATGACAGTTTACTTGCAGAGAACCAGCACAAGCTTTATTCATGTCAGATCCCACCAGAGAGGATGGCATTAGATATACTATTTCTATGTAGGGCTTGAGCTCTGGACAGAAGTGCATTTTACTGAGTAAACCATCTCCCTCTACATCTCCTTGATATCCTAATTGCAGTTCTACAGCCACTCAAGCAAAGGATGTTTTCACAAACAGCAGAATTCTCGTAATTTCTTTTCTAAATCTTGAAGTGGCAGAAATTCACTCATACATATAAGCCTGTAACTCTGTGGAAATTTCCTAAGAAAGGTAATTTGCAAAACTGCTAGGGAGGCGTTTCCCAAACTTGGAGTAAGTAAACAGCACATCTGGTAAACTGAAACTTGATAGCAGAAAATTTGTCTTGGCATCACAAGTCAATTGACACTGCATTAATTATGTTGTGAACTCTTAAAGCTCTTCTGCACCACACCAACTTCCCTTGCACTTCCAATTTGTAACCAAACACAACACGTAAGCAGGTAACTTACCATTCTAACTAAAAACTCAACCTTAGCTACGTAATATTCTCTATAAAAACACATTTACAGATACAAACTGTTATTCTGCATATAGGAAACTATGATGCAGGAATCTTATCTTTACATGTGATCTGAAATGAAATTAAAAATGGGCATCTCTTCTGGTTAAATGTCAAAGTGCAAAGGAGATGGCAGTGGAACCAGAGAGTGAATACACTTGGGTAATTTGGTATTAAGGTCATCAGTTTTAAAATTGTGGAGAAAGTCATGCTTTACATTAACTGACACATCACTTCTGATTCACAGCTTCATCCAAATCACACATCTCATCAAGAACAAAGCTGTCACACAGGTGGATTCAACTTTGCAAGGCATTACTATAGATGTAGGAAATTATGTTAGGTGGAAGTCTACATGGGATTTTTAGTGATGCTCTTATGGCTGCATACTCTTTCATGAAAATTAGATGGGAAAGACATTTGGGAGGCATCTAGTAACTGTAGAAGAGCTTGTAAGAAGAGTCCACCTAAACATTTTCCAGATCATCCCTACAATACTGACCTCATTAAGAAAGGGAGATGTTACCTCCCTCCTCAAGCCTCTTCTAGGAGAGAAACAGTTGCAATAAGTCTTTTTACTGGAAGGATTTACAGCATTGAATTTAATATTGTAAATCTAAACGCTGTCTCCCAGAAATTTACATATGGTACTTTGTTTTGACGAGTATTTTGATGAAGAAATATATCTTTCCCACATCCATATATTGATGTAATATTTCTGAAGTTGTCAGAATTCCCAGGATTAAGGACTTACCTGAACATAAGATAGCTAAATGCAAAGCACTAGAGGCCATGAGGCAAAAAAAATGTTTAAAAAAATCCAACTTTAATTTGCTTTTGCTGTGTCAAAATGGGTGAAGGTCTGAAACCTTGGCACATAGGCTTAAAATTGCCTGTAATGGCTCAATCCAATTACCTCCTATAAAGGAAAGTATCCCAACTCTTTCAACCACCCCTAGCTGTTTTCTTTTCTTTTTTGCTGACTCAGGTGGCACTTGTCCAACTATGCACTGAGAAAATGCACCATATCCATGCAGCACTAATCCTACTTACCCCATCAGGGGAGCAGGTAAGAGGTGAGCAAGTCCCTTGAAAGGTCACATAAGAGCCAAGATTCATAGCCAGGAGCATAGAATGAAGAAGAAAACTTCTTTGAACTGCACATGCCATTTCTTCAGTTCTAGAAATAGTATGGATCATTATACTTAAGAAGACGAAGCTAAAACAGCTGTCTTTCTTGGTAATATCAACTTCTATTAAGGGGATCAAGGGGATAGACAACTATGAAGTACTCCAAAGTTGACATCAAATAGTTCAGTTTTCAGATTATCAGGCAAAGGTTCTGCTGTTTTGCAGTCTTCTGGTATACTTCAAAATAATGCCTCATTAATTTGTGCACAAGCTGTTCTCTCTCTGGGGCAGTTTATGTAATTTACTGAGGAAAAAAGTACATCCCTAGGACAACACGACTCTCTTTGAAACTGTCCCTTTTCTATCCCTCCTCCTTTACCAAAGACAGTGCAGCTAATTTCCCAAAGCCATCAAAGGTCTATGATGAAGAATACTGCAGCTTACTGACAATTATAGCATAAACTACACTTGTACTCTGCAGCCAAATCCTGCTTGAAACAATATTCCAATCTCATCAGGAAACTGTGGCAAGGCTTTTAAGCTGTTCTATCTGGCAGAGCTGTGAGCATATCTTTCATCTTTCAGGGGAAAATTCTCTTGATAGATAAGTGCATATGAAAAACAGAAATAGATTAGTTCCCCTTTAAAGATCGCAATATTTAGTCAGAGGAGCTTACATAGAAATTGAGCAGTAACCTTAACTGTGGCACATTGCAAGAAACTAAAATGGAAGCACATTTTAAAAAGTGAACTACTTACAAATTTTGGGGCGCTCAGATCTCTGCTTTTTACATCAAGAGGACAAAGCTAGAAGACAGTCTGAAATGAGCTTTATGAGTTATTTTTCAGTATAAACTTAAGTATAAGTTTGGTAAGCACTAGATATGATAAGCTAATTCAAGGACAAATAAAGGTCTGAGCACAAGTCACAAAAAAATTCTACCAAAATTGGTAGAAAGAAAGGCAGTGCATCCCAGAAGAACAGTAAATTGAGTCTTGGTTTCCTTAGCTCCTTGCTATTCTTTGTTTTTCCTCGACATAAATAATGTCTTTTTACCTGCTGTGGCAACTTCATACAAATGAAACCAAGGAATGAGAGGTTATCTTTAGCAGCATAAATCAAATCTGACTATTGTGACTCTGACATCATTAATAAAATCCAAGACCAAATATACTTATTGCAACCATTTTCCATGTCTTTGATTTTATATTTCTGGGATCTGTTTTTTTAGTTTAGCTCATAGAATATAACTTTATATCCCCATCATAAATCAAACATCATGGATGTCTTTAAATATTCTGAAAGGCTCTTAGTGGATACTAAGTATTTTAGATAAAGAATCAGAGAAATGTAGATCTGGAAGAGATTTCAAAAGATCACCCATCTCTGCACACAGGCAATATGAAATATACTACAGTCCATCCCTATGAGATGTTTCATAAACCTCTTCTTAAAACTTCTATAATGGAAATTTAACAACTCCCATGGGAAGCATATTTTAGTGTATCACTACCCTTATAGTTGGAAAGTTTCTCTAGCCTGTCTTTGCTACAAATATAGGTTTACTTAAGTGGATACTAAGAGAAACTTTCCAATTATAATGATCATGAAGTATCCCCAAGTCTATATCAAGAAGCCACTATAATTTTCAAAGACATTCTGGTGTTTGATACGCATACAATTATTTATAGTTTCACATTATCTTCTGATTAAAAAAGTGATTCCAGTCATTTCTCAGTAACAGAACTGAAACCAGAATTTATTTTCTGTGACTGAGTTTATCTTTAATTCTTGAATGACAGGACAAATATGTAATGCCAGTGTTAAACAACTATTCTGGATTATGTTGTATTTTTTTGTATTAATTGTTAAAAGCCCAGCTCAAAATAATGTTTAAAAAAAAAATCAAAACACAACTAAAGTGGTCTTTCATTTAAAACTCAAGGATGGAGTTCTGTATTCTACTCCAGCAGGAAGTCCTGACTTTAAACACATCATAATCTGTTTCTATCTCATCTTTAAAAGGACACTAATATTATTCATATTAGAAGTTTAATGAAGATACTGTATGCAAAATTTCAAATGCTAACATGAGGAGTGCTGTTTAACAGGTTCACAAGGTGATACAGGAACATGGCATGTCTCCAAGTAGATCTGACAGGAAGCAAAGAACAAAAGTGCAATTAAGATACCACTTCTGCCAAACAGGTATTTTTGGTACTGGCTTTTATAAAATTGACTTCTGTCTGCTGATAGTATCTTGATTATGTTCCTAAGTCAGTGCACGATTTACAATAAATTCAGTTGATTCATTTCAGTATCAGAAGTACAAAAGCCACAGAAGTGATACACTCTCCAGCTGTGTTAAAGCTACCATAAAGGTAAATTGCTCTATTTCAGGGCTTCCTGAAATCAGAGCATTCTGACATATCAGTTATTTAGAAAGGTACCTTTAGAACAATCCAGTTGAGATACAATGAAACTGATATACCATTTCATTTCATGGTTTGTTTAAACATGCACAGAATGGTTAATGTTCTGTTCTCTCATGTTTCTACTTTGAAGTAATCCTCATCTAAATTCACACTGTATTTGTATTTTTAAAGCTCAAATCTGTTCTTTTTCAGCATTGTTCTAGCACAATCTATATTTGCATCAAAAAGGTTCAAGGCAGCAAATGTCATGTTTTCCATAAAATCCTTTTTCTACTATGGTAACAAATTTCTTGCTGTTATGGGATTCTTAGGATATTTTTCCCTTCATAATTAAAAAAAAAAAAAAAAAGCACAGAAAGAGCAAATAGAAGCAAAATTTCATCTTATAGTCACTATTTCACATTCTACATTATATCCCCAATCAAAAAATGTTTTGTTTTACAAATATTATTTGTATAGATACAATATTGTTTCAGGCTTGCAGTCATGAGAACAATTGTACTGCGTGGCTACTGGAAATACCCTGCCTTTAGCCTTGTTATGCACCTGAGATGTGTGAAACTGTCTCAATTACAAATATATTACAGAAGAACTATGGCCTGATCCTGCAAATGTTAAAGCATCCTACAACAGCCATTTGCCAGTGATAAGGAAGAACAGATATTGGAGGTGCAGGATTATCCTAAATCAGGCCTTAAGTGTTAAGTGCATACAACCACATTATATGGTGACATCTCAAAGTAAAGTCCTGTATTCTTATGTAATGCAGAAGTAACACACACAACTTACATATAGTAATAATTTATTCTGAAATGTTCATTTTAGTCTCTGTTGAGACATCACCCACGTCTCATTAATAAAAGAGCAGCCATCTCACCTCAAATACCAGAATATACAACAAGTTACAGCATAGCAAAAAAATTCTACCTACTTTAAGATAAAATCTAACTCAGGTAAAATAATTTTGTTCAAAGTTTTACAGTTACACAGTTGTTTTTTGTTGGATTTTTTTCTTTTTCAGAGCACAAAGAAAGTGTAAATTGTTACACCATAACTATCTATCCACATTATGTGACCACAGAAATGTTAATCATTACTCCATAAAATGAACCATCAGTTCCATTCATGCAGAAAAGCAGGCTAGGAAAGCTTGTTCAGCGGAAACCATATTACTGTGAATTTCACAGCCACATGATTAAATACTGGGTTAGATGAACTCACAAATACTAAACATGAGAACATTTTTTGCATAAATAATACCAATTCTTCCCTGATGTAGTTTAGTTGGTCTGTAATCTAGGAATTATTGGTAAATCAATATGACTGCATTATTTCTATCTGTGCTATTCCATGATTTCAATGACAAGCAATATGTAAAGGATAGTGTGATGGGATGCATGTTAAACATGGGAATACATGTTAACCATACTGTACAAATACACTTGCGTCAGCAATTTTATTCCAAACTGTCAATCAGGTATTCCTACAAAATATCACCAGTGGAGACAAAGTATACTATCAAATATGGCTTCCAGAACAAGGACCATCTAACAAGAATCAAAGCTATTTACAACAAATAAAAACAAAAACAAACAAACAAACAAACAAAAAAATCAATCCCCATTTTTTTTTGTTTCATTTGAAACAAAGTTTCTAAGTAGCTGCTGTATATAATACATCAGTTTAAATTGTTTTGTTTTGTTTTTGTTGCACTTAAACAGAAGTTACCAGGTAAGAGCCAGAGTGACGTTTAGGGCTTTGTGTTCCACTGGAGTCAGTGTTTTCAGACTTGGCGTCACGTTTCTTGGTGCTGTTGTTCACCGGGGTTGGTATCTGTGAGGGCCGGGCAGAACTATTATCCATGCTGCTCTTCCTGCGGCTCGGGTTGTAGTTGAATGGAGTCACCCTTGCTGCCACAGCACCGATGGGGGAGCTGTGCTTGCTTGAGCTACTGGAACTGAATGGAGTACGCTCGCTTACAGTACTTTCATTAATTTCTGGTGCAGGAACGGGATTATTCTGTAGAGGCTTTGTTTCAGTGCCTTTCTTGTCTGGACTGTCTATCTGAAAGAAAGAGTTCAGACGGTTTTCTAAGCCAACTGTACGAACAGGAACACCTCCATTCCCTGGGGTTTGCTTTTCTTGAATCTCTTTAGGATCTTTACCATTCACACCCCCTTTCTCTGAAACACTGTCAATAACAGGGGGAGTATTTCCAGTTGGGGACCTTCCAGATCGAGGGTTGTTAATTGGGCAGTCCTCTATCCTCACCCACACATCCTCTGTCTTAGAGACAGCTGGAGCCATCTGATAAATGAGGGTTTTGGAATCAGAGCCATTTGTGGCACCCGAAGAAGAATGCTGAGGATCATTCATTATTTGAGGAATTTCATTTTCTTTTATTTTTCTCCAAGTACCTTTTGCTGGTGCTTGGCTTTCTTTATTTTGCTTGTGTCCAGGGAGAGAACCTCCATGCTGCTTTTCATCTTCACTTTTTGCCTTTTCACTGGATTCTGAAGAAGCTGACAGGATGGAGGAAGAACTTCCAGTTCTTCGCCAAGTGCTTACACGAGGAAGTGATGAGGAATGCTTACTGTGCTCGCGCTTCCATGTTCCTGATCTGTTGATCAGCAGCCTAGACGGACTCTCAGAATGGGAACGAGCTATGTCATGACGCTTTGCTGGTCTCCCATCATATTCTATAGTAGGACTATGATTAGGGGCTAATTTTCGCCAACCACTACTCTGGGCAGGTGAATGAGTGGATAAAGACATATCAGGAAGAGAAGGACTTAAAACTGGGGTCTGCAGTTGGGACCTTGTGGGAGAATCTGGTCTGGAAGGTGACAGAGATTCAAATGAAGCTGACTCTTCTAATTTCCGTCTCAGAGTTGGGCTCGGAGCCTCTTTAATAAAAGTTGACTGACGAACAAGAACAGGTCTCTCAGATCTGTCAGATTCACTTCCACTAGACTTTGTGGATGACATTCTGGATAGGTCAGTCTTTTTGTTTGATCCACCAGTGCTAAGAGTTTGGTTTAACCCCTTTGAAGCAGATTCACTTCGCGGAATGCTACTGGTACTCTTAGGTAAGGCAGTTTGCTTTGTAAGGTTTTGCTGGCTCATCTGCCTGCCTGGTGGTGTGTATGACATTCTACCTGAACTTGAGGATTTAGTTGAAGCTGTGCTAGGAGATGATGTTCTTGGCAACTGTGACAGTTTGTTGGGAGGACTGATACCATTTCTTCCTGGGGAAATGGAGTTTCGCCCAGGAGATTGCAGAGGCCTACTTAATGGCTGCTGTTGAGGTCTAGAAGGAGTGGAGTCTCTAGATCCTGATCTAGAAGGTCCTTTACTTGATCCACTCTGGTTCAACCCTGATGGCTGCCTAGTCACAGGAGCTGGCTCAGGTTTCACTGATGATTTGGCTCCTCTTGGAGAACTAGTCAAACTTTGGCCTTCACTGGGACTCTTGGAGTTCATGTTTTTGAGTGGGGGTCCTTTTTTGGAAACAGGACTGGTACTTGAAGAACTATTTCGAACTCCTGGAATATGGATCATTGTTCTACCACGTGAAATTGAAGGCACACTTGTCTGTTGTGGTTGCTTCAAACTTGAAATTTCTGAATTAGAGCGTGCTTTTCCTGTGATCATACTTTTATAGACTTTCTTCCCTCCTTTGATACCCCTACTTTCTGATTCTACTTTTTTAGACTCCAATGTACTCTTCTCTCCTGGCTTAATAATTCTTGGACCTTTATTACTAGTGAAAGGTTTTTCTTCTTGGTCTGGGGTAAGATGAAATGGTGACCCTAGAGAAATACCAGATTTTAATGAAAGGATAGAGTCAGAGTCTGATGAAGCTTGTCTAGACAGTGATGCAGCAGCTGCAGCTTGATGCAAGCTACTAACAATAGAATTTGCACCTTCTTGTATAGCTTTCCAGTCAAAGTTCTCGGAATCAGGTGAAAAACCATGTTCTGAATCTGGCCTCTGTACCTCTCTCAAATCCAGCATTAAATCTTCTGCTAACATACCACCTGCGCTTCTGGAATTATTTTTTTCACCGTCACTCTTTATTCTTGAGGGCTTTTTCTTTTTAGGCATAGCAGAACTAATGCATTCCTGCAGAAGATCATCTTCGGAATCAATGCTAAGAGAACTCAGAGAACTGTTTCTAGAGAAGCACACAGGAGTATCTTCAACATGAAATGATTTAGGTGCATAACCAGAAGTCTGTGGTCTGTTGGATTCTACCTGTGACTCGGGAGCTTCAGGACGTTTTGCAGGTTCCCCTTCTTTGTTGTTATTGTTTTCTTGATCAATATCACTAAGGGAGCTAAGAGACGAATTGCGAGAAAAACAAACAGGTGTGTTTTCAATAGCAAAATTCTGCATTTTCTCATCTGTAGCTGCTCCTCTGTCTGGAATATCTTTAGTTGACTGAGAGAAAGTTTTTGTCTGGCTTCTGCCTGCTGAGTGTTTTTGACAAACTTGTGTCCTGTTACTTGACTGCTGATTTGAAGACTGTTCTGCAGTAGAGCACTCTTTACTTTCAGTTTCCTTTCCTTCTTTTCCTTTTCTTAATTCTGCCTTCTCTCTTGAAAGGTCAACCTCATCATCATCAAAATCTAAAGAACTAAGGGAATCATTCCGTGAAAAACAATAAGGAGTTCCCTCAATAGGTGTGTAATGATGAGGGGAATCAAATGCAAAGCTTCCTCTTACACGCTCTTCATTATTTGGCAATTTGTCATGAAAATCTCTTGAATTATTTTTAAGGTTCTGTTTCTTTGTATCTCTGTTCTCTGGATAGCTTCTTTCATTACTAGCATTGCTTCTAGGCTCTGTGCTTTTTCGCATGCGTGCTCTGTATTCACTGTTTTGGGAAACAGGCTTTACTGGTGATGTTGGCTTTTTCTCACTTTCAGGTTGGTTTTTATTACTCGGGGATGAAGAAGCTTGTTGAATTTGGTCCATTATCTTCTTCACTCTGAAAGGTTTGTGACTTTTTCCTTTTGGCATAGCTGAGTTAATACACTCAGCCAAAATATCACCCTCTTCTGTTTTGTCATCATCCAGGCCAAGGGGAGTCACAGCTGAGCTTTTTGCTCTCTGAGAATCGTCAGTACTTCTGCCTTCTGTAGGAATGGTGTCCCGCTTTTCAAACTCCCCTGACTCTGCTCCCACACCCACATTGTCTGCATTGGCCAGCTCACTCGGGGGGGATTCTATTGTCAGGTCACTCAGAGATGTAGCTGTTGAAAAATTTATTGGTGTTCCCTCAACACAATATACTCGTGGCATATCATCTCCTGGTGTAAAAGTCACGTGCTTTTGTGATTGCAATCTGCTTTGTGAAGGCATAAGTTTGTAAACTGGCAACTGGCTGGGCTTTCTGGCTACAGGAGGAGGTATTTTTGGAGCAGATGCTTGCGAAGGCTTTTTGGTTTTACGTGAAGATTTTGTTGGCATTGCAGAAATAATACATGCTTCCAGTATTTCAATGTCATCATCGGAATCATCCAGAATGTCTTTGTCTGCTTCAGCTGGCTTCTCTGCTTTCTTCTCCTGGTTATCCTTTGTATCATCTGACTGTTCAGGTTCTGCTTCATTTCCATGGTCGTTTTCATGAACTGGAGGCATAATTCTTAACTCCGCATCTTTCTGTATAAATGGCTCATCAAGGCTCAGAGCACTCAGGCTAGAAGAGCAAGAAAACCCATCTGGTGTGCTTTCTGTAGCAAAATGTAATAGTGTATCAGCATCTGGCAGTACCTGAACTCTTTGAACAGCTGCATTTACAGCTGCCTGCCTAGGACCAGACTCTCTCTTCTCTGTAGTGGTTGCTTTTCCTTTAGGTACCTCTCTTTTTACTTGAACTCCTTGAGCAGGCGGTGGTGTTTTACTTCTGCTTGGAGGCATTGTTTGTCCAGGGCTGTCTGGAAGGTCACTGGGACTTATAATACCACTTACTATTCCACTACAAGGCTCACTTTGAACTGAACTAGCAATTGAACGGCTTTCAAAACTATCCAGGGAACTTACAGAAGTACATCTGCTGAACATGAGTGGTGTTTCCTGTACATAATGTTCTGGTGGACTTTTAGGAGTTTGGGCACCACTCTTTGAGGGAGATTTGGCACCTGAAGAAAACTCAACAGCTTTATGTCTAGACGAATCAGAAGGAGACAAGCTAGAAGTCTGGAGTCTAGTGGATTTTGTTCTGATGTGCTGTGCTGTTGATGTGATTTCACTCGCTGCACCTTCTGTAGGTAGAGTCCCACTGTTCTCCTTCAGTTCTGCAATCTGCAGTGTGTTATTGGCATCCGTGCCACGTGTAGATTGATCACGTCCTATTTCATCTTCAGCTGATGACAAGGATGACAAAGAGCTACACCTTGAAAAACATATTGGGGTATCTTCCACACAGTAAGTTTGTATGGTTTCCTGATTAATAGAGGGAGTCTTACAGGATGCATTCTTTGCATGGCTACTTCTACTCTGTGCAGAGCTTGGGTGAAGCTGGTTCTGCCTCTTTGAACCAGCTGAGGGGGCTGATGTGCTCCCACTGCCTGGGGGAATATGATCAGTTTTACTGAGTTGCACTGAAGAAGTCTTTGGAAAAGTAAAAGATGGCTTCTGAGTAGGTGCTGGAACTTCTGTTGAGTATTTTAAACTATAATCAATAGGCTGATCAACATGATGCTCCTCTTCATTGTACTTTATGCTGTAATTCGTTGGTCTGTCTTCCTCTTCATGTTGTTCCTCCTCAGAATAACGTTCACTATAGTTGGTTGGCTTATCATCATCATAATCATCAACCTGGCACAAGGACTGGTTTACTTTCTGATTCATTCCAAGAGTTGGGCCTACTCTGTTCTGATCTGAGCCACTGGAGCCTCTTGATCTAAAGGAAGAAACGCACTCCTGCTGTCCAAAAGGTGTCTGATATTTCATGTGTTTATCATCTCCACTTTCAGTGTACACAGGGTAGGCTGCATTTTGGTTCCTTGACTGTCTTTGCTCATTTTGCTTCATCTCATCATCTATTATATGCTTAGGCCTTGCCCATCTTTCATTCTGGGAGGGACTTTGCCTTCCAGAATTTAACTGCTCATCTGAGTATTTAAGACTGTAATTAATAGGAGTGTCTAGTTCTCCATCATTGTCATCCATGTGATTTGCACTATGAATCTTGTGTGCCAAGTCAGCTGGATATTGGCCATAACTACAAAATTTACTTTCATCATCTTCGGAGTAAGACTCAATGGAAGGTTTCATTTGGCCTCTTTTCCCATAGCCATCACTGCTGCTGACACTATTTAAACTATCATTTGAAGCTCTTTTATATTCCATTTTTGTATAAGGCACAGGACATGTCCTGTTTGAGTTCTCAGATTTTGGAAAGTATGTATTTGAGTGAGTATGGGCAGAGGCTGATCTCCTCTGGGCATTTCTGTCTTCTGTCAAACAGTGTATTTCAGAAGTGGAACCGGAACTTCTGTCTTCCTGTGGAATGTGCATGCTTGTTACTTCTTCCATAACTTTGGCAATCTGAGCTGCAGCAGTAGAAATCTGCATTCCCATTCTCTTAGAGGAATTCCCACTATTCTCTGCAGCTTGATGATAGGTATTTAAACCTACTGTTCGATCCCTTTCAATACTCCTGTCTTTCTCAGATCGAGAATTTTCTGCGTTTCCTCTACTGGAAGAGGAGGAGCCAGGCAATACCGTAGTATTTACATATGGTGAGAGCACAGTCATATTGCCAGCATTAAAGCTTTCTGACCTGCATACCCCATCATCATGGCGACTGGCATCCAGGACATACTCACTGTATATATTCTGCTTATGTCTCTGCTTATTGCGGTGAGATGCTTTTGGGCTTAAATTATCAATGTTGTCAAAAGTCTCTGATAAATGCTGAGCATCTAATTCTGCTTCCAGTGCCTTTTGTTTTCTGACATGGAGAGATGGCAGGCTTGATCCTGGAGACATAATGTTGGCATCCTTGTACTTTGCTGGCCTGTTTGCCATGAGGTTCCGTAGAGCTGCAGCACTACCCATAGCTATCATTTTGTGTTTTGAGTGAATCAGGTTTTTCAGCATGCTCACAGCTCCCATGTCCCACAGTGCCTCCTGATCCTTCGCATTTCGAGCAGAGAGATTCCACAGGGTCCCACACGCGTTACTAACTATTGTCAAACTGTGTGACTTCAAATGTTGTAACAAGGTTTGTAAGCAGCTGTTCTCTCGCAAGATTTGCCTGGTGTTGAGCAATTGAAAACAAACATCTGTAAGTGGCATTTCAAAAGGATAAGAGACAAAGCAAAACAGAAACATATTATTCTAGAAATGATTTTTACCCTTACAATTGATAATTAAGAATTCCCCAGTGCAAGTACCTCGTATTTCCACTAGCTTTTTTTCTGAATACTAACCAAATCCTATTACAAATATGAACAAGTTAGCTTTTAGTACAGTTCATCATTAACAAGCAGCAGCTCTTAACCTGTTTGCATATTCCTGTTATGTAAGTGAAATGCCCACTTTATCAAATGTACTACATATTAACTGTTTTTAATTACTATACTTTATGCATGCATTCATATTAAGGCTTGGTCATAGAAACTGTCTACTAAATATACATGTGGAACTGATAAAAACTTTCAGAAGTGTACCTACCTATGGTCCTCATTAGTAGCAATTAGGCTAGAAACATTTCTTAGTATTCCTCCTCCACTTTCTATGATGGCTAAAGTATTTGTTTGGCTCCGGTATGTCAGTGTGCCGACCAGAAATGCAAGAGCACCATCAACAGCACATATGTCAGCTTTGTTTCCAGTGCAGTGTGCTGACAAATTCCATAAGGCACTCAGAACGCTTTTCAGGGTGGATTCCTAGGAAAACAGCAACATGACAGGAGAAATTTTCAGCTATTGACTTGAAGCTCTCAGAAACACATTAAGTTAGCTTCAAGGAGCTGTGTACATTCCGATTCTGCTCTCTGGGGTGGTAAGCTGGATGCAGGCAGCAGTGCACACCTATTTTGCTCCTTCTTTCAGCCATAGATTTGGTACTGCCTGCCCCAGAGGTATCAGAAATACTCAGTACTTGTTTACTGACACAGTGACAGAAAGGGCTACAAGACCAGTTGGCAGGAGTCTCTGGGATGGAATATACTCCCATCTACACACCAAAGAAGTAGTACATACCTACTAACTAACTGAAAAGAGCTTTCCTTAAATGATAAAATTATAAAAAAGACTATATTAACAGCACAGCTTATGAAACTGAAAAGTGGTAAACCCTCATAGTTTTGAGGTGCCATTGCTCCGCTGTGGTCTGCTGCTATGTTAAATCAAACTCTTCTTCAAAGCAAATTACCTGACCCACATCAACTCTTTGACCAACTGCTGGTATCAAAAATGGTAAATATTAGTGTTTTGTATAAAATAAATGCATCTCTCAAAAATTCAACTTAATCACTTATAGAAGTTACCTTCTTAACTTCTAAAGCACATTCCATCAATGCTTTCACACTTCCAACTTCTCTTAGAGTCTTTTTACTGTTTACATCTGCTCTCCAGGACAAGTTCCTCAACACACTTGCAATGACCTGCAAAATGTGAGAAAGAAAATTACGTATTTCAAGACAGATACTTTTTTATCAGGTTTAGCAGGTTTCCTCCTGGACTTATCAAATGCTATGATTAATTAACAGTGGTCATGTTGAGCTACTGAAATAAAATTTGCTAACATCTGCTTTTTGTTGTATTGTCTGCTAGACTGGTCTAACATTTCAGCATCAAGTTTGATCAAAGGTACTGGCTTTTGTGTGTTGCTACTTAAAAAACAGATTTGAAATCAGTTTCCCTGCTCTGCTTCTCACACCAGTAGAACATTTGTAGATAGAATTTTTTCTCTACACTTATGTCTGTTCTAGAGTTATGTCATCTCAGGGGAGAGATTTATATAATCTTTTTCTCAGCTTTTCCACTTAGAAAATAGAATAATATCACTTGCCTCACAGATGGTATGATTCTTTTGATGTTTATAAAGCTCTTTAAAGTCTTTTTAAAATACATTGTGCCTTTTACAAGCAGAATAGTTTCTCCAGAAGATATCCTTGTACTTGTTAGCAGTTAGACTGAGATAAGTTGTCACTGTAGTGGGCAGTCATTACACATTAAACTCCATCCATTCATGAGCAGCTGTAAGCATGCATATCCCTCATGAAATGAATTTGATAGAAAACTTTTGCTTATGCATGCTCTCATTGCCACAGAAGTGCACAAGCTTTTCAGGCTATGTGGTGAATGCTCCTTTGCTCAGCCCCCCAGTGGAGCATAGGGAGCCAGTGGCACATGGAAGGGCCTGGGAACACCCTGCCCTGGCTGCTCCCAAGGAACCAGCAGCCCCTCAGAGCCCACCTCAGCACACCCAGAGGAGCACAGGAGCCCAAAGCCAGGTGGGCACTATGCACTGTCCAGGCTCTTCCCAGGACTCTCCCAAGGGACCCACCACCCCATGGCCCAGCTGTGACACTCAGGGGAGTCAAAGGGAGCAGCTCTCTGCCCATTTTGGACTGGTTATGTGGGACACTTTGTGGGATTCAGGGAAGAGCATCCTGGAACTGTACAACACTTATTGTGGGATGGCAGGATCCAGAGGTTTCAAAGGCAGGAAAACAGATGGATTGAGGTGATCTTTCATCACAGGAGAGCGCAAGGGACAGAAAAGCACAGTGACATCTGAACAGCTGACTGGCTGATACAGTTGTGTGGACATGCCTTTTGAATACACTCAATCCCATAGTCTTACTAAATCCTATTATAATTTGTCCTGAGTGGACAACTTCCTGCTCTGTGTGTGTGTGGTGTCTAGGTGCCATCCCGGAGGTCAGAGGTCTCATGGGGCTGTGACTCTCTTTTCAAGAAAACTCAGTACCTGTCCGAATACCACATCACAGAGTTTATCCAATAACCTCTACTGTAATTCTAATATTTTCTTCAATTTTAACTTGCGAGCTCCTCCCGTCAAGGAAGGAATATTTCCTTAACAGCATTTTAAAAGATAAGGTCAATTTTATTTAGAATTGTTCTTTTATCTGGTGATTCACTCAGACTGCAAGGAAAATCGGGGTTTTCTTTTAAAGAGCTGTTCCACTTTGTATGCAATAAGCACTAATTAAAGTTGATTATAATTTAATATTTACTAATTTTACACAAGTTCCAACAGTTCTGCTCTCTCAAGTCTGAAGATTATCCTAAGCACTTCCTAAAGGCTTTATTTTCAGGCTGTTTTCCTTACACAGCAGGACCCATTACAACAGACACTAACAGACCAGAGTCATAAAAATAAGATTTACAGCCCATGCATTATGATTTAAAAAAAAAAAAAACCACAAAAAAAATCCCAGAACATGACCCCACAGATAAGAATATTTTACAAGAAGAATGTACTTCCTAATTAATGAAATGATTATGAGAAAAATTTTGCTTCAAAGTTAAGGCTGACAAGACAACAAAAGAAATATTTTATCTCAAAAGAGCATTACCTGCTGTAAGTCTTCACTTTCAGATTTCAGCTGGGCTACAAGAGCTCTCATGCAGCCCTTCATGGAACATAATGTAGCCTGGTAGGAATCAGGAGAGAAAAAAAGTGAGCAGTATCAAACAGCAGGTTAGATGGCTGCTTCTGCACAGTATTTTGGTATTTTAAGCAAATCATATCTAAGTTCTATAAAAACTTAGTAAGTACGTTGTCAACAATAAATACTTGGTTTACAACTACTACAAATTTCAGCATAGCTATCAGTTTCAATATATAAGTGGTAAAATTGTGCTAAATTTTTTTATTTTTTACAGCAGTTCTAGGACATGATCTGGATCTTTACTACCTTAGAAGCCTTCTTTACTTTGCACCAGATAAAACCCCCTGTGAGCCAGCAATGTGTTGTTACCTACTGCCCAGTGAGAGAACAATTCCTGAGTTCTCTGAAGTCTATTATTTCCCTTTATTGCAGAAATATCTTCCCTCTAGAGCAGAAAGGTAAGTCTTCAGTATAGAGTTATTTTAAGATCCACAGGCTGGTAAAATTTGAGGCAAAAATCTATGTTTCTAGCCTTTGAAAGGAATGTCCTTGTCAGAAATTAGGGGAACCAATTTTCTCTTATAATAATTGAAGTAGTGCCCAGTTTGATCCAGGCATGTTCCAGATATTTCAAAGCCAGCTCTAGGTTGATGAGGTTTGAAAAATTTCATTAGACAGTAACGGTATTGTCAAATAACTGAAAACTTCAGAAAACTCGACCCAATTATGAATTTTAGTTTAATATTCTGAGAAAGAATCAGTTTCTGTAAAATCACTCTGTGCCATACTAACCTAGTTCTCATTAAAAAATCAGGCCAATAGATAAAATCCTTGCTTTCAGTGACAAAAGTGATTTGAGAGCCAATATCATACTTGTGTGATGCAACATTCTGTTTGTGGTGCTGTCAGCAACAGGATGTGATGTGAGAGGTATGTGGAACTCCTGCCTTGAGTTTAAACTCAATATCCTATCCTGGAGATTTTAATCACCTGTGCTGAGAGCTGTAATTCAAACAGCTATGAACTGAAATTACTGCAAGTTTTCAGCTCTTCTCTCACCTTGTTTGCCACATCTCCAAAAGTCAGGTTTGTCAGAGCCATGCCAGCATACCTCCTTAGAGTAACACTATAGTGATCATTTGTGAGTCCATACATTTCACAATCCACTTGCAGCAGTTCAGCAATGGCCTGTAAACCTCCTTTAAAAAGATTCAGGTAAGAAAACGCATTATCTATACTCTAATATTGTAAATACGGGACATATATAGCAGAGAACAAATTGCATTTTTATGTACAGAACAAACCTCAAACGTCTGAAAACCACAATGCTCAGGAAGACATACGAATTGCTAAAATTGCATGCATGGAATTTACTGAGCATGGACTAAAAAAATTCAGGCTGTAAAACAAGAATAAATGCAGGATGACAAAAACCCACTAAAACACCAACCAAAAAAAACATCCATTCTGGGAAGTAGAATTTTTTCTACTTTCATTTTAAGTCCAATACTTGTAAAATTGCTAGTATTTCCACAATAATACTACTCTTCCAAAATTCACAATTCATGCCAGAAAAAACAGTAACTGACATAATAATTTATCCACTAGGAAATGGTGTGGTTAATTTCAACTGCTTTCAGCACGTAGGGAGCAACAACAGACACAAATTAATTGTTATTAATAGCTTAAACTGTTAGTAAAAGAAAGCCATATATGGGGTGACATGCACAAGGAGTGCCATGGTTTCTAGCAAGCTGCTCAAATCTGATCTTACCAAGCTCATTCATTGCATGTCTGTGTTCTTCATCAAATGAAAGTTTCATCAAAACACACACTGCAGGACAAATCTGATGATCCACTGGAGCAGGCACTGATCCAGAAACAGGTAACAATTAGTACCTCCCAGGTGATTTTTGTCTAGATCATAAGTTTTCCAGAGCAGATGTAATCTTAAAAATAAATCAGCTGCAGTTTTGGTCAGGTTTGTATCTTCCCAGTAATCCATGAACACACAATTAGTTATACTAAAGAAAGTGTGTACTGTAAATATATTTGATGCTTGAAAACATATTATGGAGAATCCTGAATGTGTGTGCCGAGTTAGAAACACAACTTGCATTGCAAAAATATTACCTTATTACTCTCAGAAATTAATAATCTTTGTGAAACAAATCAATATGGTCTAATATTCTGGTGACATTAAATAATATTGTTTCTTTGGGTGCTATATCCCTATGAATGGTTAATTAAACACTTTGCTTGATAACCTAGAAGTTTTTTTGTTCATATTTTTGTGAGCTAGATTCTGGATAATGCAGAAAAGGTACTGATACAGCTTGTGCAGAGCCCACTCCTGCTGAACTGCACCAGGCACAAAGCAGCCCTGATTTCAGTCACACACCTGCCACAGACACGGGATGCCCTCAATTCAGAGAAGCAACTAAGCTAACTCTAAGGTTAAATCTATTTTTCTACTGTTCCCTGACAAAAATCCTATTAATTTACATTTCTCAAATACAACATTGTAAAGAGCGGTTCATTTTGATAGATCGAGATTATTTAATTTGTGCTCTCTGCCCCTCTCCCAAATGGAATGTGCTATCCCCTAAACATCTGCACCTGGAAAGCAATTTCGGATTGTTTATCCATAAAAATGTAAAACAGAATGAGTACATATTCAGTATTACTTTACAAATTACAGATATAAACTACTAGATTTTCTATCTGGAAAGCACACCAAAGTCTAAGATTTGAATAAAAAGCCTGTAAGTAGGGCATCATATCTATGACATGTACTATTTCCTAACAGTAGCTGAATTTAAAGAAGAAACCACGCACACACACATCTGTATATAAGAAAACTTGCATACATTCAACAAGAAATCAGATTAACGTTGAACATTCTCTAAATTCACTCTTCTCAATATATCCTTGAAACGTTTTTATATAGCTTGCAGAACCTACTTGGGTTTTTGTCTTGGTCCATGCCTTGTTCGTGTACCTCCTGCCATTCCCAACACGTTTCACAGTAAGCACGGATTTGCTCCAAGAGATGGAGCACACGGATTTCCCGTCTGCCTCGCTTATCATCGGGCTGTGAGTGAATGATGTTGTGCAGCGCTGCGCTGGCTCTGGCACGGGCCTCTTTACTACCACGGGAGTTTCCTAACAACACAGAGTCCTTATCGTTGCCATGTAAAAGCTGGATGAGGAGAGGAAGACATCCAGACTGACGCATGGCTATGCAGCTGTCCTGGGAGCTAGACATTGCTAGCAATGTTCTTGACATGTCATCTTTATCATGAGTACCAAGCATTGATAACAATGAATACACCATTTCCACCTGCAGGTCAAATGATTTTAAAAATACAGTTACGTTTTAAAAACACACATCAAATAGAAACGAAATTTGAATGGTACCTATGAGCAAAAACCCCCCCTCACTTCATGGTGAAAAAAACCTGTGCTACTTAAAAGTAATTAAATACTGTTACTACTTCAGCATTCATAACCTTAATAAATTCCACTTAGTGGTTAAATGGCTGGAAGTGGGGAGTAGCTATGTGTAACTGTATTAATCTACAAAACCAACATCAAAGACTTCCAGATTTTCACAATACAAAAAGATTAAACAAATGTAAAATGAAAATGTTTCATTCTGAGAAACCAAAATATCTTCAAAATTAAATCTGTCTTTAAAAAACTATGTTCTGAATTAATTACACTTTATTTATAGTCTACATCATGCTGAAATAAATCTGACACCCATGTATTTTAATGTTTTCCTTTAAAATATCTCAAATTAACTAATAATTCTTTGTTTTCTGATGACTGACTTTTATGTAGATTATTTAGAGCAAATGCAAAACTAAAGAGTTAAAACTTTTTCAAGTTTACATGGATAAAACAGTAAAGCAAACATGCTTATTTAGTATGTATAAAATACTGAGCGTTTGTCAAATTAACTCACGCCATGAAAACCCAGCATTACCCATTCAACTTGGTGTAACACCATTTTAAAAATTAAAAATAGTGATTTCTGAGTGATTCCCTTGGCTTTTGTGTAACATTGTGGTCAAGGCACTATTTTTTTTTGTACTCCCACTCTTCTGTAACAGCTTTCAATCAGGAAATGCATTTGATTCTTCAAGTCAACTTTTAGCATAATAACAGGATGTAGAGGATGATCTTAGATACTATCTAAAAACTCCAAACTCCTAAAGCTAAGATAAACAGGAACATTCAAAGTCAAAGCACAACATAAAGAAACTATCAAAGGGAATGATAAAGTAGCAGTGTGTGTGTTTCTCTAGAATAGAGTAATTAAGGAAGAAATGAGACTTTGGACAATTAGACAAATTTTTGTACTGATAATTAGATATTTGCACTGGTTACCCTCTCAATGAATGATTTTATTTGGTGTCTTCAGTGACAATTCCAACGTGCTTGAACATTAATACACATACAGAGTTTTTTAAAAAACGAACAGCAGCAGGCAGACTAAACAGCGAGTCTGGTAACACAGACTTCTCTAAACACCACAGGACTGCTGAGGCAATACAAATCTTAGAGTCTGTATGGTCACATGGCAAAACCCATTGAAATAGGAGCCTCTTCTATGACAGTCTAGCATCTCAGTTTGGAGATCCTGTCTTCCTGGCCTGGGAAACCCCAAATATAGCATTTAAACAAACCCTCTGATTCTTAAAGAGAATGAATTTAATTTGCTTTATGTGTATGTATCTCTTTGCAGATGTTTCAACTGGAAGCTATAATCCAGTGTTACTTGAATTTGGAAGGTTAAGTTTTTGCCCAGAGAATAAAGTTGAAGAAGCCACCAAATCAGGCCTCCAAGTTGTAGCTCATGGAAAACAAACCAAAAAATATATTTCTCTTGTGTTTCTCTTGTTTATGCACACTGCCCACAGATGCATCTCTTTTTGCACCTGTAAATGCATTCTTCCATTTAGAATCTCTACCATTTTCCGTTTTTGGGCATTAATAATTTCCTACCCCAGAGCACACTCTGTTCAACCTGTGTCTTTGCCTGTATCCTTCCACACTCACTCCTGTTCCTGCCTTCGGGGCGTTCCCACTATTTGTAATATTGTGGAGTTCTACAGTTTGCAGTGGAAACTGTGGACAGCTGATGTCACCTCCATTTAGGATGTGCATACAGCATGGGACTGAAATGACAACATTGTAACACTGTTTTAAGGCCCAAAATCATTAACACTATGCAAAATTAATAGGTCCAGCTTCCCAGAGGACTGTGCTCAGCATAGCATCCACAGTATCCATATTGCTGCTGATTCCAGAGGCAGTATGAGATTCAGTGGCTCATGAATTTGACCTTTTCTTCCCTCTCTTTTCATGCTGCATACGTATTTTTGAGTGCAGTCTTGTATTTGCAGATGCTGTGAAGGGCTTACAGAACTTTTTTTGTCTGTCTGATTTCTTGGCAACTGTGTCTGTTTTGTGAATCTGGATTCTGTGAAAGTATTTGAAGAAGCGCTCCTAAAAAGGTTAATTTTCATCACTGATTATAAAACAACATCACAAGGTTTTTAGATATTCCAGTAATTTCTAGGAATTCCTTGTTCCTTATTGTAGCAACTCATAACTCATCATCAACAAGTTTAAAAAAAATATTTCTGTGCATATATTTTCAAAGTAGAAAAAATATACTAAAATTCGAACTTAATTACTATGTGTGGACAAGACTGTTCAGATAATATTAGTACTATTGGCAGAAACAATGAGGTTATTGTATTAGTAAAAATGTAGCATTAGCGACCTGTGGTTTGTAATCTTCGGTTACCTTGGTACCCAGATGACTTGTCAGTCTGCGAGGAACAGAATAGTTACTACTAGAGCTCATAACACTGGCTGTCTCGTGGTCCACTCGAGCAGCAGAACCCTATAGATTTAAACAACAACTCATATAAAACAGTGTCTGAGGGAAACAACAACATTGGCTAATTCGGTTTCAGCACTGGATGATGCAGTTGTGCCAACAGGAATGAATTGCCAAACTGCTCTGTTGGGTCTTCTCTCCCTGACACAGCTTAGAGGTCACTGTTAAACCTGGTTTTATTAACCCCTTTTCCTGAGATTCAGTCTCAATAGGACTGTATTTTCAACTGAATGGATTTATAATTACTATTTTCATCAAGAAGTGGAATTTGGAACAAAATGAATAATAAAATACAGCCTCCACTTTTATGTCAGATTTTGTAGTGCACTGGAATAGGTATCCAAGAACCCACTAGCAACAAGAGACTGATCTGAGCAATGAACAACTCTGCTTGAATGTGTCAGTTTCAAAAGCAAACTATAAATGGCTGTGTACTTTTTTAGTGAAAACTATAAAATAATGCTGACACTACTTGATGTAATTTCCCTACAATCTAGGTATGCTCCTACCTGTATTAGCAAGATTCAATTATTAGCATCTTTGTCCTCTTAATTAATTTAATGTGTTTATATTTTTCCTTTTTCTGCCACTTTTTAGCCACTATTATTCTTTACTTTTTTGTTTGCTGTTGTTTTCTTCCTATCTGAAGTTTTCCTTACTGTCACTCCCTTCCCATTTGCTTTTGGAAATTAAAATATATATTTATTTAGAGAACACTTTTAGTATCAATAATTATTTTCCAGAAGTAGTCAACAGTTTCTCTTTGATCCTCTAAAAAAAGCTAAAATCTATTAATGGAATTATTAGCCTAATCTGCAAAACATTTTCAAACTATATGGATCAATGAAATTTTTTTTTTCAGTAAAAATAGGTAACACACTGAAAAAACTCCAAGGAAGACACTTTGAAATAATGTCTTTTTCTTCTATATGCTCATAAAAAAAGAGAAATTTTGCAGTTCATACAGGTCAACATCTTAAATGTGACACTGAAAAAGACTAAGTACAAGGAGTACCTTAATGTAAGTGTTTGTATAGACAGAAAAGGATCTAGTCATCCTGGAATATTTAACCACATTAACATTATTATACTCATTTCACTCTCGCATTTGAATCTAGAAAATGTGATACATGTTCCAGAAGAAATATTTTATGCTACAAGAGTGTAACTGGAATTATTTATATTAGCATTTATTCCATCTGTATTTCCTATCCATTTATTTCAATTTGCATTTCCTATGTAAACAAACCCTTATTTTCTCTGTTGACTACAGGGAAAATATCAAAATCCAGAAGTTTAGGAAAATAATCATACCACATTTTTTCATTATTCACTTAAATGAAGTACAGTGCTAGGAATATGGGAATGAATTCCCAGATCTTTACACCATGCAATCCCTTCATATTTCCTCAAATTACATTCAGAGGATTACAGGTTCAACATAATGTATGTACCAAAATTACCCATTATTAAGCTCAGTGTGATTGTTTCATCCAAGAAGGTAAAAATTAGGTAAGTCTGGGGCACTATCTATTAAAATTTACCATGGTGTAGATGGAAGTAACAAAATTTCCCTATCTTTTCCCCCAGCTTGTATCAACCTCAGTTCAGGTACCCAATTTCATCAGAGCCATCACGTGGCTCTGCTACCTGGGGGACACCAGGATACTCAGCTGAGGTGTGACTACATTTCCCACTGGCTTGTAAAGACCAGTGCCAAGGAACTAATGCCAGGTGAGCAGCCATTCATCCAAGAAAATGGGAAATGACAAGGAAATGTTACACGGACTTTTCCTGCGTAGGACCTCCTCCTTCAAAATATTCTCCTGTCTACTTCATCTTGTTTCTGCTTTTTATACTTCACTGTCTTTCACTTATTGTTTTATCCTGCTATTTACCATGCCAGTGGAGCAATTTTCCATGTTTTGTGACGTATTTTCTTAACAAGGTGGACAATCTCAACAAAATCCTTTCTAGAACTCACAAAATGAAGCCATAAACAAAATTTTACTTCAGCGGGAGAACAGTGAGTACAATGGAAAAGAGAGCTGAAAGATGGTGCTGAAAAGGACACACTTGAATAGTGAAAAATCCTGGATCCAATTAACACTGACTACAAAACCAAACAGAACCAAATAATTTGGTGAAAACTTTTTTTTGTCTTCACTCCACTGAATGGTGATTGTTCTAAGTATACTGAGCTGGTTTATCAGAAATAAATGTTATACCCAATCCATTAAACCTTCTCTGTCTGGACTTGCACTGAAAGCAAATAATCCCCAGATGGCTGTTTTAACACAGATACAGTGCCCTGGCTCTATTCCCCACCAGGAGGAAGGAATATCCATGTTTTATGCATTTGTACAATGCAAAGGTCAAAATTGCACGAATCGTCAATGTTAAGGCCCCAACTGAATTATGAATGGATCTTCCATTTGCTAAGACATGACAATCCCTTCTTACTTCCTTCCTTCTCTGTAAAATACATTGTCCAGGAAGAACTCCTAATTCATTCTCCGAAGACAGGTAATAGAGCAAAAACGCATCAATTATTTAAATACATTATGCTTTCAGACCCGAAGCAGCAGTGAACTATTTTCTTCCCAAACAATAAAGCTGTCATAAGAATTAAGAGTCACAACCTCAATAAGATACGGATGACAGAATTTAATTCCAAATGGTGATCAAATTTATTTCAAAAGCAAAATTATGGGCTGTGCTTAATGTTTAATCAAGTGAAATATTCCAGCCAAACCACAATTCTTTCAGATAAATCTTCTACAAGACACTTTTGGAAATATTTAAATAATTCTACTTCCCTGGAGTAACAAAAATATCCTGTATATGAATTCAGCTATTAAATCTGTACTGTGAGGTTTTAAAAACCCAATTACTAGCAGGAATGTCTACACTTCAGTTGGAAACCATGAAGAAAATAATCATGGTAAATAAAGAAAAGTATTTTTAGCCAAAGAGAGAAGTAATAAATATTGATAAATATTGGTTTTAAAAGACAAGTAAAGAATTTAATGTATACCTCTAAATATTCCACTAATGTATTTCAGTAATAAAAGGAGGAACAGCAATGAAAAATTATTTAGAAGCATTTCAATAACCCTTCAGCCAACTTTTAGGAGATTACCTCATTGATACTTTCTTTCAAAGCTTTACATAATACATTATTAAAGAAACATTAATGATAAACCTGTCATTTACTTCTTTTCTTTTTCTAAGAATCACCAATATCTTAGCGATAATTTCTGAAATGCAAATTTGAGCAATTTTCCATAATTTATTAACAGTTCTTATATTACAATTCACCCACAATGAAACGCATTTTGTGTAGTCTTTCTTGCTATCTCTTTCACACCATTAGGCTCATTAATCATTTAAACAAAAGAAAAATGTTCCCTGCATTAGTGAATATTTATACTTCCCTTTATTAAAACACTTTCTTCCAGTAAATACAAGAAATTTCCCAGATATAGATGGAAAGAAGAAAAACACATTTTTTTTAACAAGTAGGCATGCAAACACAGTAAGTTAAATACCAAAATGTAAGCATCATATCTCTCAAATATTTAATTATAATAAAACAAAAAAAATACTCCATTTACCTGACCAGTACTGCTGGTTGCCACGCTGATTTCTGCTGCTCCTTGACCTTCGTTCTGCCTCTCTGTATCATGGGAACCTGCCTCATGCTTGCTTTGAGGTGCTCTCTGTTAATACAAGAATTTATGAAATTACAAACAGAAATGAGGTACAATTTACCATTGAAAGCTTTATCGGGTGTGAGTGCATCAATACTGTGTCCTCAGAAAGCCACTGAGCAGCACTTTGCATTTCATAACCCCAAGCCTCAAAAATTAACAGCAGAGACCAAGCGCCTTCAAACAACTGTCAGATGAAAGAGAAGCATTTCCTCGGAGGATTTCAGCCCTGCAAGACAAAGGATCCAAGGCGACACACAGCAGCACCATTTTCCACCAGCTGTGCTCACATCCCTATCAGAAATGGAACAGAATTGGAGCAAACAACTGTCTGCTCTGCTTGGCCACGTGATCCCTGCTTTTACTGGGCTTTTACATGGCCAGCACTGTTCAATTAAGCTTCACGTTCAAAGATGAATGATTTCTGCTTGAACAGAAGGGTATTTGTACTGTAAGAATCCTTCTAAATGTCAAGAACAAACAGTTCAGGAATTACCACTTTGGCAGAAAAAAAATTTATATAGCCTGATACTGATCCATCTAAAATTTGTCAAAATAAATTTAACTGATGTGGCAAGGTGGTACAGAAAGGTTTCAGTTCCTTTAGGAAAACAGATTTTTATATATGTACATAAATATTAAATTGGTCTCTCTGCCATCGATAGGCATTTAAATGAGCAGTATGAAATATATGAACTATGAAACAATCTTTTAATGTGTTTAAAACATTTCTGATTTTCAGAAAAACATTAATAATCTCTGGAAATGGCTGAAGTCTGGGACTTGAAAGTAAGATAATTTTCTAAGTATCGTTTTTGTTGCCAAGCTTCATGTCACAGACTGAGAGGCTACTACCTTACAGACAACAGAATCTTATTTAATTTGTTTAGCCACATATGGTATATGTCACACAGTTTCTGTGTGGGTCTACAGTGCTGAGCTGCAGAGCCTAGGATGGCACAGTCTGCCTAATCTTGCTTTAAGGATATTTATCTCTGACCTTTAGCAACAGCTCTCTTTAATGTACACACCCTGAAATATCTTTGGATACTCTCAGTGATTAAATTCATACAATATCACTGGCATAAATAACTCTGTTTTGTTAATCTAAGACACAAGAGTCTCACTTAACATTGAGCAGTTTCAGAAACCAGTAATCTGCATGTGAAGCGATAATTTAGGGATAAACTTAAAATGTAAATGCAGTTTAAGTAAAGGAATAAGGTATGTCAAAAATGCAGGATATTAGACAAACTAGAAAATTGGAAACAACTATATGTAACAAACTCTTTGGCATTATATCTTCACTTACAGAAAAAGAGTAAGCCACAAAGCAAATCTCCAAGTATTTTAGGACACACAGTGTTGCTACTTTCCAAAATCTGATCTCTAATTTTTCACGCTCTCTGTCATTGTGTATGAAATGAAGCTGCTATTGATGCTCACACAGTAACTGAAGAAACTTTGGTACCCAGTAGAAGGGTGGGGCAGCCAGTCAAGATCAGGCCTTGCCGTACATGAGGTGAATTCAATATAATGCTGAATTCCTGTCTCATAACACATTCGATCTTGGATAAAGTGTCATTATGAGTTTGACACAAATCTACATCTAAGTATCGAGTATAAATCAAGACAGAATTTTCCAGTCAATAAACTTTTTGAATCCCACTAAGAAAGCAGTACTGAACACGCCTAGAGGTGAAAATCTGAATGGTTCATTAGCAAGGCTCTGACCCAGTGGGTCACCTGAGGGGGAATAATACTCCTCTTCCAAGAACACTCCCGGGGTTGGGGCAGGGAGGTGAAAATGGGGTGTATCTATTAAATAGTTCTGCTGCATCCAAAGCACAGACACAGAAATATTTCCTTCCCTGACAAGAAAAGTTTCTGCTTTCCTTTAACACTCTCTGCTCCTATGAATATACATTCGTTGGCTACATGCTATTTATGAATGAGATGCCTTCCCATTCCCCCATAGCACTCTCAAGAATATGCCAATACACAAAAATAGTCAACATCCAAATTAGTTTTCAAGGCAGTTTTTAACAGTTACTAGCAGGCAGAGTTTATCTAATTTGAAATGCAGAACTGCTTGCAATGTGCAAACCCATTGCTGTCACATGAGTTGTCAGCTGGACTTGAACATCAAATCTGCAAGTTCTCAGTGAAGACTCCCTACCACTTCAGCCACTGAAGTCATTTGAAGTGAGCTGTCTTCTTCATGCAGACTGGCATAAAGGAGTTAATAACAACACAGGCAGTAGAAAGTAGGTTATTAGTTGAAAACTGAGTATTTATATAAATATGTATTGTATATATACATGATTAAATATATTTATTTATTATATGTGAAAATAGCATGTATCCATGGATAATGTAAATATATTTTTTATATAGTATTACTGTAAATAAATTAATATTCATCTGACAGACTGCAGATTAATGGTTAGAAAGGCAATATAATCATTAGAAAGTATGTTTCCTCTTCATGGTGCCTTTCAACACTGAACACAGGACCTGTGCAAGAAAATACAGAAGCTACCCACCCCATCAGCAAAGAACGAGAGCATGTGAACACCAGTAGGCTCTGTGAGCCCTGTGTGAGGCACAGCTGCCAGAGAATGGCACTGAGGTCCCCTGGGTTAAACTGCACCACCTGTTTTTGAGGCATGACTTTTGAGGAAGCCTAAGCTGGGTTTGTAACCTCTGTCATTGCTGAATTTTGGCACCAGACCACGAAAGTCAGTTTTGACAGAGTTCGCTTGTTTGCTCTTGCAGCAAAATTGTGGGACACTGCATGTGCCAATTACACGGACATGGAGCTGCTCCTTCCATCATATTTGCCACAATTCTCTAAGTGCTTCTGAAGAACTATCATTATCCATTATCAATTTCAATGTATTTATTAGTGGAAAATAATAAACTCTAGCTAGCATAGTAGACCTTGACTATTTCTGCTAAGAAAACCAATTACAAATAAATTTACCTAATACTTTATCAACCTAAGTTGCCAAAGCAGACAGTTACATATTCGTGAGGAATTGCCATTACTCCATATTAAACGCAATATACATACATGTGTAAGTAAGACATATATAAGAAAATGGAAAATGCAACAAACGAAACTAAGAAACTAAATAATTTTGCTGCAGTTGTATTTGAATACAAACGAAAATTTTGTGAGTCAAATCCTTGAGAATGCTCCTGTCCATCACAGTTTAAAACCTGCTGAGCATAATCTCAGGAAGAAAAAACCTTTACATTTTATCTACAGTGACACTGTCTAATGGAAGTACTTCACATATTTCAAGTTGCAGATACTATGAAACAATGGCCTGTACCACTACTGCCAAACATTTCCATTTTTCTTTTAAATAATTTCATATTGTACCCAACAGCCAAAAATTCATCTTGGACAGGTTTAACCCCACGGTGGATGAAGATACCACCACTTGCAGGTATATTGCTTCAATTTTTTCTAGAATCATTCACGAGACCTAGCAATTTGCCAAACCTTAAAAATGTGATAAAATGTGAGAATTTTCTCTGCTCATTAATTTCCAAAAGCTGCTTTTATGTTGCAGCATTTTATTTGGTCTTACTCTTCAAGATATATTGCAATTGGATTCCACAGGGACTGGCATCACCACAGGGCCTACTGTATCAGCAGACAAGCTGTGATATTTATTATTATTGTTAGCAAATCTTTATGACGTAAGGAGCACATTTGATTTGGTTATTGGCACCAAAAACCAGGAAATAACCTCTCCAACCAATTTTCCAGGTTAGAAAGCCAACATTTATTTATTACCAGCTGAATGCAAGGAGAATTCTCCTCGAAGCATGTTCAGTAACAGACCAGGCTATATTCCTGAAACAAATCCATATTCATCACATTTTCTGAATACATGCATATATGCTAATTATTTCCATGGACTTATCTGGATATGGTTTGGGTCTTCTGATGAATCTTTTCTCCTTCAGAGTATCTCAAATATGTGATCAGGCCCTAATGTACTTGTTTTATCATTCTTTGCTGTCACACACAATCCTTGTTCTCAAAACTAAGATATCAGCTAGTACATATTAATCACTGACGTAAGTAAATAAGGAAGCGTTAGTTGGAACACAACTTATTAGTCATAGATGCAAGGAGTAAACACAAGGCTGCACTAATCTCTGGCATTTTTACTCAGCACTGTATGGTACAAAACTAAGCATTAACCACAAATATAGGGATCAAACACTATTGTGCTATGGTTAAAAGAATTTTCCAGCATTTTCTCACTGCTTCATAGACTTCTTCTTAAAGAACTATACTTTTTCAGTAACAGCATCAGGCACAGGATAAATATATGAAAGATGTCTCACGTTTGTATTTTTCAGTTATATGGACTTTGCAGACAGTTTCAGAATTAGATCTAGCTGTTCTCTGTAGGAGATGGTCATCACTTGGAAATGATTAAAATACACTATTAACTATTAGGGTGTGTGTAGTGACTGCCTCCTTTACCACCATCAGCACCCTAGTAACTCTGTCCTAAACATGTAACTATGCAACCAGATATCCAAACATTTTCCAGATAAGACACATTATATGAAAATGTCAATATATCAGACCTTCAGTGTCAAGTAATTTGGTAGACGGAGTGAAAAACTAAGACAAAACCTTTTTCTGAAGTCGCATCTCAATGCTGTTTGAGTTCTTGAGTTCAAATAAGTTCAAAATACTGTTTTGTTTTCGTACCAGAGTAAAAGATAAACACTCTGGGGATGGGATCTATCTGACTATATGGGGCAAAAGCATCTGTTGAGAGGCTGGTCAATCAGGCAGGAAGAGCTTTACACCAGAAATTACAGGGGACAGAGAGCAGGGCTGGTAAGGCAGAAGCCCTGGCTAATGGGAACACAAGGGCAATACACACAGCTGAGATAAGAGGAACGTCCCTGGGCACATGCATGCAAGGAAAAACAAGGTGCAGCAGAGCTGCCTTGCTGGAAAAGCTCCCGAGCCTGTGCTGGGGAATGGGCAGGTCCCTGCACTGCTGCTCGGGGAGCAAGCAGGAGGTGAGGGCACAGAGATGTGGACTGAAACTGCTGGAACAGCTGGGAATGAGGGCATTGCAATCAGTAGTACAAGTACAGGTACAGGTGGAGGCAAGCCAGAGTTAATACTGAGATCAATACTGTCCAACATCTGCATGCTGGGACACAGTGCACACTCCCCAGCTTGGAGAAGCTGATACAGCACAGGGTTCAGCTGCCTTCCAGAGGGTCCTGGACAGGTGGGAGGAATGGGCTGAGGGACAGCTCAAGCTGTTCAAGAAAGGGAGTGCAAAGTCCTGCACATGTGAGGGAGCAGCCCCAGGCACCAGTACAGGCTGGAGCTGTCCATCTGGGAAGCACCTGGAGGTCCCAGTGGGCCATCCTCTCAAAGGCCTTGAGGCAAAAAGTCCAGCAGTGTCCTGTGCTGCAGTGAGGGGCATAGTGCCAGCAGGGCCAGGGAGGTGGCCCTTACTCTCCACCCAGAGTTCAAAGTCCTGCTCAGGCCTGCCCAGCACAATAAAGCTGGATTTACGATGGATTCACTGAAACAAGTCCAGTGCATGCTATAGCAGCCCTTAAGAGTCCTGAGCATCTCTCACAGAGAAGCTGAGAGAACTGAGACTGTTCAGCTGGGGAAACAGAAGGCTCAGGGAGATCTTGTCAATATCCATCAACACCTGGACTGACTCATGTCAATAGACCAGGCAACTTCAACTCCACAAACTACAGTCTGCATCACTTGTAAGAACTAATTTCCCCCCAAATCCTGGAACTATGAAACCAGTATTTCACAAAATGGAAAAATATACATACTTTTAGTGATCCAAATGATGCTCTGAGCTTTTTCTGTAGTTATTTTGGGTGAAGAAAAGTCATAAAATACTCATATCAAACAAACAATTTAATTTACCAGTACAAGAAATGGAGTTGACATTCTAAGTGAATTTCCACAAGAGCAATTTTTGCTAATGGCAATTACTGCTATGAATTTTGTAACTTACAGGAAACATCCTGCATTTCTTAATATAGAACCCTGTACTTAAACGCTAAAAATATACCAGGCTTCTATAATGAAGTCTGACAGAAGCTCTTATTCACCCTTTTTTTACATCTTATCTCTTTCCAAAGACAAGCAAACCATGAAGGTGCTGATCAGAGATTCATAATTAAGAAGGCATGTACAACTGATTGTTTTAATTATTTCTGAAACCGGGACTCAGCTTTTATAAGCACATTGCACATTGACATTTTTACTGAAATTTCAAGCTAACCTTTTAACTTAATATGATTATTGATTGAACCTCCACAGTCCACTATAAGGACTAATGCAAGTATTTCATCCTCAGTTCATCACAAACACAGCAAGTAACAGTCTAAGAATATTGATTCATTGTGACATCAACAGCTGATAGGAATAATCCTGCCCACCACTTTATTCAAATATTTTTGGTTTTTTAGTGAAAATATACGTACCACAACAAGAAAAGGCAAGTTATTGCTCACTAACCTCTGCTTCAGCTGCTTGTGATTGCAGAAGCTGTCGTATACGAAGAATGTCCTTCTCTATTTGTTGAATTCTGGCCACCCTTGCCTGAAATGAATGGATTTTTACGTTTGATTTTGTTCAAAACTCCTTTTACTTACTGTACAGAGCGACAGCATGAAGAGTTCTTGACAAATATTGCTGACTACAAAACAAACCTACTTCAGTAGGTACATGCAGCAGGTACTACATGCAGTAATTCAATTGTTTATCATATTGAAAGGAATGACTGCAAGCATTCAAAACATAAGTGAGCAGTTGGGGTTTTAATAACATTGAATACTCATCTGGATGCAATAGGTCATCACACAGCACATTTAAGTATTAAAAAATGCTCCCCTTAACTTGCACAACATTCCTGTTTCTGAAACTGACATTTTATGTAAGTCTTTAGCAAATTATTTCACTTTCATCTCAAATATCAGAATTTTACTTGCCTTACAGAGATCTGATATTTTTATTTACAGAGTGTCTTTGATGGTATGAGACCCTGTCAGATTTCTATTATATTCAGTTGCTATATTAATTTAGGAATTTTGCTTATGCCCAACCTCTGAGATTTTCTGCTCCTACAAATCTCAAAGAATTTAACAGGCTAAGTATAAAAAAAAAGAAAATCTACATACTGCTTCTTTAGTATATCTGGGATTTTACAGACATCTCTTAATCAGTCCTTTACAGACATACTGGTGCTCATTTCCCACTGCAACCATTATGTGGTTAGAAAAGGGAATGTTAAGAGACTCCAAATGTAACAGGATACATACTCCACACAAGTTGTACAGTGAATTCAGGATGCATTATCAGTCTTTGAAACAGTAAGTACACGAGCTTGATAATTTAATAAATTCACAGTATTTGACTTTAAATGTGGGCAGAAGACCAAACTGATTAAACGCTATTTTTTTTTGTGCCATGGATAGATTAATAAAATGGACATATTGTTCAAAAACGTTCTGATGCCTTTACTTGATTAACATTTACAGTGCTGTTCTAGAAAAGCAATCTAGTGGACACTGCAAAGATCAGCATTATTACCAACCTTGTTTGACATGTTTATAATCTGAAAATGGAAATAAGATGAACTTTCAAAAGGTGCTAATGCCAAAAGATGCACATGCAATAGAAACACAATGCTATCGCAAAAATTTAGAAATACAAAAGAAAATTAATGTAAAATGTACAAAATATGAATTACTGAAACACACATCAGAAGTAGCTGTGGGAAAAGCACCATAAGAATCAACATTTAGTAGAGTTGGAAAGCTACAACTTCAAACTATGAATTTTATTTGATTTTGTAAAGCAAATTATTGGAAAACATATAAAAGCTTCAGCACAGAGGTAAACGTAATTTATCCCACCCTTTACTCCTGGTTCAAGAAATTTTTAAGTATTAGAAAATAATAAAATATTTCTGGGAATATCTATACATTGGTGACATGATGCATGACTGACAAAATACATCTCTCATTGTTCTCTCATTGTCCTTAAGAATTACTTGAATTTTATACAATTATAGAATAGTCTGGGTTAGAAGGGACCTTGGAAGGTCATGTATTCCAAACTCCTTGCCAAGGGCAGGAACACCTTCAAATCAATCAAGCTGCTGAAAGCCCTGTCTGACCTTGAACGTTTCCAGGGACGGGGCCCCTGCTGCCTCTTGGCAACCTCATCCAGAGCTTCACCACTCCCACTGCAGAACATGTCTATCTTGTACTAATCTGAACCAATTCTCCATTTAAAGCCATTACCTCTTCTCCTATCATTATTCCCTGCTAAAACGTTTCTTACAGGTCCCCTTTAAGCACTCAAAAGACACAGGTCTCCCCAAAATTTCCCATAAATTAAGTTTCTTTTTGTGTAACCAGCAATGTATCCAATAAACGGCATAAAAAAATCTGAGTATCTTCATACATCCACCTAAACACAGAAGAAAATTTTATGTAGATGAAAACAATTAAATACTGCATGATTTGCCAAGTATTACTGACTGGGTCCTCCAAAGGGTCAGGAATTCTATCCGCCCTTTCCAATTTTAGTCCAGAGATTTAAACATCAGATCATTCTTCCAATTAATTTTTTGTATTACAGGGAAACTGAGGAGTTCCACTAAGGAGGAGCATATTTTGTGCCAAACACTGCAGAAGTAGAAAAAAAGGAATGCATTTCTTGCCACAAAGGGTAGAGCCTAATGACAAATGGGCAAAAGTCTGAGATACACAATGGAACAAGCAACAGCAATATTTTTAACTTTAGAACCTACTTGAGATATAGCACCTTTGATTCCTATTTCTTCATACTACATTCCCATTTATTGTTATATTTGCTGGTAACTTTTATTAACATAAAATAGTTGTAACAAAGTAACTTTACATTTGAAGTTGCATATCATTTGGCTTTCATTGCCCCAGTAAGGTGTCTAACAAAACAAAAATAAAATTCCTCCACACTCACAATGACAGAAAAACAATTACTATCTAGAAAGCAAAAATAAGTATAACATTATGTTTTAAAAATGTTGTCTGCCGTTTTTGTTTGTTTGAATTTTTTTTCCAAAATAAACATATATAATAGACAAATGTATTAATGGCTTGGTGTACATACAAAACCACTGTATAAATATAACAATGCTGAAATGTTTATCTGTGTCAAACTCCAGGATTTAAATTTTCTTGTACCTTTAGTGGTCTGCTGTTTTAGCAAACTTTTAGAAATCCTGGGATAAATTCTTTTAAGAATGGTTAATTTAATATAAGATTTTAAGGACTCTTAACCTCAAAAAATTAGATCCTTTTTGTTCTGACTTGAAGGAAAAATAAATTCTACGTGAATATTAATTCAGTCTTAGAATTGAAGTATTTTTAATATATCTTACAGAAATTAGGTTTGCTTCTACTTACTACCAAATATATCAGCTACAACCTTTGAACAGTAAAAAAAAAATGTCTAAGAATGCTCTTTTCCTTTTTTACAGGTAAGCACTACTATGCAAATTTACCAGCTTCATAGAACAGTTACAAGTTTACATGTTAGTGTAAATCATTAAACTAGTTGAAACAAGTTGCCAACAGGCTTCTTAACAATCTTTCTGAACAACTGCTGGACAAATGCTTGTGAACAATCATCACAGAAGACATCAACAGTGATTTGCTGTGATTTAAGTTGCTTCAGAAAGAAACAAAGTCAAATCATGCCAGACAAAAAACAGAAACAATGGAGAAAGCCATTATTTCAAGGCCCATGAGAAAGGGCAGCTACAGAAAAGTGCAATGACTACCTGGGCAACTGCAGGTTATCAGCTCTCTCACAGAATAATCTCTGGGACTCTTAATTCAGAGATGTCTGCAATGCCAGCCTTTATGTAGCTGAAATGCTACCTCCATTCAGCCTACATTTTGCATAATACTGTGTATCCCAATCAGTTTGGGTAGAGAGAAAATACTGAGCAGAGAGAAAATGGTAAACCTACTAAACTGAGTATCCTTGCCAAATACAAATGCTTCGTTTTGCACATTTAAAGATCACAGTGAAATAATGCAGAAACTGCTCTTATGTATCTGTGCATCAATGAGCTTCTACACATTTTGGCACTGCTCCTTGGTAGAATGAAACCAAGGGGAATTACCAGTTAAATTCACAAGAAGCACATGCAGAACTAGTTACTTTGTAACTAATCTTTATATATTCACAGTAGGCACTCTAATTTCTGCAAGTATGTAAGTGTTATACAGATATAGAGATTGGAACAGCTGTGACAAACTCCATGTCAAACATTAATTCAGAAACACATAAAATATTTCAACATCATCTTGGCAGCATTCTTCCCCCCATCAAATTTAAATTCCCCCAACAATCAGAGACGAAGCCAATTCAGGGTCAGATTGATTACTTCCATATAGTGACCTAACTACAGCCAAGGTGTGTGTCTGAATAATTTCTTTTGATCCCTGCCTGAGTGCATTTAGAATGCTGCCAGCAGCCTAGCCCGCCTATTTAGCTTAATTCACCTTTCTCTAATTTAAGCCTTGTTTACAGCAGCACAACTTTTTCTGGAGTTTTGCTGTGCAGGACCTTCACTCGGGACAGGCTGACACAAACTGCACAGCTGAATCCGTGAAAGGTACCACCCCTGCAGATAAACCTCGGTAACAGCCCTGCTGCTCCCAGATCAGAGCCAGCCACTCTCCAAGCAGAATGAACTTGGGTCTGTCTGAGAACATCAGCACAGACAAATCCCTGCCCAGCCCTGCACACATAACCCAACAGCTGCAGGGTATCTCTCTGGCTAAATACTTTTTTAACAGTAGGAATTTTCTGATAAGTCCTACTAGATTACTCACTTTAAAGTTTAAAGCAGCTATTCTGATTACCTCTTGTAATCAGAACAGCTGCTTTAACTTAAATGTAAAACCAAATTAGAAATGTTTCTCATGTAGCAAAATTTTGTGTTGAGTCAACCTAACGAGGGAGATAATAGCCTAAAAACACTTTGTATTGAAAATACAGATTATTGTTACATTCACCATACAACCCCCAAATCTTATTAAGTTGGTTATTTAACATGTCTATAAATAAATGGTAATAAGTAATTCAAATTGTTGCTTTCCTACCATGGAGGATTACTTTTTATAACCAGCAACCAACTGATTATTTCACTTGTGATTTGCACACTATTGCATTCTGATTTATACTTCCAAATGGGTGTGCCATGTGGTTAGATATGTACATATCCTCATCATGAATGCAAAACAACTCTTGGTGAGAGTAAACAACTTCCAGATATGTATGTGAATTACATTTTACTAGAACACCTCTTTTGAAAGTATTATCCCCTGACACATCTTTTCTGGCTAAGGAAACTTAAGAACAGTAGCTGGATTTTACTCTAAACTTACAAGCCTGAAGAAATCCGGCTAAAAGATGCAAAACAAAGCAGTTGCAAATACAATGGGCTTCCTTGAAGCTAAAATGGTAGTAAATTGTAAGGAAATTATCATTAAAAAGTATTTTCTCTTGAATAAGTGGTCTACATCTGCTGAATCAAAAGGCTCATTTACAACAGGCAGATGAGGGTACTTTCTGCCGAGCAATTACTTCCTATGTCCTGATTCCTATTTTTTATTTGAAAGGCTAACTAAGTGCTGTGTTTACACACAGTTTAAAAATACAATTACCAGTAATTTAATAAATATGCAGGAGAGCCTCTTCCCTTGCTTCTAATGGTGAGAGACAAACTCTACCTGTGCTCGCTTCTCCATATCCTGACAAGTGCCCAGCTGTTCCTCCATTGCAGCTCTGATTTGCCTGGCCTCGTACTCCAGCTGCCTTCTGGTCATATCTGTTTGCAAGGAGAACTGAAAGAGTGCAGGGAAGGCATTTAGCAAATAACGTTTATGTAAATAATGTATTTCTCAGAACAAAAAGTATAACAATTATTTTTCTACAATAAATTTCGTAAAACTACTTATCATAGTAATACTTTCTTAAAATATGACTGCGTTGCGAAAAACAAGAACAGAATGTTCTTCAACCAGCAGATTACACCTGGGTTTTGTCATATGAATAAATATAATAAATAAACATTGAGAAAGTATCATTCCTTACAGGAACATCTAGGTGCTACCAACAAAACTGTAATGTGTGCCAGCTGAATTGGCATTTTCAAAAATATTCAGAAGTATTAAGCTATTGCATATAGTTATGGTATTCATACTGCTGATATTTACCTTATTTCTAACTACCCTGTGAAAAGAGCACAAGCGTTAAAATCAGGAGCAGCAATACAGCCTAAAGGAAGACTTTTGAACTAAAAGAAATCTCGAGGCAGGAGCAAAGCTCTTCACTGGCTTTGGACAATTACTCAGTCTGCAAATAAATGAGTCTCCAAGAGCAGTCCTTCCAGAAGAATTCACCAAGGTCAATTCAGAGAGTCAAAACAAGACAATCATCTGCAAGCACCAAATGGGACCTGTCATTTTGCTGTGCCTGGACTAAATAGTTATGGATATAAATTGCCACAAAATGTCTTTAGTGGAGATGTTAAGTAATGCATTCTTACCCTAAGAACAGCTAAGTGAATTCATTATCTATGGAAAAGGAGAGACACCCTTAAAACCTACAACTGAGTGACACATATAAAGCTTTGAGAATGGATTGTACTTCCTCAAAATCTTTTTCAGGCCTTCTCTCTTGGTTCTGGTGCTCTGCTAAGCTCAGCCATGACTCAGCGTTCTGCCCACTGAAGAAGGGTTTCTGTTCTGTTTCCATTTCCAGAACGCTGGCTGATCCTTCATCAGGTGTGACTCTCTCAGCCACACCTTACAACTCTCTGTGTGAAGGACTGCACTGCAGATACCTCCACGCTGCTGACATCTGACAGGAAATCCTGCATTATGTGGCGTATCAGACATCTTCATCATCCCAGATAACACTGACTTGACTATAAATAGTTTGGAGGTGCCAAGGTGAAAGCTTACAGCAACACCTCCATAGGCTACAGAATCACTTTACTGATTGTTACAAAATAACTGCTCTTGTGTACAATGTCTTTTGCTAACATTACTCTCACAACTAGAAAAATCCACCAAACAAAAGAACGGGGGAGGGGGGGGACAGGGTTAAGGAAGCGTACTGACACGCAATTAATTTGCCATAATGACTTTTCAATGCTCCTCTGTTTTCACTGACATTTATACTGATACATATGAATTTTGATGCGTAAAATTCTACATGAAAAATGCATTATTTAGGCTAAGTTATCATTACATACTGAATGAAAAAGAAAATGTAACTAAAATTAACTAAAGTGATAGATTAATAAAACACATACAGCATCTAAACAGAGACTGTAGCACCTGACACCTCACCAAGTACTCAGAAGGTACTTACATTTTCAGTAAGGGGGAGACTATCAATCCTTTTAGTCAGGTTCTGAAGCTGGGCATAATACCAGTCCTTTTCTTTCTCTTCTTTCTCAAGCTCCGCGAGCAATAGAGATCTATTAAAAGCAGAAGGAGGAAGTGTCTCACCATTAACACCTTATTTCCATCTGGAGGTTTGAAGAAGGCAATAAGGAGACACTTGAGTTCACTTCCCTGGCCCTTGCTAATCAACCTATTCCCTCCTCTGTGCTAAGCATTTCAGGGCCTCATCTAAGAGAGAGAAAAATATACATATTTCTCTAAAAAACCGACTTCGAAATTCAAAGCTAAGAGACCTTTTTGGAAGCAAAATCAGTTATTAGTCGTGTGCTAACTTGTTCCCTGCTTCTTTCAAAAACATACTTTGCAAAGTGCAAACATAATTGAAGAAAAGGTTTGTCACAGAAGCAAGTACAACCCTCAATCCTGAATTAATGAATTGAGAATCTTCACCTTTACATTGTCCTTTTACTCATTTTGTCACCCATAGCAAAACTATAGGTAAAGCACACAAAATAAGCCATTTCTGTGAGCATCTAAGATACTTTTAACCAGTATTTTTCACAGCATGTTAGAGACAAAATATATTTGCAGCTGTTAAAAACATTTTAAATGGCTATCATAAGCACACTGCATACCTGAATAACAACTAAGACAAAATTAATAATATATGCAGACTACCAAGGAAAAAAAATCTATTAGAAATTTCACATACTATTTTAACAATCCTTCATAAACGGAATTTTATATAATTCTAAATCTTATGAAAATAATGAAATAATGCTCATGGGTACAATATTTCTCAATATATATATATATATCTTAAAATTTTCTAGCAAAATCTGGCTAGTGGGAATTAGCAGAAAAGACACTCTTAAAAAAAAAATTACAAGCTTATTATTCTCTTTCTAATGCTTTCTGTGAGTACTGCTCTTCCTTCTGATGTTTTAACATTGCTCATTAACAGAAATGACAAAACCAACACTTAGCTAGAAGACAGAAAGCTGCATACAAGTTTGCCCACTATTATTTCCCATCCCTTAACATTAACATTCCTCTCTGGCTGTGGCCTTTCTGAGCAAGAGCATACGAACCTTTATAAAGTACAAAAACACATTATGGATAATTACTGTAAGTCATTAAGGAATAATTACACAGCATATAACAAAAGTACAAATTTCCCCTGACTATTTTGATAATACATCACAGACGTGATATGAGAAGACAATCCATTTCTGTTCAACTTATTTCCTGCTTTAAAAATGTTTCAAGCTAATTTTGATGACTTATATTGGATATGGAATAAATGTTAAGTGGCTTGGCCTCTGTGCAAATGGAAAACTGAAAGAGAGGATCCTTCCCTTCAATGTAAGAGTGGGAAACTACACACAGTTAAGAGTGCTAATGTTTGTCAACATTAACAAAATGACAAATTTCTCGATTTGATCAAACAGTCATGTTGAAACAAATTTGTTTTAAGGATGCCAAGGTTTACAATAAAAATAACTGAAAAGAAGTAACAAATAATTAGCATAATTTGGCAGGTAACTGGAACACTATCACAGGACAGCAGTAATTCTTCAGTCACAGGAATGTGGCTGGAAAAATTCCTAAAGCCCTTCAGACAGACTGAAGGCAAAAGTAATAGATGATGCTTGGGGAAAGCTAGATGAGAAAGTTTTTTTTGCCTCCCACCTGCCCACTCTCTTGTCACACAGCCCTGGTGCCTGATCTCTGGACAGAGTGGAATTCTGCACCCTTTTTACCACCTTGAGTAGCCAGGCACCAGTCGTGTCAAGGCTATGAAATAAAATTTGCAAAAGCACAATTAATGCAATCTTTCTAAAAAGTATTTTTACTTTTGAGGACTTGCAAATGTAAAAGGTCTGACTAATTCTGCCTCTGGATGTCAAAGAACTGGCAGCAGAAACTGGAGGGATTACTTTTAGCTAAGTAAACATGTGATTAAGTTCCTCTTATGAAATGTAGGTATTCAGTATGTGAAGACTGTGTCATTCAATCTGTTTTGACATGCACAATGGATGCTAGAAGCAAGAAAATAACTTAAGAACCATCAGTGCTGCGTGAACAACATAATGCATGACCTGAGGGCGATTTGTTTAATTTAATATTGTCATTTTGTCTTCTGAAGTGATGCTTCGTTTGGGAATACTAGTTTGGTATCACTGCTCTGTGAGAATTCAGGTTTTAACAGTCTAAGTTCTCACAGCACAAAACCTGAAGGGCCACTACAACTACAGGAGGTTGCACTTCAGTTTCCTTGAAAATAAGCAGCAACAAGCAGCAGTTCTCTGTAGATGTGTCTAATAAGCTGTTCCCCACATTTAACATTACTCTCAGATATTATTCCAACCAGAAGTACAGCTGCTTCTCAGCCTCCTGGAGCTTCTTGGCATCAGGAGAGGATTTAAAGTGGAAGAGCTGCTACACGGGTCGTGAAAAAGATGGAAAAAAACACTGCAGTTATTCCTTCTTTTTTATACCTCCAAGATTTTTACATTAGGACTTTGACAGCATCAGAAAAATTCTGCTCTCTGTCATACCCTGTCACAATCACTGAAAATTCAGCAAAGCAAATGGAGAAAGCTTTTGGAACTTTACACTGTTTCTATGAGTTAACAAAGTTTTCAATTTGAACTGCTCTTCTGAAGGGTGGGTTTTTCAAAAACTTCTCATGTGGCATTTTTGAAGCTCCCAACAATAGAGGAAGCTGGATGAATGCAGAAAATTCTTTAATTCTTTTGGAAGTATTTCTGCACAATTATGTCAATATTATTCCTGGCTAAAAGGCAGAAGGGAAACAACTATATGCTACTCTACTTGCATTATGTAAATTACAACTATAATTAATACTTTCACTTCAATTGGTGGGAAATAGAATAAAATCCTGAAAAGCAGTGCTGATGCTGTAAAGTTTGGTAAGTTTTACCAGCCAGCCAAAAGAAGATAAGCATAATGGAAGAAAGAAGCCACAAGACAGAAAATGCTTCAAATCAACATTAAAGAAATAAAAAAGGAATGGCATAAACCAGAAGGAATAAAGAAGGCATACAAACATTTTCACATAAAATTTCTCAGAAGACTGTCATCTTTAGTGGCAAATTACAGAATTTATAAAGGTGAGATTATGAAATTTGCTAAATTGCCAAGGGCAAACAAACACAAAAATTAACCTGCAGTGTACTCTGAAAAATTTTGTTGCTGATATAATGCTCTTGCCAAGTATACCTGGAAACAGCCAGAGCAAGCAAGACATATTTCATGATTAGAGTATTCTAAAATGGCAATTTGAAAGCATAGTGCTGCCACTGCCCATTTTTCTCAATTACTTTTTTCTCCTTGTTTTTTTAAATTTTGGAATTAGAGGAGAGCCAAGCAAATGAGGTATGTGCCAATATTTTCATCTTTATTCTGGCAGGTAAATAAATTGATAAATTTTCTTCCCCTCAGAAGTTCACTTTCACTCAAACATGGTGGGTTGACCCTGACTGAACACCAGGTGCCCACCAAATTGCTCTAAATATTTAAATATATCATTTAGTTCTCACACATACACTGTTGCCACTAAGCAGCACATATCGTGCCAGCGTGTTAAAATACTGAGTGGAAATGGTCTCTTGCATATTTTTGAGAAGTGTTATTTTATTCTAAACCATTTTAGGCTTGTCAAATTTCACAAGCTCTTGAAAGTCTGTTTAAGTGCAAAAATCCAAAATTGATTAGCAAATATATACATTTAGATACACAGAAATTTAATAAATATGCCAATCAAGTTTAGACACAAAACACGGAAAGTAAGTGGTTAATTTTCTAGTAGAAATGGTAGTGATTTTAGATGCTCAGTCCTTTATCCCCCCAAGTTTTGATTCATTTGCTACCCAGGGTCCTCATCAATGCCCTACATGCTTCCATATGTACCCTGAAAGAGCTTAAAGAACAGAGCAGTTTAGGATTATCCATCATTTCACTAATAATGAAGCCAGATGTGATCTGGCCAGGCCTCCACAGATCCATCTTCTCCACAGCACAAATATTTACCCTATCAGCTACGACAGTAACAGTGCCTAACCTACTCTGAAATTAAAACATCCTCATCCCTTTTCTCCAGCATTATTTGGAACACAGACTGGTTCACGGCCTAAGCTGTCTTCACTGCCAAGAAAAATGACCAAACTATCACCTCTGAATCCATCAGGGTGGGGAAGAATCACAGATCATAAACCAGAGGTGCTAATCACCTTGAAGAACTCTGGCTGCTATAAATGCTGCTTGTTCCAAGTGAGCAGGAGTTCACTGGAACCACAATGAAGGTTCCAACTGTGTTTAAAGATTTTAATATCATCTGTAGTAAAACACAGCACTGGAAGAATGCAAACAAATGGAGTTTGATAAGACAGTAAATAACAGACACATCAGACTCTTGAAGACTGAGATGAGAGCAAGTAGATAGATTCCTAAATTCTGAAATATTCTTATACAGCTCCTCAGGAATCATCTACACTTTATGCAACAGAACATTAGTCGTGGTCCCCAAGACACTAGGAGAAGGAAAAAAATAGAGTGGCTGCTAGAAACAGGCTCAGTATGGATCCATGAGAAGCTACTTTCATTCTGCTGATACGACCAAAAAAAGGGACCTGGACATACTATCTTGGAAGAAAAGCACGCTCCTTTCAGGTCCTGGCTGCAAAAATATTGCTCAGCTCCACAGAAAATCCTTTGGAGGAGGGGTTTGTAGATGGCTGTCCACTACCCACTCATTATCCACACTGCTTTTCTATTACAACTTCAAAATGGATTTTTTTGCTTATTAATGTCTACTAGGCATAAAAATACCCTGTTGCAGTTTATTTGGTTTTGCAGCCCACAGCTTGATGTCTCATCCATTAAGTAGGACCAAATCTTTAGGAAACCCTGTCTTGCAGATGTTTCTGAAAACATCTGGTATTTCTGTCAGGTTAATTTTAAGAAATAAAGATGGCTTCAGTGGTAACAGCCGCATGTCTCTTACTCTGCATTTCCTTTGTAAGTGACTGATAAAGTGTTACAATTCTGCACTATAACCTGAAAGTATGTTCTTCCTAAAAATGGGTACCGCTGCCTTTCAAGGAAAGAAATTGCAGGATTTTGTCAATACAAAACATCTGATGGGAACAACATTGTGAAGATAAGAACATGTATTTTGTTTAGCTGATACATTTGCTGAGAGAGTAGTCACCAGGCAAATGTCTGTTAATAGAAAATAATTGATAAATCAGTTATAGTGCTAAATAACCATTTGCAAAAGAGAGAAAGCGATTTCATCATCACATTGTTACAGCTTCGGCATTTATCAAGAGTGGTGAGGAGATATGCAAGTGTTTAGAATGCTCCACCCTGCTGTTTAAATATACCTCAGACAGTGACAACCTGCTTATCACAATAAAAAAACCTTCAGCCAACAAAGAGTAACAATGAAATGCACGTATGAAGCAGTAGAAACTGAATGATACTTCATGGTTTTTATATATTTTTCTGCATGTGCATCTAAGTAAAATGCAGATTCTTGGTTTCTTACCTGTCATGGAAAATGACAGGTAAATACACTGCTGATCAAAACCGTATTTGCGACAGCTAAATACTAGGTATGTTAGTAAACTTCCACATTAAAATTAGAAGTCAATCCATACTGGAAGAATAAAAAAAATAAATTTACCTCTCTTTTTCTAGCTCTTCTAAGTAACCAGTGCTTTCTCTGCTTCCATTCACAAAGCCTCTTCTTGGAAATGACCCCATAGGGACTGGACTGCACTCCCCTGAGCGGCTGGACACGGACCCTTCCCGGCTCCCATAGGAACGCACGGACACCTTTGGCCTTAACTTCACCCCAGCGAAGCTGGTGCTTTCCAAATTCAGTTCTAGATAATGAACAGCAAACCTTTTTCAGAGCTGAAGGTTCAAAGTTAAAGTATAATTTCTATCTTGATTTCTTACTTCCTGAACAAATCCATGGAGATTTTTAACAGAAACATTTTGCACAGAAATGCAGTGAAAATACTTTGAACGAAAACAATGGATATGGTGGACTTGGAGAACAGCAGTTATCTGAGCAGATGGCCAAGCTGCAATCCTGGCAACCAGAAGAGTATCCCCACAAAAGCCTGCCTGCCTCCTTACCAGAGGACTTAAGGAATGGGCAGAGTTCTGCATAAACGTCATGTGAATTACCTTGTGGCCTCACTTCCTAAAAATTTATTTTCCAGAGAAGCTGCAAACGCTTCACCATCATGTTAGAGATGACTACACCATTCATCACAGGGCTCTTAAATGTAGACATCCCTATGAAATTTCTGGGTCGGAGGTAGGGACAGTGTATGTATACAGGGAGTTAGGGTCTGGGCTTGCTGGCACTTCCCATACTATAAGATGATACACATTCCAGCATGTGCTGTAAGGAAGAGACTATCAATTTCCAGCATGACAGAAACAATTCCAGTAATATGAGAAGGAGAGGGCAGGACATGCAAACAAGTTTAGAAAACTGGTGGAACTACACCAACATTAACTTATAGGGATATTTTTTCCCTGAAGAAAGAAATGTGAGTTATATCAAAAGAGGTTCATATGAAATCCCAGAGGAACAGTAGCAAAAGTACGAACGGAGAAGAATTTTTTTGATGGGTTTTTGTTTTGTTTTAAAGACTGTGTCTTAAAATAAAAATGTTTAGGCACTGAGACTATGCCTCATCATCATGGCCAACCTGGAAAGAAGATATAAATTACTTCCAAAATTTTATCCCAAATTAAAAACAATGGAGAAAGAAATGAACCTACTTAAAACAAAAATTTTAGATTTACCTTTAAGTCGTTCCAGTAAGTCAATTTGTCCAGAAGATGTCATTGCCTCATCTTCAATACTTCCTTGTAGCTGTTTCAGTACCTCCTGTAAGAAATTAAGTGTAATTAAGAAATCCTTACAATAATAACCTACAAGGTAAATACATCCTATCCTACCCAAAAGTGCACACTCATGTCTCAGTGATGTTAATTATGTAAATTATATTTCATGTGAGCAGTGATCAAATGTCATAATTTTAATTGCCATCAGATATATTCTACAATGTTTCCCCCAGCACTGTCATATTGTAAAGTTGTATCCTGCATTAACAAACCTGGCAGTTCAATCTAGTGGATTATTTGGAAGTTCTTCTCAAAATGAATACCAGTTATTTTGAATTAAGAGATGGAGAAATGCAAGCACAGAGTAATCAGTCAGTCTTGTAAAAATCAGTTTTTGCTATAGAATTAACAGAAGAGTATCCTGGCTAGAAGAAATCCCCAGTATTTGTCTTCTCTGAGGTCTTAGCACCACTGTAAGCCAGCAAGAAGAATCGTGTTATTCTTACTACAAATGCTACCATTACTATGCCTGGGAGCAAAAGATCTAGGTTTCCTTCAAGGCATCAATTATTATTACTGCTTCTATTCCAACCACCATCAGACCCACCAGAAAGATGTAGCCTCCTTCAGCTAAAGCTTCAAACCCAAGAATACTGCCATGTGCTATTGAAACTATGTATGATAAAATTACACAGCTGAAGGAACATAGCTCTGATGCACAAAAAAAATCATAGCAAATAATGACTATTACACTAAAGGGGCCTGTAAGTCCCCAGGTCCCCAAATGCTCAGTGGCCTAAATTCACATAGAAAATTAAATGCAAGTTAGTGAAATTTCTTTTCAATATCATCATGACAGATCCATCAATAGCAAGAACAAATAAAAAGACTGGCTACAAGGCAAAAATCCATTACTGGAATTTTAAGTATCACTTTTCATACTGTGCCACAGAAAATATGTTTAGAAGCAACAACAGTCAGGAGACAAAAGCAATTCTGAATAATGGAAGGTATTCTGCAATTTTCATATATAGAATGCACAGATGATTGTACTTCTGTTCAGATCTGAAAATTAATGAATTCTAGACAATTTAAAAATATGTCTATACCAAAGTTTTGTTCTTTTAGGAGTCTAGCATACCTTACCATCAATATTGGTAGGTTTTGCACTTACACAGAAGGTACCTTTTTAAATGCATTTTTCTCTGTTCAAGAGAAAAAAATGTGGCATCTGTGAGAACTCAAGATTTTCTTTAAGCAGTGCAATGATAAGCTCTTCTGTATTCAAAGAGCTGTTACTTGTAATTAAAAGCAAAAGGATTTTGAGTACATAACTGTACGGAGTTCTGGGTCAAATAATCTCAAGCCTTAGACCAAATACAGCAGCCTAGCTGCTGCAGCCACTGCCATTCTGCTCTGGGAAGAATTCTGGAGTACAGTCACCCAAATTTCCAGTTTACTGATGGAGTCAAGGTGTTTGCCCACATTCATGTCTTAGTTTGGACCAGTTTGATGCCAGACTTCCATACTCCTACACTAGCTCTACCTGGATTCCCACTGTAGTTATCTCAGAGCATGAACCAAATTCCTTTTGGATCAAGCCAAGCCAGCAGTTACACCCAGAAGCTGGTGGGTATTCACTCTGTGGGAACAGGCTGAAGCTAGTCCAAAAGACAAAATACCCTGAAAGATATACTGTTGTATATGTACAACACAATTCGCCTGCAGAGCTGCTTCTACTGCACTACCTGTTAATGTCAGCTTTGCCTTTAGGATCAAGCCTGGGGCGATAAAATTTGTATTCTTGGAAAGACATCTTCCCTGTGCTTGTGCTCTTAAGTACGTCCAAGGGCACCCTCATCAGCCATATGGTCCAGCCATCTCTATAGGTAAAATCTGCCCTGTCAGCAAAGGCAGACAAACAACTGATGCGGGGATTTCCAAAGACGGGCTCCTGCACTGCCTGATGCAAGGGCAGATTTGCAGACAATAATCTTAGCCTAAAGTCCAAAAGGGCAGTGTGGATACATGGAGTGGTCTTGAGAGAGTTTTGCAGTCTTATTGGACACCTGTCAACTCAGATAAACTTAGAAATAACTAATGAATAATTTTTCTCTGAAAATAGCATTAGTTACAAGGAAAAAACCCAAATCCCATCTCTCCTTCCATTCTCTATTTAGAAGCCTCTCTCTCACATTTGTGGCACATCTGCTGTTTCAGCACGTTCAGGATACTTCTCTATGTAATGAGTCTTCCTGCTCTACGAGCCAATATGAGAAGCTAAATGGAACTACCATCAGCATTTCCTGCCCTACCAAATGACATGACTGAAGTGCCCAGGCAGCAAGGGATTGCTCTTCCTAAATACTTCCAACAGTTAAACATTAGCACCTTGCTCAAATTTTCTGTTTCAATTCTTTACTTAAAGTTTCCACTTTCTGTTTTTGTATCATCCCCTTTTTCCTCCAACAGCACACTTTTCTCAAAATTGGCTCTTCTGTATTTTTCTACGTTTCTTTTCTACAGTGCCACTGCTAAGGCAACAATGCCATTATTAGGCTATGACATCAACTTCAAACTCCATCACAGTACACTTCAAAATCTAAACTGACAATTCAACAGGCTGTTAAATAAAGGAGGCAAAGGTTAGAGAAGGAGATGCAGCCCCTGCGCCAGGTACTGGTGGAAAATGATGCTGTGTGTGCTAAAATAAAATGTCAGGGAATTTGCAATTTTGCTTGAATAAGAAATAGGGAAGTTTTCTGCAATAATCCTTCGGGAGGAAACATGGCAAGTTATCTGTAACTGTGCTAATGAAAGTTAGTCACTATTTATAATCTAGGATTCAACACTAATACTGTTTACATGCATACAGTGCTTTGAAATAGTACTTTTCCATGGTAATTTTATATTAAATTTGATATCATGTTCGCTAAAGCATAAAATAGTCTCCAAGGTTCAATTAGTATCTCTTTAGTTATGCAAATTTCAGTATTTCAGTAGTGGTTTACAGCATTATTCTATGCAAATTCTTTACTGACTTAGCAGTGATTTACTGAAAAATACACAAATATAAGTGTGTAAGAAAAGGCTGCAAGGTTTTTTTCTATTCTTTTAAAGAATGTAAGTCAAATTATTTTAATGGTCACTTAAGTATAACCTAAATTATCTTGTCCTGTGTAGAAGTACAAAAGAATGTTTTTGGAAATGGAGCAGGCCCTATGACTCATCATCATTTAAAAGAGTTTCTGTCTTCACAGTCTCTGGACTGTGAAGTACTGAAACTGTATTTTTTGTCAGGTTGGCTGGGTCTTTTTGTTTGGACTATGTGAATATAATCCCAATGTAAAGCCTACTTTATGAATCATTAAATAAAAGAGATCAGATCCGTCAGCATGTAACTGCACAACTGTGGTAAATAAAAGCATTTTAACTAACAGTAGATGCACCCAGCTAAGTGGTAAGGGTTCTTGTAAATAAAATGGTTTAAGGGCTGTGAATTTACTCGAGCTGCTAATAAGGAAAGGAGTCACAGAGGAATAATGCTTACAATGGCAGATTTAAAATCCCAAGGAGTTAAGACTTAAAGTGCATTCAATTTTTGGGAACTGTATGTATAAATATTAATAGGAATATTTCAAAATATGATATATGTAAAAAGACATTTTAATGACAATCCAGGTATGTTTCGTCTTCTATAAACACTACTCTCTTCCCCCCCACCTTCAAACATTAAGCTTTATTACTTGTATTTACTTTTGTCATAGCTATGTGTATTCAGTGAAGGCCAAAATATATGAAAATTACAATGAAAAATATATGAAACTCCTGGACACAGCACACCAGATATACTAACAGGCCAGTTATGTTGGTTACCACTGTGTTTACAACATTTGAGTATAAAACCAGGTTTAACTGCACAAATACAGGAAGTGTTCACAATTTCAGAGAGCAATCCAACATCTATTAGCAGCATACAGGATGGGAATATCCATACTGAATGAATAAGAAATCATGGTTAACCAAATCAGCATTACTTTAAAATTACCATATTTCTGACAGCATTGGTACTCATGTTTTTAACCTGGTATGCTGAAAACGTAACTTAACATTTCTAAATTGAAAGTAATTTTTGACTTCCAATGGAGCTGAATGTTGTTTCAATTACGGTTTAGAAGAACAGGAAAAAAGGTAGCATATACTAAAAGAACATCACTCAAATTCCACAAAACCATTAAATGTCAGAACCATGGTGGGGGCACACATCAGAATACTGGTGTTTTTTAAAGACAGTAGAAATTTAAATTTAAAATCTTACATGACCTGTCATAACTACACGAACTTGACAGTGAATTAATTCTGTCATATGCAGTACAACATTCACAGGGGCTGAGGGAGTGCTTGGAAGGAGCTCTTTGCTCCTACACATTTTGGTTAATTAAGATGCTGCTTAATCACGCTTGGTGGGAGCCCTTCTAATTGCCCCAAGTGCCAAGCACTGCTCTGGCTGCTCAACCCCGTAACCAGGTCCAAGTGATAACACCACCAATGACAGTACTGCTGACTGAGGTGGAACACTGGGGCAACTCCTTTCAACCCTGCAGAAAGGAGAAAGCATTTCTTATGTGAAAGGATGTTGTTCATTTTAATTTCCAACAATGTCATTTTCTAGAAGGAAAATATTCACCCAGTGCCACCATGCCCAGAAGCTGTCACTTGCTGTAACCACTTAGAGAAGACAGCACCTAGTTTTTCATGCAAGCACACTGCCAGGTCAACTAAAGTTATCTGATTTTTTGCTCAGAAAGAGAGTTGTCTAAAGTAATGGCATTAGCTACATATATCACCAGCTCAATTTCATCCTAATTCTAAAAAGAAAAGTAAAAAAAAGTATTTTCTTCAATTTTCCAGTCAATTTGGATACTGGTAAGAACTTCAGAATTGCACAGATCTAAAGATATTACTTATTGTAAAACTGCAAAAACACACAGACCTCCAACAATATAATGCCACTGCTGCTCTTTGCAGATTAAATAAATTCACTAATATCTTAAACATCTGTGTTTTGCAGGATCCTAAATGACTTTTATAACCACATTTTTAGTTCATGTGAGCTTAAAAATATGCCTGACTGCATTAGCTGTGCAGTCACTGAATTCCCAGAACTTCCCAGAATTCTTCACTTGATACAATTTGTAAGAGTCAGTTCAGCTTATGACAGTTTCTTCCACTAACACATTAGAATTTATTGAATGATCATGACGCACCATTACTTTCAAAATTACTTCTATTTTGGAAGATCTAACCATTGTGGATCTCAACGATAGCATTATCTACCACGCTATTAGTTTAATTCCCTGTGTCACTCTCCTGATGTGAGTCCCCTTCATATGCCTTCAGAAGAACATCACCTCTTCCCTTCTGAAAGGCTGGAGCGCATGGGGCACAAAAAACGACAAAAAACTTTCTGCAGACGCAAAATCCAACTAAGAGCAAGTGAAATAATTTGAGAATGAAGATGCAGGCTCACATTAGAGAGAAAAAATAAATTAAAAGAACATATAATGTTTCCTGTGATTACTGTTTTCCCTTGCAAGACTTCAAAAGTTCAAGTCCTTAGGTGCCGGGTAAGGATGTGTTGAAATGAAATGAAAACCAGGCAGATATTAAAAGGAAAATACCGGGTGAATTCACACAGCACAAGTTACAGAAACTGAGAATTTAGCACCTATTTCGTAAATATTAACACAGGCATGGAATGCTACTGCTGAATCAATCCCTTTTCTCCCTATTTGTTCACCAAACAATTCATTTGCTAAAGAAACAAACAAACATAATTTTACTCTCGGACAAGACCAGCTATTATCATGTACAGTAAGGCTGTTCATACAGGCAGTTAAATACAGCAAATATGAAAAAAATCAGAAAGCAAGCACGGCTACTCAAAGAAAAAACTAGGTGTTATGACACTTATGCAGAATGGGATGAATCCAAATCTAAAAGAAGATCCCACAGAGAGCAGGGGCATATGTGCACCTGCTCTGCAAGTGCCTGTGTAGCCAACTCTCTGGAAGGGACCTTTTATAAAAGTTTCCAATGTTCTCCCTTAATAAGCAGGCAAAATGTTAAATTTCTACATCTAGCTGATTCACAGTTAACATACTTATTTTTAAAAGCTTATTATTTCAGAATACAGAACACAATCCAGCTACCCTAGAAGCAAAATATTTTGTTAGCTTGTACTGAATGCAATTGCATTTTGAGCACTGTTCAGAGTCTGTTCACTGCTGCCTGTGTATCTCACAATTTTCACTTAATTCTCCCCTACTAGCTTGGCCGTCCAAAGACTGTTTCTGATGGGGACTGCAGTGGTGCAATTTCCAGATGGTATGTGACCCACTCATAATGAGACCACTGTCATTCAAGGAGACAGTTTAGCTAAGAAATCCAGTTGACAGAAGATGGAGTTTTAGTTAACTTTTAACAATGAAAAAAAGAAAAAAAAAAGAAATAAAGAAAGTATTTTCTAGGAAAAAATGTTCAATTCTTCCTGTAGACTCAATTTCTATGAAGAAGTAACTTTCAATTAAATACTTCACTCATTACGCAGCACTATACACCTGAAATATGGATTTAAAATTTTCTTTTGGAGAGGTAAATAAGAAAATAACACTATGTTACATGAGTATATATTTTCAGCCATCCTGGGAGCACTGAGCACGCTGACTTTGGAAAGTTTTTTGTTGAATAGGTAAAACTGTATTACAGCATGTAGCGACCAACTGGCAAAATCAAGATGGCATCATCTGCCTAAAAACTGTCATTTTCTTAATATTTCAATCTGTAAACCCAAATAAAATACCTTTTTGTTTTTGTTTTTTAAGCCTAAAAATGAGCAACAGTAAAAATAAACTCACTTGTGCTAATTACTAAGGGTTTTTTTTGTAGTTTACTTCAAACAAAAAGTTTGCTATTGCTACACGCAAAGAACAGATCTGGTGGTCAAATTCTCTGCAACTTATACAAACATGAATTGCACATACATTTTATTAATTCATATTTTTAATTTATTGATTCCCTCACATAGCTTCGATCTCAAAAGCAGGAAACTTATTACACAAACTCCTCACTTGTTACTGCATCTTTAGCTGCTCTTGAAAGCACTTCCAAATCCTTCTGCGTTTCCCTTTATTGAAGGCTGCTTAATGCTCTTCAAAAGGGAACAACAAAATCCAGTGAGGTATCAGTGAGGTATCAGAGAAATCAAAACAAAGCACCTCCTGTGAGCCAGACAGTGTACAGATCAAAACATGCTTCTCTAAACTCTAAGTTTAGAGAAGAAAAACAAACTCTGTTAAGACAGCAGAGCCTGCAGTACCATATAAACAACTCCTAAGAACCAGGAGTACAAAAGTGTTAAAAAACCCCAAGCCCTTTAACTCCGGTCAGAATGCTGAAAAATCAGTAAGACAAAATAAAGTTGATTCATTAGAGTTGGTTGGAATCTGCAAGGAAATAATGCCAGGACAAGGGTAGATTTAACACGGGCACCACTTTCTGAGGTACATTCCTTGCATATCAATGAGCAAATGAACAGTGTACTACAAGGTTCTCATCACTTGGTGACACAAAGGCTAATTAAGGAGGGAGAATTTATGTTCAACTGCTTCAAGTACTAAGCGAAAAAAAGAAGTTTCTTTCACTACAGTCTGTATCCAGGTAAACAGGATTTTTCTCCAAAGAGCTGTAAGTCAGGCATGCACAGACAGACCTAGGATGATAGGAAACAAATAAATGCTACAACTGAAGGATGCAGTAAAAGTGGTTACCTGTCTGGAACCTCACAGCAACACAGTACTGACATAACAGGATGATCACAGAATCACTCAGGCTTGGAAAAATCTTCAAGATCAGCCATTAAACCCACCACTGGGTTAGTCCTACATGAAACCATATCCCTCAGTGCCACATCTGCATGGCCCTTAAATACATACAAAGATGGTGACTTCACCACTACCCTTGGCAGCCTGTTCCTGGGCTTGACAACTCCTTCAGTGAAGAAATTTTCCATAACATCCAATCTAAACATCTCCTGTACAACTTGAGGCCATTTCTTCTCAGCCTGTTGCTTGTTACTTGGGAGAAGGGACCTACCCCCAACTCACCACAACCTTCTGTCAGGAAGTTGTATAGAGAGAGAAGGTCCCCCATGGGCCTCATTTTATCCAGGCTGAGCCTCCCCAGCTGCTCCTTGGTACAACTTGTGCTCTGGACAAGACTCAAGAACAGAATCAAGAGCAAACACCATCCCTAACACTGAGAAAGACAAAACATCTTTCCAAATCAACCTCCTTCCTCTCCAACAGCAGGAACCTAGTGAGGATACATGAACAAAACCTACTGTTCATTTCTCTTGTATGTAGTCTCCCCAGATTCCCTCTGGTCTTGACTTGCAGACTTCCTGAAACCACATCTCCAGTAGTTCTACCTCCCATGACAAACACATGATACAAAAACAAGCTTTGTTTGGTTTTCCACTGTCTGTCTCACAATGTTATTTAATATCCTTAGATCTAGTATTCATGAAAACTACTAATTTCCTAGTAACTCTCCTCAAGATCTTATGATCTCTTATTAGAGCTCGTCTTCTTCCCATCCTGTCCCTTTCCTTTGCCCGTGTCTTCACCTGAAAAGTCACATTTTATTCAATCATGTCACTTAAGGAAGATTTTCAGATCACTCAATTTTTTTGGCACCTAATATAATGAATTCTACTAAATCTTTCCTGAGGAGGTTCATCAGAACAGAATATTCATCTTCTGGATCAGCATGTATTCATCCTGACACAGTTATAACTGTTCTGTTTCCCTATTTATGCCCAGTAATTCCCAATATCAGACCAACTTTGTGAATCCACACTAAGCACTAACCTGATACTACATGTATTTTTCAGGTATTTAGAGTATCGCTAATACCTCTTTCTATGCTGTTGCCATATTAATTCAGTCCTCAGTGTACATGAAGTTAGGGCTCTTTTCTAGAACCCATGTCTTCTACGCTTTTGACCATGGAATTGTATTTGCCACAAATTCAATTCACTCACTCAATACCAGAAGATTCTTTTGCAACTGTTCACACTCCTGTGTTCATTTTACCATCATGAAAATCATCAGTCAAACTCTTCTATCTCACTTTTTTTTCCAGATGACTTAAGAATGTGTTGAAAAGAAATATAGATAATGGAAGAAATCTCACTGAGGTTTCTAAAGTAAAGACTATTTATTCTGCACTTAATTTTCTACCTTTAAGTTGAATAACCATCAAAGAACCAAGAACCTTAAAACTCCAGACAGGGTCACTGAGATGTTCTCAGCAGAGCAGGGAAATATCCTCAACTTCTCTATGACCAGTTGTTGTGGAGATATCACAACACTGGTTTTGGTCCATGAAGCAATTATAAGCCACTATATCTGACTTGACCCCTTAGCAGAAATAACAACACAACAGATAACTCAGAGCAGTCAGAAGTGAGGATCTGGAATCTAGTTCTGGATATAATGCCAATATTCTAATGTGCAACCGGATGCACTAAGAAATGTGTATTGTACTACATTTAGGATTCAAATAAAACATCTCAGATTATACTGTAGTTTAGTTACTACGTGTAGCCTACTCACTAACAGCAATTCCAGATCAAATATATATATTTTAACATTCTTTTCTGAATAGTTTGCTTTCATAGCTTAATGTAATTTTTCAGTTGTGTTCTATATATGCCTTGGCGAGACATTTCACTCTGCCAACCAAAAATCTTTTCTCTGAAGATAAAATGAAAAAAAAGAAAAGGCAGGATGTAGCTAAAAACACTCTCCATTTGCACAGAGATGGAAAAGTGATGTTATTTGACACAGTAAATATCCTCAGCAAAATGTGTAATTTCTGGTACCTTAGAAGAAAAACTGTTGTTAGATTTCTGAAGGTGATATTGCACATCTGGGTATCTGTCAAATGTATTCATCTACCACCTACTTGAGGAAGCAGACATAGACACACGGACACTGCATGTACATACAGCACATGACAATATTTTAAGCAGGGGGTATCAGAGGTCTCCATAAAATATGTTGGGCTTCAAATTCTAAGCACATGGCTTACAGTAACACACTGAACCAAAAATTGCTGTGCCAATCACAATATCTCCAATACCTCTGTGCTTTACAAGGATCAATGAACACTGATGATCAGAGACAGCTGATCAGAACGAAAGAGGTTTTCAAAGTTAAGTATCAAGAAGTAATGGCTAAGCAGACTGTAAGGCTGAGTGCGGTTTGTCAGTTTAAAAGAAAATGGGATCACCTGCTTACCTGATCAGGGAGACATCTGACAAGAGCAGTTACTCAGTCCTTAACAGAGAATTGCTCAGTAGACATTTAAAAGGAAACCTTAAATTTAGTCAGGAGGCATAATGGGGACAAATAGTATCTGAAATCTTACTCCTAAAAGGGGTGTGATTAAGCCACAAATATACCTGATGTAAAGGATCAGCACTTCTGATTTTTTTTTTAACTCTTATGATTTATACAAGTGCAGCGTCCATGTCAAAACAGTGCAAGACAGTTAAGTTAGTTTCTGGAACATTCTGAGCATCCATCTTCTCTTTTTTACAGACAAACAGGCTAACCAGGTCCAATCTGCAATCAGCATATTTTCCAGAGTCCCTCTTCTTAAAATGAGAAAAAAAAGTCACTGTAGCCACTAAATTGCTAACTTGCTGGTCAATCTGCTATTCCTGATAAGGATTTGTATAATCATTCTTTCCAACAGTCATAAAAAGATAAAAATGGGAAGTTGAATTTGCAGATAAAATGAAATGCAACTTAATTATATCTGAACATGAAAGTACACTGTAGTTCTAATACAATACGAACTTTTTCACAATTTTTTCAAAGCCATCAAGACAGAGGGTGGGATGAAAAGCAGGCATCATGGCATCTTCTTTTGTTTTTTACCTTTAAATTTTGCTAATTTGAGTATTAATTCATCAACACCCCAAAGTATGCACAACACTGAAAAAAATCTGGGATATTATACTCTAGAGACTTAATATTCCTTTCGCTATCACATTAAATAACCACAGCTTAGTATTTTACAAATGCATTCAAAATAAAACTCCTCAAAATAAAATATCTTTGTTCTTGCTTTTTTATTTAATGAAAATATATTTCAATCCAACAAAATAGCATCACAAGTTTTACTGCCCAACTGTCTCATTAGCAGAAAAAACTTACGAACACCATCAATGTAAAAAAATATCACTCTCTGGATGGGCAATGGATGTGATAGTAACGAGCTCTCTAGGATTGCCTTTTGAACATTAATTCCTTAAAACACGTAAACTAAATGAAAACAAAAAAACCCCACAGAAAATTATTAAAACTAAAACGTTTATATAAAGAAAATGATCTGCCTAAACACCACTCTCCACAACACGAACAGCTCATGATTTTCTGAGAACAGTTTAACCACTACCATGTTTCTTTATAGTGTATATCTATGTGGTTAGAACACTTCTCCAAAAAAATCAACAGATTTGAATCACTTCTAGAGACAGTCTTTCTATTTTATTTTTGATACATGTGTACACAGTACAGAAGACACTGAATAAACTGAAAAGTCATATGTAGAATAAAATTTTAAGTGCACTATATAAAAATAAGATAATGTTTTGCTCACAGAGCACCACATATACTCAAAACAGCTTTCTTACACATGATATCATGAATTATTCATTTACTGTAAAATCAAAGTATTCAGTGAGTGTGGAAATCAAGTATGTCACTCACATGTAAGATGTCACTCTTATGTAATTTCTAGAGTTCTGGATGTTAAGGTAAACACACCTGTTTCCCCCCAGATTTTATATGGGGAAAAATGCTGATATTCATTAGCTATGACATTATAAATAAATAAATAAACGAACAAATAAATAGCATCCTTAAAGATAAGAATACTTGTCTGCTACAAGAACGAGGCAGGAAAATCTCACAAGAAGTCTTCTACAAATGTGGGAGACATGTAGGTATATGCACGAAGTAGTATAGCTGATATTGGATTACTTCTTGTCTCTCCATGAATTTTACAGGTTTTGAATTCAGATAAAACTGCTCATATTTTTCCAAATTTGTCCATAGTCTGTGTTTTATGCAGTTACTCTTACATCTAGACATTAACACCACTTTTCTTTATTTATGGGCCAACATTGTTATTTCATTGACCATCAAACAGCATATTTGTTAATTTAGAGAGAATGTTTTATCATACCAAACTGCCGTATTTCATTTGACAGTAAGCCAATAAAAACAACTGAATTTCCCAAGTTAGTCATAATACTCTGAGGGATTTCTTTTGTTTGAACAGTTAATCCCTAGGACAACACAAATTAAAAAACAAAGTAGAGATTGTTTTACTGATCATTTTGACACCCCCACATTATCACATTTTACTCTATTTAGCCATCATATTGTTTCCTGGACAGCAAATGGAGTTTTCACTTTTAAATAAGAGATTTAGCTTTAAACAGGAAGCATTCAGACATAGTTCTTATATAGGTCAGTACTAGTTTATAATAAATACATGTGCAAGATGAGCTCATGTTAAGCTTTTAATTCCCTTACAATTCTGAAATGAAGAGATTATAAAGATGGGGCACACTTACACAACGTTTTAACACTGTTACTTCCCACATAAAATTCCTTCAATATCGTCCTCAAAATGCCCTTCCTAACGACTGCCCTTCACAACTGATTAAAGAATATAAGGAAATGAGGAGACAGACAGAGCAGCAGTCCAAAGAATCACTGTGAGATGTCCCTGCACTGGGCCACAGACCAAAATTAACATTGCAAGTATAGGGATGTTTGCCATGGAACCACAGCTTGTTTTCCCCACTGCTGCTCCCCTTCTTCCGCTAATCTCTGGGATTTTACTCAGCAGGACAGGTTACAAGGACTTTGTGACACTTCTGTGCTCCCAAAAGATCATTTTTTTCAAGGCATTCAGGAAATTTTTTGACTGCATATACGGTAGCAAAAGGGCTTCCAATCCTGACTGCTCTGGCTCTGCTAATGACTTTGCTTGTAATTATCCATAATTACGGCACTGGAACCATACAAACCATGCAGTTTCTTTCAGTACAAAAAAAGCCAACACATACTTTCTACAAAAGCCTCCAAAGCAAAACTAAAATTATCTTCCAATTTGACAGAATCCAGCAATGATCCCCATCAAACTTCACCCACAGACCCCAATCTGACCCCAAGATGATTCCCATACCACTTTTCAGGTTCAAGTCAAATTAAGAATATGCTGTGACCCTTTCCAAAGAAAAGGGTCTGAAATAAGCAAGAGAAAGACATGACTTTTTGGTTCAGGTGCAGGAGCAAATACACCTGAGGAATGAACCTATGATTTCCTAATAGAATATGGTTCAAAAAAGAAAAGAAAAAAAAGACATCTCATTAATCTGAACAATCTCTTCTCCACCCAAACCCCAAAGTGAAAAGAAACATACTGAGTTTGGTATTTGAGTTGGAGGGTTTTTTTACTGACAAATTTGTTGTAATTTCATCTTAAGAAAAATAATATACATGACAGAACTAGTTATCAGACACATAACTGAGCAAATAAACATTTTTTCTGCAGCTGCTAATGACACCCATTTCATGTAGCTGGTGTAAAGGACTACAATTTCCTTCTAATTTAGGTAACAAAGCCATTTCCATTTTACCCTGCAATGCAAGGACTAAATGTATCTGAAATAGCTACACTTTTTTCAAGTGTTGTAATCAGTGTTTCAGAAAGCAGAAGAAATTTTCTTCTTACAGTGAATATACAGTCTACATGCTGGAGGAGAAGAAAATTGAGTTAAAATATTTTTCATTGCTATATTAATCAAATTATCATATTTTAAAAATTAAAGATTGGTTGTAAAGGAAGAGTAAGTCTGTCATAAGAAGACTGGGAATCAAGGAGATGGAGAAAAAAATGTTGTTTAATATTTAAAATATGCCCACCCTATACAGGAGTATACTCAGAAATACCAACAATTTCCAAACCCTTCTAACGGAGGTAACAAAAGCAGACTGTTTTTGCTGGCTGCTAGCAAAAGTAAGCAGGATTTGTCAGCTTAGGAAGAGCATTAATGCAGCTCTAAGGCTTGCAAAATTCTGCCTTGGTCAGTATCACGAATGACACAGATGCAGCTGACGGTGCATCTTCCTACTGATTAAATGCCCCCTAAATTCCACTTGAGTATAGTGTTTGCTCTTGGATAGGTGGCTCTGAAGGCCTGTATTTAGCCATCAAACACCAGCAGGAACACATCTGGCTGAATTTTTAAAGTATTAATTTAGACTTTGGGAGAGATTGGAGAACTTGTGTTTTTATGTTAAAAGGAACTTCTCCTGTTAAGACCTTAAATATTGTAATTAAAGGAAACATCCCAATTTTTAAAATTATCTGAAAATACTGAAATCACTAGCGTTTCCCATGTTTTCAAGAGCTGAACAATACTTGCTTTGTCAAACTTGGTCAGCAGTCTGTGGACTTCCTGCTGGGAAGTACAGCTGTGTTAAAATGGTAGTGCTTATCACAGCACACTGGAAGCTGTTTCTAAAAAACAGTTTTGAAATGAAGAAATAATAATAAAGAAATGTAGCTTTGATAGCTTTTCCTTTATACAGCCTTGACTTCCACAGCAATCTAGAAGTCCACAGAAGTCTATGAGCGATTCCCAGTGCATGACACAGAGGGCAGTGACAGAAACCCCACACAGACACAGAGCTTGCAGTACCTTCATAGTGGACGCCTCGGTTTCCAGTTTGGTGAGGTGATTTGAGTTATCCTCTAACTCTTGCCGAAGGTTGGAGTTCTCCATCTTTAATGCCTCAACTTGCTTTAACAATTGATCATATGAAGCTGCGGCCATCCTGGGCTACCCTCAGCCCTTAAAAAAGTAAGAGAAAATATTAAATTTAAGCAGTTTAGGAAAAAAACCCTTTACTACCCCAATGTATCCAACCACAAAAATAATTTCTCTCTCTCATTTACCACATTACTTTCCAAACATTTAATTTAAATCCATTACCCCAAACTCTTAATGATTAAAACTAATGCCAGATCAAGACTTTTTTTCTGTGGGCTTCCACTTGGTAGACATGATTAAGCAAAGGAAAAGAAGTTCATTGTCAATTGCATCACATATTAGAGGAAGCTAGAATGCATGAAACAAAATCACTGCATCACACAAAAGCACCTTTACTATTGGCACTTCAGTTTCAACACGGAGAAATTGCAGTTAACAGAACATATATAGTCATTTTTTGATAGAGAACAAACATCTTCACATATATGTAAAGGATGCTGACTGCCTACTTATTTTAGGAAATGAACGGTAGTCACAGATACTCCACGTCCCTAGGAATAGCACACACTCTAAGAGAGATGCTGTATGAAAAGAAAGCAGCAAATATTGGGAATTTTGACTTTAAAAACTCCATCAAATGTAGTAAATACGTAGATATTTTGCAAATATATCCTTCAAGGCACAAACTTAAAACCTATTTCTTTCACACAAAGTGGTCATAAGTCTTAGGTTGCAATAAAGGATGTGACCAGGAGTATGTAGTCTATCACCATCTGTTAAAATCAGGTGGGACAGTCATCTTTATCTTTTCTACAACCCATCCTTCCTCCAGGAAGATATTGGCTGTTAATGGGCCATTGAGTCCCACTGCATGACTGATAAAATCACATCATCCCACTGGGAGATGCTCCACCCAGGGGGAGGAGGCAAGCATTTCCCACCTAGATAAAAACTGAGATTTGGAACATCAGAGCAGCCTTCTTCCACTGGATCCCAGAGGAAAACTGGACTTTTCCACATCACCACTGGATCTTGAGAGGAAAACTGCAGCCTTCTACAGGATCACTGCTTCAACTGAAGCACATTTGTCACTCCAGGAGGATGCAGCCACCATTTAATGGGACTGCTACCAACACCCTGACTGACGGGGTTTCAGGTTGTATTCTGACTCTGCCAAGTGTTTTTTTGGGTTTGTTCTCTGTAATACTGTATTTCTATTTTATTTTTCCTAGTAAAGAGCTGTTATTCCTATGCCCATATCTTTTCCTGAGAGCCCGTAAATTTCAAAATTACAGTAATTTGGAGGGAGGGGTTTTACATTCTCATTTTAAATAGAGGCTCCTGCCTTTCTTGGCAGACACCTGTCTTTCAAACCAAGACATTATACTACACAGTTTGACTTAAGGATGAAAGGCTATTCTTGATATTAAGGCATCCCATACTGTTTTGAGTAAAACTGTAACACAGTCCCAGAATACCAGCATAGCTACTCAGCTGTTTTAAGGGAGAAAGAAACAAATACCTCAATTTCAATTATAAATTACAAATTGTTCCCCACTTTTCAAATCAAAAGCTGGCAGAGTTGTTAATCTAACGAGTTAACTAAGACATGGCTAATGAATGTTTGATGCTCTTTAGAATTAATGCTATCAGTTTCTTCAACCATTCCAGAGGAAAAAAGGAAGCCTAGCACTTCACATAACACAAGTTACCCTTCCAATCTCATTGCAGACATTTCCTAAGTATGTGACCTGTAAGTAACACAGAGGAAAGAAAATTTTAAAAAACTTATAGGGCAATATTCCCTTTCATCGTTACTGCAGTTACTTCGGAAAAGATGAAACAATTAAAAGCTGTTATTTAGCATTTTCATTGTAACCTCTGACCCAATTTTGACCTTACTGCTAGTATAAACCCTTATAAAATCAAATTTCCTCTTCCCAATGAAAGTCAGTTAGGGAAAATTATTCAAAAACGTTTTAGTTCTTCAGTACAAATTTTGAAAATTGTGTTTACCCTTTCTAAATTTAAACTGAACAAAATGTAAAGAAAAGAGTATACCACTGAAGACAGGAACAATTACAAAAGCTGTTTTGCATTTCATATGACTGGTTTATTTCCTTTCCAAGCATCTGCCACCAACAAACACAAGAGAAGGAAGACACCTGCCACTTATGAAATCGTGACTTCCATGAATGAAAAGAATCTGTAACATTCATTTTTCAAAATTTGCTCATGCTTTACTGAAGGCCTAATTTTCTGAGAAACAAGGGCAATCTGAAATAACTACTCTACAATGTAAATTCTGGGATTTTACTATCAGGCTGTTTCACCTAAAAGGTTGAGTCTTGTCAAAGAGAGTTGTAACAAAAACAAAACACACAGATACTAAAAAATCAGTAAGGGCAGACTGCCTCTGTTTCATTTCACATGTGCTTTTATCTATTAACAATTTCCATTATTATTAAGAAAATTAATAGCTATGGTTCACATTTCAGAACACACTGCATGCACAAGCCCAAGGCAAGACAGACAGAAGTGAAGAAGAATGAAAACTTTCTCCCATTATTTGTCATGAGTTAGCACTATATAGTACCATTAACAGAATGTTTTTACTGAAGTATATCAGTAAAATATATCACATTTATTCACCTACAAGTGATTTACAGGAGCTTCTCTGTGCCATGTAGGACATGCATTTTGTTTCTAAACAATATTTTTTTCTAATTGCTATAACTCATTACTAATATCAAAGGACAAGTAATAACAAAAAAGTATCCAGTTTTCCCACTTCCTGTCCATTTTCAGGAATTCCAACTCACAGATTTGAGATTTAGAACAATCAGCCTCATTAACAAGATGTACACACACAACAAAGGAAATGGAGAAAAATGGATGAGAGGAGGAGCCATGGTAGAAATACATGTATTGCACAGCTCTGGTATTTTATATGTATAACAAACATAGATATATTTTTGCTAAATTAGTAAGGATCCTGAAGGGGAGATTTGGTTTGGCTTTCCACTCTTCTGATGTAAGTTCCTAAACTTCCTTTATTCTCATAACATGAAAGTAGGACATCACCACTAAGAGATAGTATCCTACCTCAGACTAGGAGTCACTTCCTGATTTTCCAATGTCAAGCTTTGTGGGTTTTCAGATAAAAAATGAAATAAGTTAGCTGATTACCACAACGTGCGTAACCCAAAACTTTTTTTTTTTCCTGCTAAAGAGATGCCCAAAGGAAGCAACACTGTCACCACAGTTGCAACACAGATGAACAGAAAAGCTCTACACAGGTAAGAAACAGTACAAAGACATCAAGACGACACAGGGCCGTGCTGAAAGCCAAATTACTGGGCTGAAGACAGGCTGTCAGCAAAGTTCCCCCAAAACTAGACTGTGACAGACATTTTAAAATATTTTGTTATTGACTTTGGCACAAGAAGTAGCATCAAAACTTGCTCCCCTGAATTCAAGAGGTTGCACAAGGTCAGAGGACTCCACATCAGGCACAATGAATTTGATGAACTGAGAAATAAAGCAGTAGAAACAGAGTGGAATTGCAAAGCATAGCGACACAGGGTCACTCACAAAGGAGTCTCAACCTGGAGCAATGAAGCGTCTCAGCAGCCACCCTGCAGGGCACTGTGTGCTGCCAATCAGACTGGCACAAGGAGAACAAACATGATCCCCAGCGTTATCAAATCATTTTACAAAGAGGTGGCTAAGAAAAGTGAATTTAAGTGGGTGCAGAGAAAGATGTGAAGTGATCAGGGGATGAGAGAGTATCTCAAAAGAGATTAGGCAAGCAAACCTTGGCTGCCTCAGCACATCAAAGGCTGGAATGACACAGCCATACTTTGTTATTGTGGAAAGGAAAACACTGAAGAGAGAGAACAGTATTTATGTTAAAACACAATACCAACACAGAAAAAATGGGTATAAATCGGACAATTATCAACCCAGGCTGGCAACATCAATTAGGACTTGTAGCTCAGGGGAATCCTTGCCAAGCACACTATACAAGAAGGAGCTAGACTTCACGGCTCAAGAAATCCAATCTTGTATTCCTAAACGTCAATACAGACAAATGCAGTACTTTCTTTTGGTATGTCCAAGATACTTGCTGCTTCTTCTTCTTCCGAAATAATGCAATGTCAAAGTATTTCCAAAAAGACACCATTATTTAATTTTAAAACACGGGAAACTGACAAAGGTAATGTATGACCACAAAGCAGCTTAGGCTTTCTGATGCTGTCTCATCTCTCAGGCATGTGATCTGTAGACTGAAATCACAGGGCTCCATTACACATAAGCTGTTTCATGTATGAGATAAGCGCTTCAAAATTAAAATCTGCCTCTCTTCTGAAAAAATGTTTTTACCAACTTCCTCAAACTTGACACATCAGATCAGAATTCAGGTCCCAAAACAATCCCTGGATTTATGCTCTGAGTAAAAAATAATTACTTATAAATTAAAAATAATTTATAAATTACATATTATAGGTTTTCTAAACACAGAACCGTCTGCATAAAGAGAAACTGACTGCACTACCTCATCCCCCTTATTGAAGTTTCTCAGTGGTTAACTTACTTGAGGAAAGAGTTAAGCTCTGGACCCTCTTGGCCAGACAGATTTCCTAGCCACCTCCCACCTCATCAGGAGCAGAATTAACCAGCCCAAGGTAAAAAAGAAATATCTCAGACACAGCCCACTAGTCTGAAGCTCCACCACTGGACACGCAAATATATTCAACACCACTAGTGTCAGAATCAGCTGGATCAAGAATAAACAGCTCTTCTTCCCCCCTGTAGGAAACCACTAGAGAGAAGGGAAGAACTCTGACCTCCAGAATCCATTTCACCCAGCCCAAGGGAAAACACGAATGCAACATAACCCACCTTTGTGAAATTCACTATTATGCTCCAAGTCAAGCTCCCTTTTACACTCTTAACTGCATTGTTTCTTCACCAAGTGGTCATCAAAGACAAGAATAGATCCTGAGTTCTCTAAATTAAATCAAAAAATAACCGTCTTGGAATACAGAAACTTTAAAATTCAATACCCTCATATAAAAGACATCCAAAATCTAGCTGTGCTACTTCCCTGACCTATATTTCTCATCATTAAGAAGCTTCTTCTCCATCTCCTATCAAAGTAAGGTGAAATTGTGACAAGAAATTTCACGCTTTACTGAATCAGCACTTTGCATGAATATACATATCAAAGAGGAATTTCAAGCCGGATAGAACTGTTTTATGCACTAAAATCAAAATTAATGAGAAGCCTAAATTTATGCAAACATACTGTTAAGATTTAGATATGCATTTTCCTATATTAAGAAAACTGTACCAGTAGCCACTGCCCAGACAGGAATTTACATGCACCCATTTTGATCTCAAATCCCAAGTGATAGGAAAAAAATGTAATGTTGCCTGAAAACTTAGAATTTCTTAAATGATCAGAGCCTTCTTCTTTGAAATCAGCAAGCGTATAGACTCCATACGGCCTGAAGAGGTTCTACTTAAGAACTCCAAAAATTTGTCATATATTAAATCTCATTATAAAAATATTTCAGACTCCCATTATTGCTTTTATCCATAAAATCTATCAACACTACCATCACATTCTACTACCACCAAAAAGCAGATTAACTCCGCTGTAACTCAGATTTTTCACAACGTTGTTTATCTTCTTAATGTAAGAAATTTAACTCTACATGTAGATACAATGGATCAACATTCCTATATATATTTTGATATTTTCATCTTTGTATCCAAACTTTGATTTTTTTTTTTTTGTATCTACATTTAAATATTGATTGTCCAAATGAATATCTAAAAAATAATTTAGTAAGACTAGGAAGGACCATCAACTCTGATTTCTTTCTACATTCACAAATTCTATGCAACTCTTCAGTCCGGAGCCCAGTATGTCATACTTTTTATTCTTTACCATTCTGTCAATTTTTGTCATTCATGTATGGGAATGTGTCTAGCTGGGAATCGTTTCTTCAAGGGCACTCTACACTGAATTCAGGAAGGAAATGGTGATACCGTCATGACATTTTTCTAATTAATTTCTCTACATTATCTTTAAAAACAGACTATTTTTAAGCAGTAGGCCTAGGGGTTGTGACTTGCAGTGGTTCTGCTTAGTGGTGGGGTGGCTGGGAGGGCTGTGCCGGTGCCTCCCCAGCTGTCTGCCCCACCCATCTCCGCACGGTCCCCACCCAAGGAAGAGGTGAAGGGCTCAGCTGCTCAAGTGGCAGCTGCTAAACCACTGCAGATTACTGCCCGACTGCCAAGGTAATCTGAAATAGGTATCAGTTTAAGCTTACTGTGCTAGGTCATTAGCCACGATGCTTCAGCAGCTGTTGCACAGCTATTTCCAAAAGAGGGGAAAGGCTGACAAGCAGGGGCAAAAAATCCAGCACAGCTGTTCCAAGGTAAGTGAGCTCCTGAAGTGGACCATTTTCATGCAGCTTCCTTGTCTATACACTCAGAACTGTGTGGGGGTTTTGCTGCTTTTATTTTGAACATATCAGACCATGTCAATTTGCATTAGTTCAATTTCTCTATTGACTGAATCCTGTATTGAATTTTCCATTATTTTGTTTGAAGCTCACCTTCAGGTTTTCAGCTCCGGCAAAATACAAACACTCCAAGAGCTATGTTCAAAAACTTATCAAAAATGAGTATCACTGTATCAGGGATTGTATCATCCATTTCAGTTTGGGCAGGCTCTCAAGGTTTGCCAATCCAAAAATGTTTAGCCTTCACTGGCATTGTTTAATTTTCTCCTTCCCTACTCACTGAAAAATATTTCACTGGACTCAAATCATAAAAGCCCATTATCCTGATTCTCTCCAAACAGCAGAAAAAATATTTCTGCCTTCTCCAGCATCACACTGAAACACTGTTATTTCCATCTGGTGATAAGTTCATCCTTTACTACAATGGCCTTTGTTGCCAGCATATTTGATCTTCCTATCCCCACCCGAATTTAAAACAATCCCCAGAACTTCAAGCCAGAAGTAGCAGAAAGGGATGCCATTTTGTTTCGGTTCTCTTCAACTGGGCAATGTGGGCACAAAAATATAATGAGCTGTCTGGATGTGGCTTTGAATGTGGTTAGAGACAACTAAGAAAATACTCAGCCCAGAATGAGAATAACCTGTGAATGGGGAAGCAGATCTTTTCATGTTTTGGTTCGCTTCACGTCAGCACCCTTAGGTGATCAGAGATGGAGGAAGAAGTATAAAAAACGATCATCACAGAAAACTGCTCTTCATCCAGCTTCTTTTAGCAACAAGGGCTTTGATAACAGAAAATTAATTGCAAGTTATATAACACTACTCATTTTAATAAATTTGAAAAGGACAACATTGAAACAAATTGAGAACAAATCATACCAAATTATAATCTCTAGATTACGCATATTGTGGCTTCCTGGGGTTTTCAACTATGTAAAAAAAAAAGGTAAAGGCCAGATGAAGAGCTGTTACTGTTTTAGCTATCCTAACACAATTTGTGAAAGAAGACCACACAATTTTCTCTAAACTTCAGTTGCATGACAAAGATTTTCTTTTTAGGTTTTCTATCCACTTCTGCATGAAGGCTATATTTTTGTGGAGAGCAGACTAAAACATTCAAAGATTACTATACTTGACCTTCCTAACTGTACCTTTTGAGTGGGGACTGGGTAAAGACTTGGTTTTTGTGTTTAATTCTTTCAGAAATTAATTCATAACTTGGCAAAAGCTTTCAATCTATCATTATATTTTGAGATACCTCTGTAAATTCAATACCAATCACGAACAGAAGCATCATCTGTTCATCTTAACCAAAAGTGATAAGTGATGCATGTTCTCAGCATTCCGTAGAAGACTGAGGAGAAGGAATGCGAACACCATGGTCTGAACTCTTCTGCGCCTCATTACATGTCAAGAATGATAAAGGTCAAGTGTGTGTTTGTGTGAAAAACAGAAATAATTTAATGTTTGGAATTTCACTAAAGAATGCTAACAATGAAAAAAAAATTCTTATTAATACAAAAAGAGCAAAATCAAGAAGTCATATGTTTCAGGTTATGAACTGTCAAGTTCAGCTTCTTTACACTGTCAAGAAAATTCCCACTTCTTCCTTTATAATTTTGGGTTGGGAAGTTCCTTAGCTGGTTAGTCACGCTGTATTCAGAATATGACTGTGAAAATTTGAAACATGATTTGCATTTAAATACTATATTGAACACAAACCACTCCAGACATCATATGAATCATAACTTACATTGGATCAGGAATGATTCACAAGCCTGAACACTCACCCTTCAAGATGATCATCTTTGTTTTTCACGACTAATTGTGTATGCCCTCACTGCACATGACTTGCTCCTGTTTACTTTTACATTTATTGTAATCTTTAAGGATTCAATTCCAGAAAGTTTAAGCTATTAAAAAGTCTGAGACAAGTATTTCCTTTCCTATTTTACCTGAAAACACAAACTCAAAACAATTAACATGAAACAAGTAAGTTGTAATTAAAAACATTATACATACTATAAAAATTTTGATTATATATTACAAAAATAATTTACAATAAATATTTCTCCATCTCGGGTGACCTATCAGGGCCATCTTCAGGGTTCCCTTCAGCACTTTTAAGGACCAAAAGACCATTCATTTTGCAGGAAATGTATCAGCACCTGACCACACAGATGCTCCATGAATTTTGGAAAACCATTAGTGGAAACTAGGTCTTTGCTGACAATAGTTTACCATCACAGGACACCATAGCAGTATGGCCTATTTTAAGCAGGATTTTGCCACACTGATAATAAATGAATTTACTCTATGTCATCAACAAACATTTTACTAACTAAATTAAGATGCATATTAAAATCCAATGTAAGAATTTAGAGATTAAGAGAACCAATTGTAGCCACATGCATTTCCAACTTGTGCTGCATTATTCCATGCTGATATAACAACACCATACTGTGACAAGATGTATCAGAACATTTATTTTGCATTTCAGGGATGATGTTTAGGAAAGTTTGCACCCATAACTAATTTATTATACTAAAAAGTGATCTTGTATTCAACTTACCATTTTCAGAATGTGACTTACAGAACTACTACAGTGGTTACACAGAATGATACCATTTAAGAGTTAAAAAGGTACAGGAAGACACATCACCATAATAGTCATCATAATAGTCATCATCACTACTGTGCTTTTATCATAATCTTTCTTTTCAGAAAAAAAAGGGGTGAAAACACCTCTGCATTTCTGTTTCTTCTAACATTTAAGCAATTGTAACAAAGATTCAAAATGCCAAAGCAGAAATATCTAGTATCACCAATTTACCTTTTGAAACCAGTTATTCCAAAGAGTAAGTCCTCAAGTGATGTTTTAAAATGTAATTATTATCCAAAGCTTCTCTTACTGATAAGACAGGAGACTCATAATTCTAAAAATAATGGTATATATAGAAAATGTTTTGGGGGGATGTATAAAACAGGTATTTAAACTGAGATTTTTCTTCATCAAACCTTTTTTTGCGCGTGACTGTATTTAACAGAACTGAGAAGGAGAAGAGCATTTTAACAGTTACTTCAAGTCTCCTTGAAAATACAGAAGAGTCTGTTTACAGGAAATGGCTTTCAGTATACATGCTTATGTGTATTTTCAAAGAACAATAATCTTGGCAAAATACTCATAAAACTATTATCTGCATTAGGTAACAGAAAAAATTAACCAAACAGTAAAAAGACAGTAGGAAAAAACATAAAGAAGCATTTTCAACATAACAAACAGCAAAGGATGGAAGAAGCACTTAAAAACAGAAATAGATCTATATTGTGCTATTCACATATTCACTGAAATTTACTGAAAATACTTCTATGCACTACGAAACTGTGTGCTTCTTGCTACGCCATTAAAAAGCATTTTTCAGGGTATGACTCTCCAAATCAAGTAAAAACCGGGCCCTACTGGTCTTCTGAAGAAAATCCTATCAAACGAAAAATGCCCCTTACAGCCCACAGAGAAGGTCCTCCATGTAAGTCAACAGGAAGAATACTGCTATCTTGACAAGAAACCCGAATAGGCCGAAATGATCTGGCAGCATATGTGTCCTCCAAAAATCGCCACACATTTTTACGAAAGCAAGGAGCGCTCTGATAGCAATGACCTAATTACTAGCATAAAAGCTGCGTATCTGACAAAGGGGAAGAAAGGACCCACTGCTTCATACATAATTTATTAAGATTTCCCACAGCATTCAGGTTAAGTCGCGGACCCAAGCACCTCTTTGTGATGTTAAATAAATCTGTGAGAAGTCAGCGGATCCCAGGGCGCGCCGAGGGCGCAGCGCTGCCCCCCGAGCGTTCCCGCCGGCCGCCCACCCGCGCGTTCCCCGCGCTGCGGCAGCGGAGGCGCCGCCGCCGCCCGTCCCTAACAAAGCCGGGCCGGTGCCACCCGCGGGCAGCGCCTCGCCGCCCCTCGAGGGGCACCTCCGCGGCTCTGCCCGCCCCGAGACCCCAGTCCGCCGCCACTCCTCCTCCTCCTCCCGGCCCCGGAGCCCGCGCAGGGGCTCCGCAGGGCTTTGTGCCTCCGGCCGGCGCGGCAGGCTGCGCTCGGTCCCGCCCGTGGCGGCTCCCCGCCGTGCCCGCCCGCCCGTCCCCGCGGCTGCGGGGCTCCCCTCCCCGCCGCGCGACAGCCCTTTCTCGCACCCCAGCTTTTCTTGGTTTTTTTTCTTTCCGGTTTTCGGGAGGATGGCGGGGGGGGTGGCGCTTGGGTTTTTTTTGTTGTTGTTCTTTAACCCTTGAAATCGCTTCCCCCCCCCCCGCCCGTCCCGGGCGCGGCGATCCTCGCCCGCGCGGGAAGCCGCCGCTGCCGCCGCACTCACCCCATGGCCGCGGCCGCCGCGCCTCCATCCCCGCGCCAGCGCCCGGCCCCGCCCGCGCCACCGGCTGTGCCAGCGCCGCGCGCACGGCGCGGCCCCGCGGGTCACGTGCGGCGCAGCCAATAGCGCGCGCGGCCGCCCCCGCCCCGCCCCAGGCGGAGCTCCGCGCGCGGCCCCGGGCGCGGCGCCGGCGCTGCCCGAGCGCCCGGACGCCGAAGCCGCGCTGCGCAAATCCGCCCCGGCCGCGCCGCTCCCCGCCGCTGCTGCGGCTCCTCACCGCCTGCCCCAAACACAGCATCGTACGTTCCTCATGCAAAATTGCAACCACGGTCTGCGTGTAGTCGCGTTAAAGCTGCTACAACTCACCTAGAAATAAACGGAGACGTTGCTTATTAAAAAAAGGCAGCAGGAAGCGTGTCCTTCAAGGGCATCTCAGATTTCTCTGCGGTTCAGTAAAACACTGTGTGTTCATGTGCTTTTCAGGTACCAAGTTGTTACTGCTACTTGGTAACTTAAAATAAGTAGATGTACATTTAAGCTATGTTAAACCAGAACTTTAAGTACCAGTTGGCAGAAATCTAAAGGACAAATGAATTTATGAAACAAATCAATTTATGAAACGATTTTATAATCTCCTTTCAGAACTTAATCTCTCTCCAAGGGTAAGGATGTGACAATGTGTTCATGAGGATGACTTAAAACCTCACAGAAACACACTACTAAAATCCAAGAGACAGCAGCAATTAAGCCATATTTCAGCTGTTTGCATTTGTTTTTCACTTTAAAAATCAACAATTATCTATATAACAGGTACTATAGGAATCTTTCAAAAAACTTTGATATAAAAGCTTTGCAGAAACAGCACAATACTAAACTTTTTAAATCCCCTAGAATGATTCAAGAATAGATCTATGGGCAGTGCAACCCATCTCAACAAAATAGGGCAATGATAGAAGACATCTGAGAAGGTGCAGAAGGTGCAAGGGTTCCTCACCTAGAGCAGAACAATGCCCTTCCCTGTGGCGTGTTACATATGTTACAATATGGAGTTACATGTTTACACAAGGGGACATAAGGATAGGTAATTCATTAGAAACATATATCTTGATATACCTTCTTATAATCCTTCATTCTGCCTATATTTTTTTTATTTGCATGAGACAAGCAGATATGTAGGACCTCGTGCTTGGGATGAGATTAAATTAAAGGCACTGCAGGCCTGTGCATGCATGCAAGCAATTGCACCACACATTACTTAAACGCTACTAATTTCATTTCAGCTGTTTCCTCATACCTCCTTTTTCCAGTCAGAGAATCCACACTCAGAAGAGATGCTCTTTACCAGATAACCTTTTATCAAGTATCTTCAGAATTAAAATAATGTGTGACACATCATCTGCTACCTTCAGGATAGTTTTGCACAAAATTCTCTCCAACTTCACCACTCAGGCTAACTGCAGATGTAATGTCACTTCAGCTGTTATGGTAAAACACTTTAAACCAGAGTTAAGTGGCCCATTAGTCAAAGGTGTTGCAGGCTTTATGATATTTTGGTGTAGAGCTTCTATTAATTACAGTAATTGTTGACATCCTATGGTTTATGGTGGTTTATGAGCCACTTGATTGCATTTCACAGAAATGTTCCTCCTCCCTCAGCTGCAACAAGTTATCACAGTACTCTTAAAAGGCTGAAAATTTACAATCTAACTAGGCATTAGACTTAAAGCCATCTTACTTGATATCTTAGTGACGTACACCACTGCTCCACCCCTCAGAAAAGCAAACCAAAATGCTCCCAATTGTTATTGTGAAGTTCTCTGATCCTAAAATTCTTTACGTTAATGTAAGTGTACATTCAAATAAATACAGATACCACTCAACACCTGTATTATCAGTTGGCAAGTTGTTGCAATAGGAGTTGTAGCTTAATACCAAATCAGGTTGCTCCAGTAATAGTTTTAAACCAGAAGAGTGGCAAGTGTTCAGAAGTGGCAAGTGCCACACAACCTGGAATGACTAAGTGTGCAAAGATGACACCAGAAAACCAAAGAAACGAAAAGACTATGTACTTTAAAGCTAAATTCCCCACTTGAAAGTGAAAAACTAAGCTTTGAGAAGTACAATTAATTTTCTAGAACCTAAAACAGATGTATTAAAGATGGAAGGCTATTTGTATTAATTTACACACACCACAGTGCATTTTCTGCAGCTCTGAAAAACTAACTGTAGTTGCCACTATATGAAAAGATTTTTGCTACTCCTGGTATTGGTTAATCCTTTTTGAGTCTGGGAGTCACAATCTGAGCAAATTCACTGCTCTGTAGCCTGAAGTCCCATATTTATTTGCAGAACAAGCAGAAGCAGAAATTCTTTAATACTTTCTGCCAAGATGACAGCTGAGTGGGAGGGAAAAAGCCTTCCCTTCCTCCCTCATAGTAATGCCCATTCTGTTATGATTTCATAAATATGGCAGCTTATGGTCTGTGTCAGTGTCACATGCACTTGCCTCTGCAGTAAAATCCAGTATTAAGTGAAATTCAGTTTAATGAAGAGCATGCTTTGACCCTTCCCATACTGCATCTTCCAGTGGTGTCAAAACACTGCTATACGGGTGAATATATTCCCTCAAAACTGCTTTCTATGTGCAGCTCTGGATTTTCCTAATAAAACTGATACCAACATAACATTGTTTGAGGGGGAAAAAAAAAAAGATCAGGCTCGCAGGAAAAAAAGAAAGGAATTGCACAGGAGAAAAAGTCTTTGGACTATGTTTATTTTTGGCTGATTATTTTCTATCTGGCAGATGGAACAAGATGACTTTTTTGTTCTTTGAAAGAAACCATTAACAACACAGACTTAGCAATACCTGCATGATATTACATAAACCCACCCTTTAAAATCTGTTAGAAGACTCAAATGTCTGCATGAATCCATGTAAGCTGTCAAATCCAAGGGACAGAAATTTTTAGTATCTAAAGATACCTGTTCAGTTTCAAATTACTTCTATGATTTTGGACAAGATCCCTGCAGCCTACTCAGCCCATCATTCTCAAAGAGTCAGACGGGAATTTGCGTCTAGAAATGGAATTGGCAATATTTTTAATGCAATTTTTGATGCAATCTACGCAGTAAGTGTTTCCCATTGCATTTAAGAATACTTTTTGAGACTAAATAATATTATCACTAACGGTTACAACTCATTACTAAGTAGTGCTAATTAGAATCTCTGAGTAGATTAAGGTCTAATTTTTAAAAAAACTTAAGGTACATTCCCCAAAATACCTATTCGCCTCATAAAATTGTGACTACCACAACAGAAAATGCAAGAGGTTTTCTGGTTTTAGAGAGCTAGCTCATAAATGGGACAATTCTCTCAACTGTTGCAACCTCACCCTCTGCAGCAATACTCTTCTCCCTAGAAACTTTTCACTATTTAATATACTTAAAGTGATTGATATTTCATTATTAGTCATTGAACATGTACAGAACTACCTACCTCAGAAACCCTGAGCAGGGAGTGGTTCGGTAATGAGCTAAATTCTCTCTCTGGTGCCAGGAACTATTTTGGCATTACTTACAAATGTGAAACGATAGTGGCTGCTGAGATCTTGCCTTTAGAATTCTCCAGTGCAAGATGTAGGCATTGACTTGTATTTTACTGCACTTCTTAGAAAGGTGGTACTTTACAGATTTCATTAACAAAATAAACTGAAGACATTTCCTATCTGTTTTACATAGACAAAAGTTTAATCTCAACACAGGATTTGGTGATGAATTTTAGCAGCTGCTGTAACCAAAGGTTGTCTTGTGCCTTTCAACTTTACATGGGGGGGGGGGGGGGAATGAATGAAGCTGAACATTGTTTCTTATTTTCTTTAGTACTGTGAAGGTACATTCACCTCTCACTACCACACAAAGACCAGGTTTCCTCTGAGGCCTGTCCTTACCATGTGACCAGGAGCAGTAAAAGTTTGTATATAAACACTTGAAAAAACTCATAACCTGCTCCTATTGGCATTAGTATCACTGTTTTGGCAATTAAGAGCTGCAGCCCTGCTTTTTCCATCAAAATTCTCTCAGATATATTTGTATATTTCCGCAACTATAGAATCTTCCAACTATGATAACTAGAAAGGTCATCAGAAAAAGGTTTCCTGAGGATCAAGAACCTAAAGGACTGCTTTTCTCGTGCAGATGAAGAAAGAATGAAGAACTCCGTCATTGTTCCCAATGCATCATCCAGAACACACGCACTAGTCCTACAAAAACAGACAGGAATTTTCTGTAGAGAGAACAGATTTTCTACTATACTAATGTACTAAATTCTACTTTTTTTTTTCTCCAGGAAGTTGTGCTACCAGTTCCTGAACTTGAGAAGATTTTTCCACAAGCAATGACAAGGTCTGTCTTTCACAGGGGTCAATTAACTACCCCACAGACATGTATCATAAGCTAAATGAGAAAAGCAGAAAAATGCATGCTGTTTAGTTATTTCATAACTAAGTCAGAGGTACAAAAATACATCACTTGCTCTTTAAATCCTTTACTATTTAATGCTCTCTACTGTTTGCCAATTCCTTACTTTTGTCCAGAAGTAGTCTGCTCTCTGGGGCATCTCCCACACATACTTTCTTCCCCCTCACTAAATTTTTCCATCTGCATGAAGCTCTCCTTCTTGCTTGAAATTAAAAAAAAAAGAAAAAAAAAGGAGAAATACTGCTTCCTTCTTCACATCTGTTAGCTCTAGTGTGGAGCCATGGCCCCGTCTGCAATATTAGTCACATTTTCTAAACACAGTAAAGCAGTAATGAAGAGTTTGTTTAGAAAACCATTAATCCAATGTATTTCACCATCCACTCTTCTATCTCAGCTATACAGTAAGCACCACCTGACAACTTTGTGTCACACTACCTATGATTTCCTCAGCCACTAATTAACATGACACTATCCTGGCATTATATCACTTCATTTCCTCTGCTGTACCTCTTTCAGGCTTCTTAGGTAGTTTTCTCTATCTGCATATTGTAATTTTCTCTTCTTACTTCACGGATGGTGCTCATTCAATCCACTAAATGGCTCAACCTTTGAAGACATTTGGAAGCTGATTTTAGAGATTTGAGCTTGGAGTCTTGTCATGTGTCTGTAATGTGCAGGAAGTGAGCTCACAGTGATCAGATGAAGAGCTGACTTTCAGGTGTAGCTTATCCCACTGACAAGGCTGTGTTAGTATGCCCCAACTCACTCACTACAACTGCTTATCCAACGAATTTGAAAACTTGTAACTGCACCTTTTAGCCCATCTGTAATTCTGTTTCAGTAATCTGTTAATGATCTTGAAGGCTGAACATCTTCAGTATTAAAGCCCTTGGTAAGCATACCTCAGGGATTCTCTGGAGATTTTTTTTCTGACGGAAAGTTATTCCTAGAGGACTTTTTTCATTAACACATACTTTTTCTCTTTTCTCCACTGGGGCCATAGACTAGAAAAATATGTTTAAAGAAAGCTAAAAAACCGTATATTTTCCTGTGTTTCTTGGGAAATGTCAAACTCTGGATCTGTCTGATGGCAGATCTGCACTAAGTGCACACTTGGAACACTTGCATGGCCTGAGTTACAAGATAAAGCCCTATTTTGCTGCTTCTTCACACTCAGCATTAAACATAAGAAGTCACAGTGCTCGCATGACACATGGATGACTCCATGTGCAAGTGCATGGAAAGATTCAGTTTCTTGTTACACTTTGGTTGACAGAGGTCCCTGCTAAAACACGGATGCTACATGGTTATGTAAGCTTTACAGTGCCCAGGAACATCCCAGAATTCTACACTACTCTGACAAATGGAAGCTCTATCAGTGGAATATTTACCTTTTTCTTCACAGTCTTCTTTTCAGTCCTCCCTTTGTTTGGTTTGAGCCAGATGTTCTTAATGCAAGAGCTGATTTCTTGTAAGCATTCTGACATTTTAGTAGTAATAAATCAGTTAGCTGAAGGTCATCTATTTAGCTAAAGGTCATCAACATTTTTTTTTGCCAAAGGTATTGAAAAGGAGGAAAACTTAATTGTGGAATCCTGTAGGCAATGACCTTTTCCAAAAAACGTATGTTAACCATGACCATTCTCTAAGTCTGTTAAGATTAAAAAAGTTCCACCTAGAGACAAATTTCTTAAAACCCATTGCATTAAGAAAGGCTGTGACAATCTAGAAACACGAAGATGTTGCTAAGTCATGGCTTAGCAAGTGCTCTCTCACCATAATTATAATCTTTTGAACACTTAAAATCAAGCCTCAGATGCTCTTAGCTACAACTGGACAACTGTATCAAATCAATCTAGAAAAACTGTCATTTACAAGATAAAGTGTTGGCAAGGAATCTGAGGACACACATATTATATTCAAAAATATAAAAAAATTCCACATTTCAGTACATAAAAGTAATTACTAGGGAGTTTGAAGAAAGACCACAAATAAAAATGGCTTGTCAAGGAAGATTTATGTTGTATGGTTTAAGGAGTGCAACTTAGCTGGTTTAGAAAAAGGTAGGCTGTTTTTTATCACTGCATACTGAAAATATTTCTAAGTGTCACAAGTTTAAGGAGATCTATCAGCACAGATCAGACAAACTGGAAATGAATTTCCCAACACTGATGTGGTTAATCAAATCACAAAAGTTCGGTAGAATTAAGCCCACAAGTTGAGACAAGGTGTTTTAAAAAATACCAACTTTTACTGTTCTATAGCCTCTAATGTAAGGGTCACATTGAGCAGCGCTGAGATCCACTCCAGGACTGAAATACATGAAAGTTTACAATTCAGTTAATGCTGCAAGAATTTAATTCCTTGCAGTGTGCATATATTCATAAGGTCTTGGAACAATTATAATCAAGTCTCACACCAGCAAGATTGAGTTGATTGCTTGGTAAGGTTAAGAAAGAAAATCCCCCAGCTCATTTCTTGGGACCAATACAGAACTTCACCATTAACTGATTTCTGTGCATGCAGAGATGAGCTGCTGTGGGAGGCAGCACTCCTGCAGAAGGAAGAAAATTAACTCTATCTCAGCTGAAAACCAGGACAAGAATGGACTTGTGCTCTCAGATAGCACAACCCTCCAAGACACCTGGCCAACATGCAGGTTTTCTGCTCACTGCCATATTAATCATTGCAAATAATGATTCATGTAATATTTTTGGGTTAGCTTTTGTTTTGGAAGCATTCTTACTCTCTTCAGCTTATTTATTCACCATAAAAATGTGATGATCTGGGTCTCACTCCCTTAGGGAATTGCTGTTACACAAGCCTCTAGGCAATGGTGGCATACTAATTTTTTCCCCTCCTCATTTGGCACACAGTTTAGTCAGTTTATTGAAAGTTAAAAATACACAGCCTCAATTCAAAATATGTGTTTCTGGTATGGGTGCTAGGAGCTACACTTTTCTGTTGGGGTTTTGAATGAATGACATTTAAAATCTTGATTTCAGTAACACTCCTGTCATTGGGGAGGGAAGTGTCTGAGAAATCTGTAATATTTTATGATATATTCTACTAATAATGAAGGTCCAACTTACTGAATAGCCAACAGGGGATAAAAATTCAAGCATAAGCTGCTCTGCCCAGTATTCAAGCAGCATGAATACTTTTAAAAAATTGATCTACCTGCAGAGTAGAAAAGGAATATAAATTTGAAATATTCATTGTATTTCTAGACAAGCTGCTTCCAGTATCAAGCTCTACACATGTAGCAACAGTGCTCTATGATCCACATTTTTAGGAGCCACACAAAACTGTCCTTTCTTTGGGCCATTCATCATCTTGCAAATCACCATGCATCTTCAAAGTAACACAACCAACATCTGAGACAGTTACTACTGAAAATTTACCACTACCCAAGTTATTTCAGTACAGTACTGGGAAAAAGCTGAAGAAAAGGACTGATATCCATGCCCAGAACAAATAAAGCATCAGTGGAGTAAAAGAGCAGAAAAAACACATTTAAGTCTGTCAAAAACTGAGAAGGCGGGAATTCCTTGATCTAGATAGAATACATATTTCAGCGCCAGCTTCTCTTCCCAGCTTGAATCCAGGGTCACCAACTACTCAACCAAAATACTTAAACTGCATGCACTAAATCTTAGAGCCAATGATACAATTGCATGATTAAAGTACATAATGTAACTCTGTAGAAACAGGTTAAGATGTAACAGTTTAAAAATCGAAGATTACTGGAGTACTTTGCATCTTACATTCGAATCCCTATAGACATGAGAAGGGGAAATTTTAATTAATCACAACAATACTTATAAAAGCTCTCCATCACTAAGTGTACTAGAAGACTACTTTTTCTCCAAATACATTACCCAAATACTTCAATCTTAAATGAAAAGACTGTATTTTCAAAAATCTCCAGTGTGAGTCAGATAGAACACCAGATTTGACACAAACGGCCCTTCTTAGCATGGATTAGCATTTCATTGATTAACTACTCTTTTATAAATGTATGTATTTCTAATCGAGTACAGAATCCCTTGCTAGAAGTAATTTGTAATGTTTTAACGTTAAAACTCAAACTACTCAAGTTTAAAGTTTGCCTTGCAAACCCAAGTACACTGAGCAGTCCCAAGAAAACTCTGGCAAACAAACATAATACATTCTTTCTACACAAAGAAAAATTCCAAATAGAGTAGTCTTGCAGGGAAACTTAATGCCTGCAAATTAAGGTAAGCTGAGAGCTCAAGAATTTTAAGTATTTCCCACAACATTGAAGGAGTTAATTTTGTAAGCTAATTACCCCAGGTGGCAAGAGAAAGGCAGAAATCTTCACAGTAGGTAATACTTGTTCTAACAAGGAAGAAACAAGAGGAGAGATCCCATGCCATTGACAAAAATCCTTTCTGTCACTCGAACAGAAAACCAAAGTCCTTCTCCAGAAACACAATAGGAAGTAATTGAAATCTTCTTATTCAAGACTATGAATGAGCTGTTCTCCAGTCTCACTTTTTACTTGATTTTTTTTTGTCCCATCTTGTGACCAGACACCTGGGAATTTCATGAGACATTCATGTCATGGCACTCACTCATCATGTTATCACACACAGGTGTAACTAGAGTCACCTGGATGAGTGACTCGCCCAGAACTGTCCCTCTGTGCCCAGATGTGCACCCACCACACAGAAGGTAGGACAGCACCTGTGACAGCACATAGGCACTCCACTACGTCCAAGCCCTTCCAGGAAAGGCTGGAGTCACAGCATGACTTCACTGAGTGAGCTACAAGAGCAGGGGCTTTCTAGTCTACACATGGCTGACACATTTCCTGGTGTTCTCGTATTTACTGGTTTTTGCCTTTCCTTTCCAAAAGAGCAAATGTTGCCAAGAGCCACTAGTGAGGCTCATGACAGCCTTACTGCCCTGTCCAAGTGCCTGCTAATGTTCTGCACCACAGGCTATGAGCAGCAGAATTGCTTTAGCACAAAAATCGTGTCTTTTAAAGGATTTGAGGTTTCTACAACATAAAGCAGTTCTGAAGCTTATGGAGCTTCTAGAGAACAGAAGCAATATAATTATATTCAGAACTTAGAAAATTCAGAACAGAGGCAAGAATGATGAAAAGCACTACCCATTCATGTTCAGAAATGGTACAGCAAACTTAAAGGAACACAGATTTAATAAAATAGATGGTTCTTCAAACAGTGAACCAGGTGGCAAACTGCCCACACAATTACTTGGCATTCTAAAGATCTCTATCATTTCTATGTCACTTTTCAAGTTTTCAATCAATAGACACTGGCTAAGGAAGTGTAAAGCCACCCATATTCAGAGCAGCTGACTTTTAAGACAAGAATTAATATATTGACAGAGAGCAAAAATAAAACAGTCACAGCAGCACTGATACCTTGAAAGCAGACACATCTTCCAGTATTTTCTGAACAAGTTAAAATATTCTAACCCACCTGAGACTTCTAAATTAGAAAACAGTGAATTACAACCAGGCTTTGTCACTACAAACTAGTTTCAGGTCTTCCTTGTTGCACGCATACCAGACTGTCACATGGACTCTTCAGTAGCTTTACATCATTCTAGGCACTATTTCACTTGTGGAAAATAAAAGACCTAGACATCTTGCTCACAAGTAAAACTGAGAGAGTGATTTGGAACAGTATAAGGACAGTCATCTATGGACAACTACTCTTTCATGGAAAAAAAGCAATACAAATCCGTTGGTTTTAGAGGAAGAGAAGTTCTCTTTCTCCATTCAATTAATTCTTTTCAGCTTCCAGCACTTGAAACATTTTTTTGGAAAAAGCTTTATGAATCAAGTCTAGTTCTCAAGGTCTTAATGACATTTGGACATTTAATTAGCAAGCCATCACTTGGACTGGCATCTAAAGCTTTTGTTAGAGAGCTAACTCCATGTCAATTCAAACATCCCATTAGTCTTACATTAACTAAAAAGAAGCCTCATAATATTCCGGGTACTTGATTGCACTGGCATGCATTAACACAACAGTAGAATGAATTTAACTGAATGCAAGGATATAGATTTACAGTGTATACATGTTAAATTAACAAAGATGTTCTAGGACAAAAATATAATAACCATATATGTATAAGAACTGGTACTCAGGCATACTTTGTGCTTCTTGGTACCCTGTAGGAAATGTCAGTGACAGTCTAGGAGAAAAAAAGGGGGAAAAAAAGCAAGAAAGATTGACTTAATTAAAACTGTTTAATTTATTCCAAGCTATGCCCTGCTCTTAAAACTTTCTAGAGCTTTTTCTGAACATATTTAGACACTTATATGTGTGAATTAAGTATCATTATTCTATGCTGTCATTTCTCCCCCAAGACATGTTCAGTACATTAGATTTCTAAAAAGTCATTAACATATATAACAACACATATAAACAAATAAGCTCTATTTGGGATGAAAGAAAAATCACAGTAGCAAGTGCCCTTTTCCATCTTGAATTTCCAATTTAGACCTGTAGTTTTCACTGAAATAACAAAACAAAATGTAGAAAAGTGCTAGAGCAAATGTTAGAAATCATTTGCATGCATTTTATAAGGTTTCTTCCTTGCTTTTGTGGAAACAGAGTCACTGCTCCATAACAACGGGCTAAAATTAGAGTCCTATACAATGAAAGGCTTCTAGTTGAACAATTTGAATACCATGGAACAATAATACAGTAATTCTACTGAAATACAGAGGAGAAGGAAGACTGGTAACAAGAATTATTAAAGAAACAGGTATATAAAGAAATTGGGAAGTATTCCATTGTCTCTAATTCTGGTATTGATAAAGTCTGTAGACAAAATTTTTAGTATACCATCTTATTTTTAAAAATCAGTTTAGCTTAATGTTAAAAAGCAATGTGTGGAAGGATATATGATCATATACTGGGCTTGCTAACCTTGGAATTTCATGTATTTCAGCACGGACACTATGTTCTCAGCAATAACAGGTGACAATTACAGCATCAGTGTTACTGGCACTGAAGCTTTTACTCCAAAACTGCTGACAAATACGCTTTTCATGCCAGAAGTAAGTACACTGTAACATAATCAGCTTTATTTTTTAAAATTGGTTTACATCCTAGTGTATAGCAGATGCTATACAGAAATTATTTTTATTGTACAGCACCAGCTCATAGCCAACAATTTTACCCAAACTTCATTCCACATCAAAGTCTTTCATGACTAATACAGAGTAATCAAGGAGACTTTACTTGAGCCCTTGGGTTGCAAATTCTTTGGGAAACAGCTTAAGAAGAGTAGAGATCTTAAATGTAGATCTTTCTGAGCAGAAAATACAGATGTTGCAAACAATCTCACTGAGAGGAGGCAGGCATTTAACTCCAGAAATCCTATTATTCAAGGCATATACAGCATTTTCTTTGAAGAATGTCTAACTCAAATACCTGCATCTCTCCGTCCACAACACAGCTGAATTCTAAAAAACCAAAACTCACACACACAAAAAAAAAAACAAAAAAAAAAAAGCATTGAGTTCAAGTTGACTTTGGTCGGGTATCCCTTCTACTATAGTAGAAGAAGCAAAGCTACTCAGCCCTTTACAACCTATGCTTTGCACATCATAAATTTTTCACTCTAAGAACCTCTAAAAATGAGGTTTCCATTGCACAAGCATTAGGGACGCTGGAAGGGCACTGGTACAGGCCTGAAAGTACAAATTTCTCTTTCAGAATGAAAGCTGATTTCCCTGTCATGAAAATGAAGTGTCTACTTCTTACTTGAAGCTTTTACTGAACAGCAAAATGGTCAGTTGGCCAGCATTTTCACTGAAATAAGCAAGTTGCTACAAAATACCAAAATTTCAAATGCAGAACTGCATTCCCATCAGCTATGGGAAAAGTATTTTTTACTAAATAGGCAAGAGCAGTGTAAAGATTACCCACTTGGACCCTTACAAGACAACACGTAGACGTCTCACAATGTTTTGTTGGGCACTAGAATTCACCATTTAATTTCATGAAAAAGCTAACAAATGAAAGCATGACAAATTTCTGGTCCTAAGAACAAGCTTACATTTTCTTGAATAGTAAAGATCAACATGATGAACCATCCAGATCAATATGATTACCAAAAGACTTTGTGACACACTAAAAAATACTTTCAAATGTGTATTTTCAAAGCACATCAAATATTAGGATGGTGTTTTGGAAACAAGTAACCATGGAAAAGACATATGAAATCTGAGTAGCACTAACCAAGATGGACAGTAGCAGTATGACACTAAGATGTCAGCAACTTGAGACAAAGTGGAAGTTCTTTGCAAGACTTGCATCTGAATTTAGAACTACAAAGACAGCACTACTATGACCTGTAGTCAGAGCAACAGCTGAGGAACTCGGTATTTTTTTTCAGACACTGTACACACAAAATGCAACTTAATAAAACTAAGAGCTTGTTGGATCAAACTACTTCACTCCATTTCCAAAAGAAATGTCTTGTTTCATAGTTCGATGAAGCTTAGCCTGTTCCAAGGGATGCTAGACTTAAGAAAGCAACAGAGGAAGCTGTTAATGACTGAAATGACAAGCAACATTGTTGCAGTGAAAAAAAGTTGCACTACCCAATAACCTCTTCACAGACGGTTCAAGCAGGCAAGGAATGGATTGCAATACTAAACAACATCAAAGAAATTAGCAATTTGTACTCCACTTTTTTTTTAAGAAAGAGGCATTTAAAATGTTTCAATTATCAGTGATAACTGAATGTTTCCATGTTTCCATTAGAATGAAAATGGAAAAAAAAAAAAAGCTGTTGCTACATCACACTAGTAGAAGAAACCTTGAGCATTTATGAGGATACCAGCAGCATGACTGCTTCTTGTAGAACATGAACATATCTGCTCAAATTCTTATACCATAGCCTCACAAAACACTTCCTATAGCTAGTGACTTACATGACAGTCCTGTTGCTATGTCTGTTTCCAAACAAAGTTAGATTTTTTAAAAAGGGTCTATGTAGCAGTGGGGGAAAATGTTGCAAAATTCTTTTAACCTTCACACAACAGTGTTTGATCCCGATCCCTGACAAATGCATAGTTTTGTACCATGTAGTGCTTAGTTACAGGTAAAACTTTCCCAATAACTTATCTAATTAACGGTTTTAAACAACTTTTCTAATTTATTGTTTTATCATAAGCAGTGTAAATTTCCGCTCTGTCATCTGTCACTGTAGCCAGCATTTAGCAAGATTTGTCATAGCCTGCTTTTGTGGGAACAGAGTCTGGGAAAATTACTTAAACTTTTCTAAAACAATTCCAATCAACCTGGATAAGCTTCAGTGATCTCAGACTTAGGAGGAGGTTAACAAAGCCTGTAAGAGAGATCTATTGCTGAAACTGGACACAAGGAATGCAGAATTTATGGACCACAAGGACATTTTGCAGAACCCTGAAATAAGAAAGTAACAGAAAAAACTCAGCAATTGTATTGAAACCCTCTCTATCTGGGATAAAGATGATAAAAGGAGTGAAAACGTGGGCTAATTAGGATAAGAAGCAAGAAATCAATAACCAACAGAAGAGAGAATACTAATTAATGAAGATAATTCCCCAATTTATGGACAATGAAGATTAATTTGTTTGCTACAATGTATAAAGTTATGACAGTGGGTGTGGATGTTGCGAGGAGCTATCCCCAAGCACTCAGCAAACTGAGTAATGTTGACTTCCTAATCTATCAAATCGGTTGGAGAGTTTAATTCAATGACAAGCCTGAAACAAAACACACTTATAAAAAAATTACAAACCAGTGTACTCTCCAACTTACTAAATTCCAATGTCCCAAAGTAGGTATCAACACGGTATATTTCCTTCCCATTCCATTTTACATACGCTCCCAAACATAGCCAGATAAAGGTTAATTAATGTTAACTATGCAGCAGGGCTTCCCAAAATGAATGTTCACAATATAAATAGTTTGTACATTAAAAAATAGTACAAACTATCGGTGAAAAAACAATTATCCTCTTGCACAAAAAGAGCCTGCATACCTGTGAGAAAAGCTATTTTGATAGGCAGTCCTCTTGGAACAGCACACTACTGCTTTTTAACAGTCTGTGTAAGCTTGATATTTAGGTCTGTGCTGCCAGCAATAACTAAATCTTCCCCTTCTATTCCCTGCAAACAAAAACACTGAAATGGAGGTCTAGCTATGAACTCACCTCAATTTTACCTTTCTCTGCAGCACTAACTTTTTTGTAGCTGTACGTTGTAATTAAGGAAAACCAAGGAGTGGCATGGAAAGCAGCATTACTTCATCAAAGTACTTGCCACTACTTGGCAAATGAAAAATTTCTGAGAAGAGAGATCAGTTTCAAGCAAGAGCTTTCTGTGCACACTGAGAAACAACTATCTATTGCAATCAGCAAAACCATATTTATCATGTCTTGTCTAATGAGTTGTACAGAAGGAGTCTACAACTCTATCCCAGTTAAGGACACAAATTTATTACAAAACTACTTATAAAAAGAATATTAACCATAAAACCCAAAAGCAAGAAACACTTGTCACAACAAAGATCTCTGCACACTACCTACCATGTTTCTTTGTTTCTAGAATTTCCATTATATTATTCCAACACATAGCTGCATGACATATAACAAGTAGATTGGCCAAATTCCTTATAATAATTCTGATGTAGTAACACTTTATTCCTATCACTCTGAAGTTTATTCTGTTTCTCCAAGCACAACACAAGCATCAAAAAGGAATACAGTTCCATTCTGTATATATCTGAATACGAAGCCTGTGACCAAAGATATTCACACAACTTTTGCACAAAAAAGTCTTGCAAGACACTGATGGGTAATATCCACTGAAGTTACAGGGATATATTTAATGTTACAGTACTTTTTATTTTCATCTCTATGTTTGAACCTAATTTCTTATTTCTATAACCAGTATGTATTATATTTTTATTCACACTCTTACCTTTCCATATCCCCCAAAACAGTTACAAAATAATATACGCTAAAATCAGAAACCCCAAAACCAAACAATTCACACATTAGAAGACAAATCAAAATAAGGGCCAGGAATCTACTTCAGCACATACAATGACCGTGAAAAGTTCTATCCTGACATGCTTACTCAGGTATACATTTGTCATTTTTTGAGGATCAAAGAATTGTTTAGGTTGGAAAAGACCCTGAAGATCATCAACACCAATAACACTGCCAAGCCACCACTAAACCATGTCCTTAAGTGCCACAATTACATGTCTTTTAAGTACCTCCAGAGACTTAGAAATTATAACGTTTTTTACCTCGTTGTGATATTCCATCACTTCCCCAGCAGCCTGCTCCAATGCCTGGCAACCCTTTTGATGAAGAAATTTTCCTTGATATCAAACCTAAGCTCCCCTGGTATAACTTGTGATTGTTTCCTCTTGTCCTATCATTTGTTACCGGGCAGAAAGAGATCTCCATCTCACTACAACTTCCTCTCAGGCAGTTGTAGGGAGCAATACAGTTCCCACTCAGCCTCTTTTTCTCCAGGCTACACATCCCCAGCTCCCTCAACTGCTCCTCATTTGACTCATGCTCCATCTTCTTTTCCAGCTCCCTTGCCCTTCTCCAGACACGCTCCAGCCCCTCAAGCTCTTTCTGCTTCACAGGGGCCCAGATGTGGACACAGCACTCCAGCTGCTGCCGCAGCCCTGCCCAGCACAGGCCACAGCTCACTGCCCTGCTCCTGCTGCCCCACTAGTGCTGACACAGGCCAGCACGGCCTTGGCCTTCTTGGCCACCTGGGCACACGCTGCCTCATCTTCAGCTGCTGCTGACCAGCACCCCAGGGCCTTTTCCCACATGGCAGTTTTCCAGCCACTCTTACCCCTGCTTGCAGAGCTGAAAGGGTTGTTGTGACCCAAGGCAGACTGTGCAGTTGCTCTTTTTTAAACCTCAGACCACTGGCCTCACCCACTGATCCAGCCTGTTCTGATCCCTCTGCAGATCTTTCCAACTCGCTGGCAGGTCAATACTGCTGCCCAACGCAGTGCTGTCTGCAGACTGACTGAGGGAACACTCCATTAAACGGGACTGGTCCCAACTCTGGACCCTGGGGAACTCTACTGGTTGGTGCCTGGCCACCAGCTGGATGTAACTCCATTCACCACCACTCCCAGGCTCCAAATGTCCAGTTTTTCACCCAGTGACACAGCACCTGTCCAAGCCATGAGCAGCCAGTTTCTCCAGGAGAATGCCACGGGAGACAGGCTGTTGCCTGTCTGGACTCTAGTAAATCCTTTGGCACTTTCTCTCATCCACCATGCAGGTCACATTGTCATAGAAGATCAGGTTGGTGAAGCCAGACCTGCCTTTCATAAATCCATGCCAGGATTCCAGGCAGATGGGGCCTGATCCCCCTGGTCATCCTGCATGTGCCCCAGGATGGCACTCAGCACAATCTGCTCCATGGCCTGCCCTGGCACTGAGGTCAGGCTGGCAGACCCGAAACAGAAGTCATCTCACTATCTATACAGAGTCCTCAACCCACAAACTCCAGTACAGTCTGTAACACAACAAGCCAGTGGGGGCTTGAAGGAAATGCATCTCGTTCATCAGCTGAAATTCAACTTACAGTATGCAAATAAATTTAAATCTTTCTCCAAGAAATAGCAAAGCACAACCAAGCACTGTGCTATACTGTGTATATTGAGTTTTATGACTTACTTCACTTAAACTGAGGACAATGAGGCAAAGTAGGCATATTTGAGTAATACACCAGAATTTCTGTAAAAAAATGTGTTAAATTGGACTTTTTAATACTATTCTGTAACAAAAATTATTGCTCAGTTCTAAAGAGATTCTTGGCTGAGGTTCTTTAAATAGAACAGCAGAAATGTGGACTCTCCATAGCAGGGGTTTCAGAGAAGAGAAAAAGCTCATGTGATCCTGAGAACCTTTTTTCATTAATAAAGGGAAAGCCAACTCACACAATTTATGCTTTCATGATTTCTTTGCACTCTTGTCACACAACAATGAGAAGTCCTAGTTTCCTTCCAGTTCCTTCCACATGCCAGTTACTTCAAAAAAAGGCCAATCTACTAACAGCCAAACTCAACTTTGTGAAACTCAGCACATTTCACAATCTATTTAAAGCAGCCAACAATCATACCATTAACAGCACAAATAAGAGCTTTTTATTGATAACTGATTTCCAGAAAAAAAAGCAACTTTCATTCCAAGAATTTAACCTGTGTGTGAAAAGTTAAGTCTTAAGTAATGTTTGACTATGTCACCAGAATTCTATTATAGGATAAGAACATAAAGTTTGTAGCTTCAAAAAAAATCACTGCATTAAGAGAGGCATCATTATACTATTTCGCATAGCATAAATTCTTTTTATTTTGAAAATACAGTCTACATGAATAAGGTTTATTCTTCCAGTACAGATTAATATTCTATCACCTTAGGGTTAAAATGCACCTCTGAAGAATAATACTACACTTACAAAAGCCATATCAAAATGCTATTGATAATTAAACTTCAATGTTTTAGTTTAACTTTTCCATAGAGAAATCAAATTACTTGTCCACTAATACAACTGTATTCACTTATTCAGATGATAGTCTTATCTACTGAATTTTATTTCTTATCTTCTGAAAAATCCATGTGGAAGTAATGGCAAAATGAATTCTCTCTGATCTCAAAAGGCATTAATGCTTCTAAAATTTCTGATTTCCACTAGAGATGACTAATATTTAATAAAGAACAACTGCTTTAAAACACAAATGAACATAGTCATGAACCCAATTAATCTTTGGCAGTCAGTTCAAGTTAGCACATACTATCTTTGTGACCATGACCAGCAAGCAATATCAGAGGTACTGTTATTACAGAAGCACATGGAGATACCAAAGCCAAACAAGTATTTATCTTTTTAACCTTTCTTCCAAACACATACCTCTCCTCTATCCTTCACTATCCCTGTTAAATTGAGGTACGATATTGAGCAAATGCTCACTGCCCAGTAGCTTTATTAACCAGCTACAACCGATGCTACCTTTTAACTAAAATTGAATGGCAATCACACAACAACTCACGTTCAATGACAGCACACCATGATTTGCTGTTGAAATAACCATCACAGTTATTTTTAACACTATTTTAATCAAAGTTATACCTGTAGTCATAATTCAAGTTGATTAGACCCAAACTCCCAACAGAGTGAGGTATTTAAATTTTTTTAGCTGAGTATATTAATCTGAAGGGTGTCAAAGGTACGGCTATGAAATAATAGAGGCTTTGCTTTGCCAATACTGGTAAAAAAAGGATTATGAAAATAACATGAGCTTGAAAAGCAAACAATTAGAAGATTCATTTAAAAATCAGTTACAACTATTTTTCAGCTGAGTTCACACACATTTTTTGAGTATGTTCAGTACATACATTTTAAAACCTACAATGAAAACTTCAGAATACACTTCAATTATCATAAAATAATTCTGATACACTTTTTTCTTTTAACATTCATAGTATTATTTAAAATATGAAAACATGAAACTTTAAAAAGTCTGTATTTTATTAACAAAGTTCATTACCTACATAATTTCAGTTCATTGAATAATTGCTTATTCCATCAATATCCTGTAAGTTACTAAAACCGTAGTGTGAAAGCATGGTAACTTGATATAAAAAGCCTACATATTGCATTCTAATGTCCAAATTATACTGAGACAACTCAAAGAAAAATATGAGGCTCAACAAAAAACCCACAGGATTCTTACATTGAGTCCAGAAAGTGTGAGAGAAGATCACAGAATTAACAGATTTTGGCTGTACAATGCTATGGAACAACTTCTGAGAAGTTGTAGGAGTAGAGACAAGATGCATACTATCCTAAATCAGTGGTGTGTTTTCACTTCTCACTCACAGGATGTGTAATGGTAGAAGGGACACAGTAGCTCATCAGGTCCCACCTCTCTACTCAAGCAGGGTCATCCTAGAGCACACTGCTCAGGATTGTGTCAAGGTTCTGGAGTATCTCCAGTGAGGGAGACTCCACAGCCTCTCCAGGAAATCTGTCCCAGTGTGTGATCATCTGCACAGTAAAAAAGTTCTTCCTCATATTCTGGTGCATCAGTTTCTGCCCATTCCTCATTTCCTATTGCTCAGCACCACAGAGAAGAGTTTGGCTCTATTCTCTAGACAGCCTCCCTTCAGATACAGACATCGATGTGATTCTGGTCTTTTCTTCTCCAGACTAAACAGGCCCTGCTCTCTCAGCCTTTCCTCCATGGTACTTCATGCACTCATGATACTTCAGAACAGCCTGCTAATATTTCCAAAAGCATGTATCTAACACCTGTGTGAATAATTCTGTTTATTGTAACTGAGCTGCTTGAAACACGCTACAAAGGTTAACTATTAAAAACTAATTCAACCTATTTTGCTTGTGCAGAAAGAAGGAATTTTCAGAGTTTAGCCATGATAAAGTAAGCCAAATCAAAATTATCTTTCTCAACCATGACAGGATTGAGGAAGATTTATTGTTAACTAAGCTGTTTAGTTTTAAATACAATGATAGAGAGATATAACTACCTTACTCTAGAGGTTATCTAGATAGAAAAGATTAATGAAAAGTAAATTCTTCACTCAGTTTTAGACATAAAATATATTTGTGTAGTAAGCATACTGGAGATACTGCAAATAAAAAGTACAGGTGTTTGTTAGGGTCAATAGCTACAAGTTTAGCATTAATACAAACCAAAACAGTATCAGAAACTCATTGCACACAGTGGCATAGCACACTGCTGGTAGTATTTATTGTATGTTCTAAAAAACCCGTATTTGTGATGCCAGTAGTGTGGGGAATATTTTGTGCAACAGATGTCTGGATACCAACACTTGACATACCTGAGCATAGGTTTCATTGCATGGGGAATGTGCATAAACAAGGCAGGCTGTAAGATACATTTTATGCTCAGCAGAGTTTCTTACTGTATTTCCAAGAAGTAAAAAATAGTAATTCAGTATGGTTGTCCACAATTTTTTTCCTCCTTTATGCAGCCACGTACATATACACCTTTAATCAAATATACTTTTTTGACATCTAAAGCATCTAAGGAGAGCAAGTACTTGCAAGGCCTTCGTCAATGGGCACAACTACAATATAAATAGTCTTCACTGTAACTAAAGGAAAAAACATATCAAGGAAGTTGAAGCTGAAGCAGAACAATGATCTCATGACCTTCACTTTAATATTTCTTGAGTGCTTAGGATTGGATGAACCCATCTTGCATACAAGTTTTTCACAGCCAAAAATGTAGTATTACAGCACCTGGAGAGGAAAATTTTCAGTTTCTCTGCATTTCAATTAACCACCTAATCTCACTTAAGTATTGATGTAGCCTTAACTTACCAAAATGTTATCAGTACTCCTGAAGCAAAGTTTTCAAATCTGTGCTTCTCCACTTGCACATAGAACTATCTCCTCTTGTTCAACCAGTAGCTGGTAGAAGCAAGTATGTGAAAACAGATTCTGCAGAACTACGTTTTATTTTTTCAGAAAGTTAGAAGTTTCTGTGTCAGCCTTACCAAAAGGCTTGTCTTACAGCTCTACAGGTCAGCACCATTATACTACTCATAGCTGGGGGGGACACAAGGCAGCAGCAAGCAAGTCAGATAGTTCAGTACACCTACATCTTCCTTTCTCTGCACTTACTCAACGAAGCCTGATGTTTATAGAAATGTGAGCTACTTTGCTTTACAGGCAGTGAATTCCGAAGCTGTGAATGGCCAAAAAGGCTAAAATTACTACAGATTTGGACGCTGTGGTCACATACACCTGTACAAACCCACCCTACATAACTGGAGGTCAGAGGGCACCTAACAGAAAAAACAAAGCCTCTGACACAGAGTTTCAAGGTTAATGACTCGTTTAATAGTGGAGTTTTAAACTATGGTTTTCACAGGTCAAGGTCTTTAAATACCTTTTCACAAGAGATAGTGGCTCAGCTCTTCCTAAGACGTATCCTTCATATTCCAGGGGTGCTCTAGCTATGGAGTACCTGAATACTTTCAGACTTAATTTGAAGGACCAAACCACTAAGTGACGTCAAATTACATTGCGCTACCGCAAAATAAATGAAGAAAAAAAGGAAAGCAAACCGGCTGCACGGGCTTTGAGTGACACGCACTGGACCGGACGGGGGCAGCGCCCCGAGGGCTCATCCCGGTCCCTGCACTCACCTGTCCGCCTTCCTCTGCCCCCGCCAGCGCCGTCGCGGCTCCTCCGACGCCTCCGCCGGGCCGCCGAACTGCGCCCCGACCCCGGGGCGGTGAGAGGCGCCGGGCAGCCGCGCATACAGGGCAGCCCCGCTTCCTCCTCACCGGCTCCCTGCCCCGGCTTCCCGGCTCCTCATCCCCGCCGCGGAGCTCCGGGGCACCCCCGGCGGCCTCCTCCCCTGCCGCTGTCCCTGCCCGGCAGCCGCCTCCCTTCAGCCGCGGCACCGGGGCCGCGTCCCCCCCGTCCCTCACTCGCCGCCCCCGGCCGGTGCCCCCGCGTCCGCCATCTTGTCCGGGAGGGGAAAGGGGCGCGCGCGCAGGCGCGGCCGCGGCGATCCCGGGCCCGCAGCGGCGGCCGCGCGCACGCGCGGGGGCGCGCCCCGCCTCGCCCCGTGAGCGCGCACCTGCCGGGTGGGCGGAGGGCGCGGGGGGGTTCGTCCGGCACCGGGGGCCGGTCACTCGGAGTCGGTCACTCCGGATCAGTCACCTGCTGCGGGTCGGTCACTCAGGGTCAGTCACCTGCCGAGGATCGGTCGTCTAGGGTCAGTCACCCCTGGAGGGTGGGTCACCCGGAGTTCATCGCCCTCACAGAGCTCATCATCCTGAGGAGAGTCGCTCACTCAGGATCAGTCACCCGGGGCCGTCACCCGCGGAGCGTCGGTCACCCCGGGGTTGGTCACCCCGGGGCCGGTCACTCAGAGTCGGTCTCCTGCGGCTGCTGTGAGGCACGGTTCGGGCTGCGGGCGGGGAGAGCCCGAGGCCGCCGGGGTAGCAGCAAACACAGGTCCCTGCTGAGGGGTGGGTGCGAACAGCTCGCCGGTGTGGGAGGGAAGCGAAACCGAAGGAAAGCTCAGAGTGCCCACGGGCGGTGTGGAAGTTGAAGGAAAACACGGGATGGACCCTCACGAAGCACGCATTCGGGCAGTTTAGCTTCTAAAGATCACAGAATCACGGATGGGCAAGGTTGGAAGATATCACAGCAGCTTATCTGGCCCAACCTCCCTGCTCAAGAAGGGTCACCTGAGTGCCACAGAATTGTGTACAGACAGTTCCAGAGTATCTCCAGGGAGGGAGACTCCATAACCTCTCTGGGCAGCCTCACTGGTTGCACGTGGATAAAATCTTCCCAGTCAGCCCCTGTTTGTGCATGTGTTTAGTGAGCTTTGCCACAAGTGGTTCAGTTCACAAGGGACAAGGTCAGCCTTTCCAGTTTCTCCCTCTCAAGACGGGTTCTGTCATGGCCTCGGCTGGCAGTGATGCTTTGGTGGCCGCCTCCCAGCCATAAAGATGTGTTCTATGCCACAAGCAGTAGTTCCACAGTTTGGTAGCTGAGGTCTCTCGTCACTTGTGCCTCAATGTCACCAAGTTTGGATGACTTTCTTCACTTACAGGTGAAATGTTTACACAGCCTGTATTTCTCTTCCCTATTTAAGCTCGTATTTCCTGTGAAGTCACTTCAAGTTGATGTAGATCACATCCTCTTCAGCAGGTCTGGTGTCATGAATCCCCAGCATCTCCAAATGCAGCCTGGGGCAGACAAGTTTTTGAGCTTCTCTGCTAGCTTTGTCTTCCTTGAGCACCCCCACCTACTCCCTCCCCCATTTAAGACTTTTGTTTTTAACCCATCTCATTAATTTTGTCACTACCTTCTTTATTTTCATGTGTGTAAAGACCTTTTTACTACCGGTTTGAGCATCCTTTGCAAGGTGTTCTTCAAATTATCTTCTAGTCCTCATTAGCTTCCTTGATTTGACCTTCAGTGTTCTACAACTTTCTGCTCTCTTTATTTTGGTCTAGACAAGTTCTGCCCCCTCATTATTAAAAGAATTGACTTGGATAGAGATCATACGACAGCCTGTCACAGGAGAGTGTCAAACCACGAATGTTTGTGAGTGTTAAACACATATTTAGAAAAGCTGATATGTACTGATGAATAGCTGCGTCTGTGCATTTTAAGTTTTGATACTGTTTTTTCTGTCTAATTTATCAATAAAATTTTCCTGAGATTCGAATATAATTTTTAATTGCAATTTCTGACGTTGCTGTGTCATTATTATCCCCATTTCAAATGTCCTAAAATTGTACCCTACAAACCATGATCACGAGTAGCTAAGTACAAGCTGATACAAATTTGACCAATATTGTGAAAATTGACGTAGTTAAATATATGGAAGAAATTCTTTACTATGAGGATGTTGAGGCACTGGCACATGTTGCCCGGATAAGCTGTGGCTGCCACATCCCTGGAAGTGTACAAAGCTGGGTCCAGACTGGATGGGACTTTGAGCCACCTGGTCTAATGGGAGGTGTCTCATGACAGGGAGTTTGGAACTGGATGATCTTTATAAGGTCCCTCCCAAACTATTCAATGAGTCTGTGATTCGGATGTTCATATGGTGTATCACACTATTATGGCTTTTTGAAAGGCTATTGTTCTCAGTAATATTTTTGTAAATTCAGTTGTCTTTAGTTTTGCTACCATATTGCCTAAAAGTTTAAAGATGAGAATCATAATAATTTTATATTCTAAGGAATTTGAATTAAATCAAACGATGTTCAGCTGTGTGACAGTCTAAATAAAGACAATTTTAAATGTCTCTGTGGTACACACAATAACCTTCTACTTTCTAAAAAGAGAGAAACCTTCAACTTTTCTTAAATCCAATTTATGAGAATGTCTTCGAACAGATTTCCTCCTGACTAACATAGTAGCCCTCCATAGTAGAGTAACTGTATCAGTGGACAAAGATGAGCTATAGATGTCATGTAACTGTAAAACTCCTGGTACAGTTCCCCACAACCTTATGTCTAAAATAGAGAGACTTGATCTTGATAGATGACCGTTGGATGGAGAAGGAAGTGCCTGGGTGGCCACATCCAAAGAGTTACAGTGAATGACTCAATGTCCAAGTGGAAACCAGTAATGAGGGGTGTCTCTCAAGGCTATTTAATGGCTTTATCAATGTCAGAGACAGTGGGAGTGAGTATACCCTCAGCAAATGGACAGATGACACCAAGCTGAGTGATGAAGTTGATGTGTTTGAGAGAAGGGATGTCACCTGGGCAGACCTTGACAGACTTGAGGAGTCTGTGAACCTGATGAAGCTGAGCAAGACCAAATGCAAGGTCCTGCACCTGGGTTGGGAAAATCCCCACTATTAACACAGGCAGGGAGATGAAAGGACTGAGAACAGAGAGAAAGGACTTGGGGGAACTGGTGGATGAAAAATTGTACATGAGCCAGCCATGGATACCTCCCTTTTTTCCTCAGATGTCACATGGTGCCCAGACTTTCCTTGGGCTGTTCCTAGAAAATGCAAGTTGACACTTCCAAAGGGAAGTACTTACATTAAAGCCCTTGTGCCATGCCACCAAGCAGTAACAGCAGGGAAGCTCATGCCAGCCATGGGCACTGGCAGCCCAGAAAGCCAAGTGTTCGTCCAAGGCTGCATCCAGAGCCCCGTGGGCAGCAGGGCAGGGAGGGGATTCTGCCCCTCTGCCCTGCTCTGGTGAGATCCCACTCTGGGCTCCCAACACAAGAAGGGCATGGAGCTGTTGGAGCTAGTCCAGAGAAGGGCTCCAGGGCTGGTCAGAGGGCTGGAGCACCTCTCCTGTGATAAAAGTCTGAGGGAGGTGAGGTTGTTCAGCCTGCAGAGACTGTGTCTAAACAGCTGTAGAAAAATGAAACTCCAGCAGCAGTCATTTACAATTTGAAGTCCTTGGTTCCTTGAGGTAATAAAGTGAACATACGCATTTGAGTATGAGCTGCACCTTTGTGCCAAAGTGCAGCAAAAGACTGTTGCCACAGGTAAAAAGACAAAAAATGTATCTGCCCCAGTAGTGTGAGCCAGCTCACTGTTATGCTGAGAGCACTTCAGGCAGGTGCTGCAGAGTTTTTGGAGCTATAGATCCTCCCTAGCCCCTGTGGCTGAACACTTGTAGCTAGTGGAGAAAGAAACTTTGGCTAATACACCATCTGTCTTCATGAAAAGGGAGAGTAAGGCACTCTCAAGCTAACCTGCCTCATAGGGGACAAAGACATACCAAGAGAGGTAGAAAAACAACAACTAGTTAGGATTCTCAAGGGACCTGGCTGTAACTGTTCTAAATTGTGGCATAAGGAAACATAAGCCATTAGAACTAATTTGGAATTTGCCCTAGCTATTTGCCCTAGGAAAAAAAACATAGCCATGTTAGAATCTATCTCTGTTCTTTTGTATATAGGAGTAACTTACTGCTACTACCTAGCTATGACCTTTCCTTTCCCTCTCATTGTGCCTTCTGCTGCTGAGTACCTATTCCAGAAGTAAACACATGATTTGCCTGTGTGCTGGATGGGGAATTCACTGAATAAAGGTGAATGTATACTGTGGTAGCATAAAAATTGTGGATGAGAATGTGTTTCTCAAAATAGTCTTTGAAACAATCTGCTTTCTTGTTTTTTCACCTTGCTGGCTAGTCACTCAACTGGAGATTATTACCACTTATTGTTTAGTTTTTATGACAATGTTCAGATGATGATCAGATTAATATGCCACTATACTTTAAATGTTTTATATATGTACATAAGTCAATTTCTGCCCTCAATCAGTAAACATAAGAACATACACAAGAATAAGCCCAGAACCTACTGAAAGATATAAAGTGACAGAAGCTCTAATTTAGTACATTGACAGTTGAACAAGATGATTATACTGAAGATTCAGTGCTTTTGGCCTGTGTATTCAGATGCTTGTTTTAAGGTGAATGTTTTCAGAAGTGCTTTCATTGGGGCATTTCTATGGCTTACTGTGAAAAACTTTTCTGTAGGACTACATTTTAAAAAAGGCATGGAAAAATGTCAGTGTTAACTATAATACTAAGTAGAATAATGTTCTCCTCACTCTGGAGAATGTAACTACTGGAGGAAAGCATTTCTCACAACTGGCAGTTTGCTGTGTTTTGTATTCAAACAACATTTTGTAGGAGCCATTTTGGCAACTTTTATCTTTCAGGACAAAGGCCAATCTGCAGAATCTTGAGTAAGTAAAAGTGTAGACAGAAAAGTATAGATAATTTTACAGATGTTTGCTGCAGAGGGACTAGCCTTGTCTATTTATGGATTGCCAAGCACAAAGAAAATTCACCCCTAAGAGGAATGACTTCCCTTTTTTATGTTTGGTTTAAGCAATTAATATTTTAATATTAAAAGGTCATCATTAATGTACTTAGTTTTGAGCTATGTCTTGGGTTCCAACATATAACAGAGGAAAAATTAAGAGATTATTTTCAGGATAAATGGTCTAAACTTGGACATTCTGTAATGCCAGAATCCTAAAGGTATAATTAGAACCGTAAAGCTTGTTATTTTTTTATAATTTTATATTTGGTGAAGTTAAATATCAGTGCATTAGCTAATTAGTTCAGAGAACTTGAAGCAATGAAGCATGTGGTGGGTAGTCTGGTTCATGTTAAGGTTCACATTTGTAAAAGAAAACAAAGGGAAAAAGAAAAACACTAATGTCAGAAAAGAAATCCCAACTCGGGATCACAGGATCAAAAGGAACACTTATTTTTTGTTAATCTTATCCTGTCAATATAAAGGAAAGGGGTAGTTGAATGGAATATGTCCAAATTTCCTGTGCTGGAACAGAAATGGGAAAGAAAATGAGATATGAGAGTCTTGAATATTAATGAAAAATCTCTTTGAGTTTAGTCCAGATAATGAGTCATTTTGTGTTATGCTGAAGTCCTGACATTAGAAGAGGTCTGAACTTGCACCCTGAATTTTCAGCTTTCTAAAACAAGGGTGTTTTTTCCACAAAAGACAGATGTCTGCATCTTTAAACAACATTGTTTCTTCCCTTGGGAGATAAAAGGGATAGAGGTATCTTAAAGGTGAAGTTCAGTTTATGTGCTTTGTTTACCCAGGTCTGTTAAGCCTAGAAGATTTTTAAGTAGTTCTTTCTTTACAACAAGAGCTGTCATTCGGCAAAGAGACAGAGTAAAAAATTTGCTCTTGGATTACTCAAAAGTATTGCAAAGGGTAGAGAAGCTAGTATCTAACAGATGGGCAAGGGAAAGGTTGAGAGGAAAGATTGAGATAAAAGTCTGCTATATCTTCCAAAGGTCAGGACACGAGTGACAAAATCTTTGGAGAAATTAGAATCCAGTCATTGCATCTGAAACATTTCCCATGATAAATAGAAGAATTACATATGGTGACCTAAGCTACTCTGATAAGAGCAGACAGGCAGCCATCTGCATGATAATATTCCAGCACAGAGCAAACAGTAATGGTAAACACTTCACAGTGAAAACACTAAAACTGAACTTATAAAATAAAAGTGGATGATTTTTGTTCATGTGGTCATTTCCAAAAGTGGAAAAAAATATAACTGTGTTGAAATCTGTCTTTCTTCTTCTGTATATAGGAGTAACTTACTGCTACAAACAGCAAGAATAATATGGACTTCCTATGAGCTCTAAACCCAATAGAATTAACAATGTTACTGAACGAATTTTTTATGTATTCTTCCAAAAGAAGCAAATCTCTGTTCTCTTCCTCAATTTTTTATCATGATCAGAAATGACTTCTTTACCATGAAAACAACTGTGCCAATGTGTGAGCTTGAAAAACTTTTCCTTGCTATTGGTTTTTATATAGAATAAATGAACTAACACAGCTGATACCTGTACTTGCAATTTTCTTGGAGGAAGAGTTAAAAATTTTAGGTGGGGAATGGAGCAGTACATTTCAGTGTTCTCCAGATTATGACATTTTATGTGAAAGTCTTCTTACTTTGTTTCAGCATGCTTATGCTCCAGCACATACTAAAAGAAACATTTCCATATTAAGCCTTAATTTCTGAGAAATTTGAGTAAATATGCCAGATAATACAGAGGACATGGTTTTGTACGCCCTACATAAGATTCATCCCAGCCATCTGAAGCTGGGTTGAACATATCACATGGGGCAATTATTACTAATTTACTTTAGCCATTTAAGAAAAATTGCCTGCCATAAAAAATGCCTGATTCTGTCTGCTGATTATAAGTAGAGTCTAGAGTGACCAGTTTAGACTCATACTTTAGCATTCATATTCTTAAATGAACACACAATAATCTTATATTATGTATCAGTACATTATAAGATATGATACAATCCAATGAATTAGTGCAACTAATACACTTTTAGAAACTATGTAAGAATTAACACGTGAAGATAATTTTCTTGAAAAAACATGCATTTTGAAATTTGAAATGTTTGCATTTCTGGTTGTTACTGTCATTGGTCTTTTCTTAAGTAATATAGCTTTTGTCTGAGATATCACTATTGCTTCCCTGAGTGTTAAGGGTTGAATTGCCCCCCTTTTCTTGCTGTGAATTCCTCCCATTGTTATGTTAAGTAGTTGTGGCTACACCTTAAAACGACAGATAATGCTCTCTCGTAGGAGGGGGGGGGAACCGGAAAAGGAAAGGTGGGAGAGGGGACCCTCTCTCTCGCTGGGCTCGTGGACGGAGAGGACACCCCCGTGCTCCGCTCTGGCATCTCCCCTGACATCTCCGTGCTGAGATCCACGATCCCTGCCTGGGACATCGCTCTGCCGCTCTCGCATCTCACGCTACTATCTCCGGACACTCTGCGGAGCACCACGACTGACACCGTGAGAGGGGGGAGACACCTTCTCACCCCCGCTCACCTCTGGGCCGCGGCCGCCATCACTCCAGCCCTCTGCAACTGCGCGGGACCCGCCCTGCCCCCATAGCACCGGTAACCGAGCACAGGGACACGGCCTGCAGCCAAAGGGGACTGGAGCGGAGCTAGACTGTTCTGTTCTGTTGCCAATTTTCATAGCTGTTGTTGTTTTCTGCCTTGTTAAATACCAGTAAAGAACTGTTATTTCACATCCCCATATCTCCTGCCTGAAAGCGTCTGATTTGGACCCTAAAATAATTAAAAAAAGGGGGGAAGTGCATTCTGCATTGCAGAAAAGGGGTTTTTGCCTTTCCTTAAACCATACCTGTCTTTTCAAACCAAGACAGATTTTGGCGCCCGAAACGTGGAGCATTGCCTGAGGGCATTGAGAGAGGGGTAGAAAAGGGAATAACAGTTCTTGAATTACCCAAGCTTGTGGTAGGTGACACCATGCTGTCCAGCTTACCCTGGATTGGCCTCCATGTGGTCACTGCTATATCTCTCCCATTTGCAAGCCCTTTTTTAAACATGAGTTTCATAACCAAGGTTACTGTGGCTATTATCCGACTTATTATGTGGGTTGATCAGTTGAGGAATTCATGGATTTTTAATTTTCTCTGGAAGATGGCCACATGGATTCAGAGCTATCGCACTCTAAGTGTGTGTTTCTGGGGCTACTTCAATAATGGTACTTACTGTGAGGAAGTGGCAGCAGGTGAAATTTTTTCTCAACCCATCACAGGTTTTTTGAAGTTCACCCCACCAGTCTTCAAGGGGTTCCAATCCGCTTTAAATGCTAATGACATTATATTGTGGCTAGTGTTGTTTATATCCCTGTTAAATCTGTTCTATCTAACATTCAGAGATAAGGGGAGATTGACTTGGATAACAACCCTGATTCCTACCCCAGGGATTAGTGATGTTACCCCAGAGCCTGATCCTGTCCCAGAGACTAGGGAGGTTATCCCAGAGCCTGATCCTGTCCCAGAGACTAGGGAGGTTATCCCAGAGCCTGATCCTGTCCCAGAGACTAGGGAGGTTATCCCAGAGCCTGATCCTGTCCCAGAGACTAGGAAGGTTACCCCAGAGTCTGATTTTGTCCCAGAGACTAGGGATATTACCCCAGAGTTTGACCCTCCCCCACAGCCCACCTCGGAAAGGAACCACCCAGAATGGGTGGGGGTGCTAGCAAAGGAGATACGTGAGATGGGCCAGATGCTGAAGGAGCACCTCTCCCCAGCTGGTGAGAAACCCTCCCCCTGCCTTAAAGAGGGAGAATCTGATGGTGCAGCAGTGGGACCCACAGATGTTACATCTGTCCAGGTTCCAGCTGAACTGCAAGGGCACTCACAGCCAGCAGCAGTTGCCCCTGTGGAAACTAGGAAGTCTAGGATGAAAACAAGGCACCTAGATAATAAGGGTCAGGAAGGGGGCCCCTCACAACCAGCAGGGGAGCCAGAAGTTGAGATCATCACCGAGTCCCTGTCATACGAGAGTCTCCGTAACCTGCGAAAAGACATTGTACGACGGGGCCGTGAGCCTTTTACAACCTGGTTACTGCGGGTCTGGGACCTTATGGGTACAGGTGTGCAACTGGATGGTATTGAGGCAAGGAATTTGGGACCCTTGACCCAGGACTCAGGTGTGGACCAGGTATTTGTAAGGGAGACAGGTCTCCTTTCCCTCTGGGAGCGACTTTTAATGAGCGTGAGAGAGAGGTTTGTCCACAGGGAAAGAATGCAGGAGTACCACCAGAGAACACGTTGGAATACCCTTGAGGAAGGGATCCAAAAGCTGAGAGAAGTGGCAGTACTGGAGGTGCTCTTTGGGAGGGATGGACAGCATGACAATGACCCTGACAAGGTCAGGTGCACAGGACAGATGTTGTGGAATCTGGCAAACCTGGGCCCATCTCAATATACCTCCTTTATTGCAATGATTGATGCTGATACCAACCAAGTGACAGTGGGTTCTGTTGCCAACAGGCTCAGGAATTATCAGAGTATGATGGCTGGCCCAATGCAGGCTCATGTCTCTGCTGTGGCTAAGGACCTCAGAGAGGAGTTTAAGGAGGAGATGAAGGAGATAAGGGAAGAGGTGAGGAAGATCAGTGCAGCACCAGTGCGAGTCATGGACCTCAAAGGTAGAGCCCAACGCCCCCCAGCTAGGGAGAGAGGGTACACCCCACGTGCTGACCTGTGGTTTTTTCTACGTGACCACGGGGAAGACATGAGAAGGTGGGATGGGAAACCCACTTCTGTCCTGGCAGCACGGGTGCGCCAACTCAGGGAGGGGAACACCAACAGAGGGAACTCCACTAAAGTGAAGGTAGCCTCAGCCTCCCATGGAGGTGCAGGGTATTACAGAAGGGAGGATGATCTGTCAGATCCCCTTGAAGGAACCTCTAGTATGTATGCCCAGGAGAGAAATAATAACCAGGGCTAGAGGGGCCCTGCCTCTAGCCAGGGAGAGGCACGGGAAAACCGGATCTTTTGGACGGTGTGGATCCGATGGCCTGGCACATCAGAGCCACAGGAACACAGAGCATTGGTTGACACTGGTTCACAATGTACATTAATACCATCGGGACATGTCGGGAAGGAACCTGTTTCAATTGCTGGGGTTACGGGGGGATCTCAGGAATTGACTTTGCTGGAGGCTGAGGTGAGCCTGACTGGGAAAGAGTGGCAGAAGCATCCAATTGTGACTGGCCCAGAGGCACCATGTATCCTAGGCATAGACTTCCTCAGGAACGGCTATTACAAAGACCCAAAGGGACTCAGGTGGGCTTTTGGAATAGCTGCTGTGGCAGCAGAGGGCATTAAGCAGTTGAACACCCTGCCTGGGCTATCAGAAAACCCATCTGCAGTGGGACTCCTCAGGGTGAAAGAGCAACAGGTGCCAATTGCTACCTCGACAGTGCACCGCCGGCAGTACCGGACGAATCGAGATGCTGTGATCCCCATACACAAGATGATCCGTGAGCTGGAGAGCCAAGGGGTGGTCAGCAAAACCCACTCACCCTTCAACAGCCCCATCTGGCCTGTGCGTAAATCTGAAGGAGAATGGAGATTGACTGTGGACTATCGTGCATTGAATGAGGTGACTCCACCGCTGAGCGCTGCTGTGCCGGACATGCTGGAACTGCAGTACGAGCTGGAGTCCAAGGCAGCCAAGTGGTACGCCACCATTGACATCGCCAATGCATTCTTCTCCATTCCTCTGGCAGCAGAGTGCAGGCCTCAGTTTGCTTTCACCTGGAGGGGCGTGCAATACACGTGGAACCGACTGCCCCAGGGGTGGAAACACAGCCCCACCATCTGTCATGGATTGATCCAGGCTGCACTGGAGAAGGGTGGAGCTCCAGAACATCTGCAGTACATTGATGACATCATTGTGTGGGGGGACACAGCAATGGAGGTATTTCAGAGAGGAGAAAAGATCATTGAGATTCTGCTGGGAGCCGGCTTCGCCATTAAAAAGAGCAAAGTCAAAGGGCCTGCCCAAGAGATCCAGTTTCTGGGAGTAAAGTGGCAAGATGGACGGCGCCAGATCCCCAGTGAGGTCATCAATAAAATCACTGCAATGTCTCCACCAACCAGCAAGAAGGAAACACAAGCTTTCCTAGGTGCCATAGGCTTTTGGAGAATGCACATTCCTGAGTACAGCCAGATTGTGAGCCCTCTTTACCTGGTCACCCGCAAGAAGAACGATTTCCACTGGGGCCCTGAGCAGCAGCAAGCCTTTGCCCAGATCAAGCAGGAGATTGCTCATGCGGTAGCCCTTGGCCCAGTCAGGACAGGACCAGATGTGAAGAACGTGCTCTACTCTGCAGCCGGGAACCGTGGTCTGTCCTGGAGCCTTTGGCAGAAGGTGCCTGGTGAGACGCGAGGCCGACCACTGGGATTCTGGAGTCGAAGCTACAGAGGGTCCGAGGCCAACTACACTCCAACGGAGAGGGAGATCTTGGCCGCCTATGAAGGGGTTCAAGCTGCCTCAGAGGTGGTTGGCACGGAAACACAACTCCTTCTGGCACCCCGACTGCCAGTGCTGGGGTGGATGTTTAAAGGAAAAGTTCCCTCAACCCACCATGCCACTGACGCCACATGGAGTAAATGGATTGCCCTCATCACACAACGCGCCCGTATTGGAAACCCGAATCGCCCTGGGATTTTGGAGATAATTACCAACTGGCCGGAAGGGGAAGACTTTGGTCTTGCCGAAGAAGAGGAACAGGAACAAGTGACCCGGGCTGAAGAAGCCCCACCGTATAACCAACTGCCAGCAGATGAAACACGCTATGCTCTTTTCACTGATGGTTCCTGCCGCATCGTGGGAATGAACCGGAAGTGGAAAGCAGCCGTATGGAGCCCCACACGACAGGTTGCACAAGCTACCGAAGGAGAAGGTGGATCGAGTCAACTTGCTGAACTCAAAGCTGTTCAGCTGGCCCTGGACATTGCTGAGAGAGAGAAGTGGCCAAAACTCTACCTTTACACTGATTCTTGGATGGTAGCCAATGCTCTGTGGGGATGGCTGGAAAGGTGGAAAAAGGCTGACTGGCAACGTAGGGGAAAACCAATCTGGGCTGCCAATGAATGGAAAGACCTTGCCACCAGGATAGAGAAGCTGCCTGTGAAAGTCCGTCACGTAGATGCCCATGTCCCCAAGAGTCGGGCTAATGAGGAACACCGACACAATGAGCAGGTAGATCAGGCTGCACAGATAGAGGTGTCGAAGATAGATTTAGACTGGCAGCACAAGGGAGAGTTGTTCCTGGCTCGATGGGCCCATGATGCCTCAGGTCATCAGGGCAGAGATGCCACATATAAGTGGGCACGAGACCGAGGGGTGGATCTAACCATGGACAGTATTTCTCAAGTTATCCATGACTGTGAGACGTGCGCTGCCATCAAGCAAGCCAAGCGGGTGAAGCCCCTCTGGTATGGGGGGCGATGGGCCAAATATAAGTATGGAGAGGCCTGGCAGATTGACTACATCACACTGCCTCAAACTCGCCAGGGCAAGCGCTATGTACTGACCATGGTGGAAGCCACCACTGGGTGGTTAGAGACCTACCCTGTGCCTCATGCCACTGCTCGGAACACCATCTTGGGCCTGGAAAAACAAGTTCTTTGGAGGCATGGTACCCCTGAGAGAATTGAGTCAGACAATGGGACTCATTTCAAGAACAGCCTCATAAACACCTGGGCTAGAGAACATGGCATTGAGTGGGTGTACCATATCCCCTACCATGCACCAGCTGCAGGGAAAGTTGAACGGTGCAATGGCCTGCTTAAAACCACCTTGAAGGCACTGGGTGGGGGAACTTTCAAGAACTGGGAGATTAATCTACCAAAGGCCACCTGGTTAGTGAACACCCGAGGTTCCACTAACCGAGCAGGCCCTGCGCAATCTGAGCCCTTGGGAATATCAGATGGAGATAAGGTTCCAGTGGTACACATGAGAGGTATGCTAGGAAAAACTGTTTGGGTGAATCCTGCCTCCAGCAAAGACAATCCCATCCATGGAGTTGTATTCGCTCAAGGACCGGGTTGCACCTGGTGGGTGATGCAAAAGAATGGAGAGACCCGATGTATACCCCAAGGAGACCTTGTTTTAGGGTGAAATACCTATAGTACTGTGCCTATGTCTCTAACTGCATGTATGTATATATAATGTAACAGTTTAATTTGATATAGCATATTAGTATGGGAGAAATTCAGGGGTGGATAATGTTAAGGGTTGAATTGCCCCCCTTTTCTTGCTGTGAATTCCTCCCATTGTTATGTTAAGTAGTTGTGGCTACACCTTAAAACGACAGATAATGCTCTCTCGTAGGAGGGGGGGGGAACCGGAAAAGGAAAGGTGGGAGAGGGGACCCTCTCTCTCGCTGGGCTCGTGGACGGAGAGGACACCCCCGTGCTCCGCTCTGGCATCTCCCCTGACATCTCCGTGCTGAGATCCACGATCCCTGCCTGGGACATCGCTCTGCCGCTCTCGCATCTCACGCTACTATCTCCGGACACTCTGCGGAGCACCACGACTGACACCGTGAGAGGGGGGAGACACCTTCTCACCCCCGCTCACCTCTGGGCCGCGGCCGCCATCACTCCAGCCCTCTGCAACTGCGCGGGACCCGCCCTGCCCCCATAGCACCGGTAACCGAGCACAGGGACACGGCCTGCAGCCAAAGGGGACTGGAGCGGAGCTAGACTGTTCTGTTCTGTTGCCAATTTTCATAGCTGTTGTTGTTTTCTGCCTTGTTAAATACCAGTAAAGAACTGTTATTTCACATCCCCATATCTCCTGCCTGAAAGCGTCTGATTTGGACCCTAAAATAATTAAAAAAAAGGGGGAAGTGCATTCTGCATTGCAGAAAAGGGGTTTTTGCCTTTCCTTAAACCATACCTGTCTTTTCAAACCAAGACACTGAGAAAAGATCCAAACCAACACAGAGGCCTAATTTTTTAGATCTAGATCAGATATAACTCAAACTAACACGTCAGTATCAGTGAGATCAAATAGCTACACTCATGACCATCTTTACATTCTTTCTTTCTGAAAGTTTGCATCATAGTTCACTGATAGCAACAGTATTCACATTCCTTATGTAAAGTTCAAGATAACCATAATTTCTTTGTCCACACAGTATTCTGGGAAAATCTTTGAAGGCTGCCTAAATGAAAAGCTCATGATTATAACTACATCACTGATACAAGTGGCAAGTTTTGAGAAAAAAGAGTTAGAATCAAGTTATTTCCTTGAAAACTTTGTGAAAGTTTGATTTTTAGTAGTGTAAAAGCTTCCTTCATTTACACAATTCATTTACTGAAGTTCATATCAAAATTTATATTATCTACAGGGACATTTTCTTGTGGAGGAGTGTATTAGGAAGCATAATCTATATAATTAGAATTGATTTGCTTCTTGAGAAATGGTAGGACTTTAGGAAAAATTCAGGAAAAAAATGTTTTGTTTTAGATTAGCCCATGCACCAAAAATATTGCCAGTACCTCTATGAAAAACCACATTTTAATAACAGTTATTGTGCAGTAGAAGTCAGCTGAGTTAATCAGTTTTCTGAGAAAAAATAAGAGTTAGACTTTAAATTTCAGTATTGCTGAATTCATCATTATGGGGAAGACCACCCAAAAGGTAACATCTGAAACCACTTAAAAAATTTCTGGTATGTTATTAAAACTACACATGATAATCTTATTTTAGAAGCAAAATAGGTATTTTTCTATTCCAAAACCAGTGTATTTCAGCTCAAGTAAGATATCTACTGTCCTGCTTTCACGTGTTTCATGGTTTTGTGGAAGATAAACTGCAGGAGTTTTAGTAATGATTCAGAAATAAATATTTCTAGTAGCTACTCAATCAGTTACTTGAAAGGCAAATCTGTTCTGACATGCCCATCAGTCTAGACCATGAAGTGGCGACAGTGTTTCCACATTCACAGGTGTAGAGTTTTTGAGGCAGGGGTCAGTCACAAATAGTGCTGATCAACTTGTAAATTCCAGCACCAGGACAGCTGACAGAAGCTGTCATGCAGAATGAAAGTTGCAATTGAAAATCGGTTCTGAAGCTGATGAAAACTGTGGTGAGATGCTGCAAGAGTATTGGAGAGAGATGTATATTTCTTCAGAAATACATCTATCAGAATACTGTCATTTGCAATCATTTCAGGATCAGTGTGTACAATTTCGTGGAGTAGTAAAGCTCTTAGGCAGAATGTACAGACAACCTTATAAAAGATTATTTGCAAAGAAAAGCACTTAAATGTTAAGAAATCTGAAGGTTGCTTGTACAATATTAATTAATTTGATTTGTCCATCATGCTGTGAATCAATGCTTGTTTATAAAATCATATCTTCTCTTCAGAGACCAAGAATCAGTCAGTGAACCACATCTACTAAAAATATGAGAACGTGGTATGTCTTACTTTTACTCTCTGTGAAGAATGCATTGCTCTGTTTGTTCTGAATGAGTATACTGAGAGGTTTTTCTGGAAGCCTTTTGAAATCAGTGTCATATTGACCATTTTGCAGTTGAACAAAGAGAAAAAAATTTTAAAGATTTTTGAAATCTAAGGAAGTAGTGGAGCCAAATCTAGCAGAACTTGATAGTCCAATTAGAATTCCATGCTAATGAATCTCTATTAAGCAATATTGTCAAAGTTCCACTTCTGCATACTTATTTGATAGTGCAATAGGATAGAATTAGTAAGTACATACTTCCATTTGAAAGACTAGAATGTGGTAACGTCAAACCACTGAATTTAAATATTTGCAACTTTTAGAGTGCTCAAACTATAAACATAATTTAATATTTAATCACAGTTTGATTTTTTAAGTAACCATAATCTTAGCTTTCTATTCCTGGTCAGTTTTAGTTATCTAAGTAGTATTTTATCAAATGTATCTTTCTGAAGTTTTTGGTAAAGTTAGACAAAAACGTCTTCTGACTATGATGAAGCATGTGTATTTGGAGGTGCAGAAGACAATATATAAATTGTTAAGCAAGTTAAGAAAGATAAATAAGGGAATAAACTGAAATCTAACTGTATGTGGTGGTTTGTATTAATTTACTTTTTGGTAAGGAAAGGAAAGAAACCAGAAATAATTCCCTTTAAGGACCTTGGCAGTTTGCTTTAGACCTGACAAAAACCAATCTGTGGCTGATTTTTAATATCGACACATTATTACACCAATGAAAAAAGGTTAATGTGCCTTTGTGAACACACACTTTAAACCGAACAAACCCCGGGAAGCTTTCTTTCTTTCTTTCTAATTCTTGAGTACAGGTACCAGCCCCAGCTGGGCAGGAGGTGGCTGCAAGGTCTGGGAGGGGCTGGGCTTTCCCCACAGAGCGGCTGAAACGCTGCTGCTGTTGACATCCCGCCAGAATTAAACCCTGCCGTGCTGCCCTGGGCCAAGCCAGGGGTCTGCAGGGCCCTGGGAGCAGCTATGGAACGGGCTGGGCTACAGGGGCTGAGCCAGGCTCCCCTGGAATGGAATGGAATGGAATGGAATGGAATGGAGCCGGAGCAACCAGCACCGTGTCTGGCTATCCTGGCCCAGCCCCCAGCGCAGCTGCCGAAGGACTTTCCACCAAAACCAGCTCCCGGCTGTGACCCAGCAGGGATCACACGGCGCTCTGCAGGCCCTCGGGAGAGACAGAAACTCCTTCACTGCACAGATAAGACTTGCAGACCTTTTGTTCTTTCTCTTGAGTACAAGAAAGAGAGATGAAGACAGGCATGGAGACAGCTTGGAGGCATCGAGGCCAGACAAGAAGGAAGAGTTAGGTCCAAGATGGGAGAAGGATGAGAAGATATCTTGGGCTAAAATTCTGCTGTAATCTATGGAGAAGATATGATTAATAAACCAGATCTTTTTCTCCCTGTAACTTAAAAAATGCTTATGGAGTGGTGGAGTGTTCACATTGTAGACATGAGCAAAGGCATTTGTACTGAAGTAAGAAGATGTTGAAGTAGATGTGATCCCATGAGAAGTTTGAACAGAGAGAGAGAGAGAGAGAGAGAGAGAGAGAGAGAGAGAGCGAGAGCAGAGTGTTGAAGACCCTTTGCCCCCAGGGAAGAAGAGTTAGATGAAGAGAGCCTTTGCTTGAACTGCTCTATCCTTAAAGAGTGCCCCATTAGATTACATGGCCTAAAAAATGGGAAGAATTTCACAATTGCAGATTTCCCAGGTGGCTTCCATTTGTGGAAATTGAAGCCACGAGAGAACTGTCTCATGTGGAGATATCTCCATATACTGAGGAGTCTCCTCTCCCTAAGTAAATTGGAGAAAGACTATTCTAGAGATGGTAAACTGACTGATTTGTTTCTGTCTGTTGTTGGTGTGAAAGAAAAAGAGTGTGGGGTAAGGAGGTATCTGAAGGTTTTATTCTGATTTTTACTATTTTTTTCTCTTTTAGTTTCTGTTAATTACGGTTTCTTTACACCCTTTAAAGTTTGAGCCTGTTTTGCCTTTCTCCTAATCCTATCTCATAGCAGGAAATGAGTAAATAATTCTAGTGGGTACACTGGTGATTTGGCCAACACTAAACCCATCACACTATAATATTGGAATTGTTATTTACAAGTGAAGCAAAAATTTTATTTAGCCTCTATGATTATATCTTAAAAGCCCTATGAGAAACAACACCAAAATATTGACACATATGTCTGCCTCTGTCATACCTCTGTATGTTCAGGTTGCCCACAACTTGAAACCACAGGGCAAACAATATCCCTTAAGTGAAGATTTTGAATTTGAAAAGACAGATAAAAATCAAGAGATTGTTCAAAGAGAAGTAATCTAAGCAAGAGAATTGGCTTTTTCTATCTGAGTGACTGATTATTATAGTACTTGACATTTTCTTGTTGGTAACAGCATTAAACCAATACAGGAGCTAGGTGTCAGAAGCTTAACTTTATATGGAGACCTTGGCAGAAGCAAAACACAAGTTGATTGACTTGATTTTTGTTATTGACGTGAATGCAAAACAGGAAGATTCCAGTCTAAGTAAAATTTATCAGGATAAATTTACATAATTAGCAACTGGAGGAAAAATCAAATATGGGATGCAGCACCATGCACTTTTAAATTTATTTTTAGAACCTGAGTTTAATTACCTCTGGCACTGTCACAGCTGCTACATGATTCTTAAATATTTTAACTGGGCAGTTTGGATCCTAATAGAGAGGCTGTCTCCTGTACACATTCTATCCACATTCCTATGCAATTTAATGAAATAATCTAACTGGCTGGGGTATAAATACCCTATAAGGAAAAAAAGGGCAGGGTTCACTTCTTACACATTCATTAGATGGAGATAATAAGGAAGGGCAGAATAGCGCAGGAAGCCAATTTTACCCTTCTTTTTACCTGCAACTCTGTAGCTATTACGGGTTACTTAAATAAATAACCAGAAAAGATTATCCATTACATATTTGAAGAGTAGATGCACTCAACTCTGACATAAGCGAAACCTCATCTGGTAACTTCATTTAACAGTTATTAAGAAACAGGCATCTAGCAATTTGGGAACTCACATATCATGTTTTATACATGCAGAATCTCCCAGTTTGATATGATATATGATTTAGATATTCAATCAAGCCTAATATGATTATGTTAGAAATTCTGCCAATTACTGAAATGAATCCATTATCATATATTATTCAAAATACCTCATAACACACAACTTCATCAAAAAAGCAGCCTAAATTCCTGTGTGTCCTCAAGAAAGAATATTAAATTAAAGAAATGAAAAAAAAATTAGAGACATTAACAGATAGTGATAAGTAGTTAGAAGTAGGCCTGAAAGACCTTATTTTGAGACCTTGAACACATATGCAAGCTTACATTTTACAAATCAAGTTAATTTATGCATAACTGTTCAATACCTACAGCTTTATGTTTTCATGATGTGACAATTGATAAAAGATTCGTGTTAATCACAAAAGCATTGGGGTTTGCATAAACCAGAATACTAAGCTCTGAAGTGAAGCATGGGCACTAGATAAAGGAAATTATATGATTAAATAATTCTGTTTAAAATCACCTTGTTATGTTATATTATGTTGTATTATGTTACATTACATTATGTTATGTTTTTCAAATAAGTTGTATCGGCTACCAGCTTGCAAAATCAGACTTCCCAAAAAGCTCTTCCTGCCTTTGTCTAATCAATACTGCTTATCTCAAGAACCAGACTTCCAGAACTTCTCTGGTGGTTATCTACAAGGACCAGATAGTTATCTGTGACTCATTATCACCCAAAGGCTTTGTGAATTTGTGTAAGGATGTTTATTCGACCACCACTGCTTACCTGGCAAAATTATGACAGCAAAAAAACCCCCAAATTATTGATTACAACGAAGAACCACAGTATAAGAAGAGGCTGCAAACCAAGGTTCAGTGGAGCGTGGAGTGGGCGGTGACCCCTCACGTTCCCCAGCGCTGCTTGCTCTTTCTATATCAAATAAAGCAATCCAAAATTCTGCTGAATATCGAGATTTTTGTCTCTCATTTATAACAATGATATTAAAGAATAAATATTTACACCATTTGCTTTCCCTAAAAGTTGTGTGGTCTTAAAGTAATTGTAGGGGGTTGGGTTTCTTTTCTTTTGATCCTTCTTATTTACAGAATTTCTCCCCTAAGTTGCTACTAAACACTGACTACTGGGCATTTATGGGTACTAAAGAAAACGAAGTGACCAAACTCCAGGGGAAGGAGGATCTGGCTGCATTTTCTCTTACCTGGGGAGTTTCTCTCCGAGGGACAGAGATACCGGGGGATCTGGGGCAGGAGGGGGAGGGCTGGGGCAGCTGCCAGCTCTCTCGCTCTGCGGCTTCAGAGGAGGATGCTCGGAGCTGTTGTTGCCTGGGGAAAGGAATTGGCCACAACCCAGCCCGGAGCTGCTGCTGCTTCTTCTGTGGGGTGAGCCTCTGCCCGTGAGAGCAGCCACTGCCCCGGGACCTTGTTGACACCCACTTCACTAAAGAACTGAGCTGTCCCCATCTGCACGTGTTCCCGGGAATCCCGGTCCCCTGTCCCTGCCCCGCTCGGAGCCGGCCCCGCTGCCCCAGCCCTGCCGCTCCTCCGGCGCTGCTCGGGGTTTCTGTGCGCTGCAGCCCCGCAGCCCCTGCCCTGCCGGGACATCCCGCAGCTCCAGCTGCTGCCACAGAGCTTCTGATACAGCTCGCCCACCACCCCGGGGCTTCTGCTCATTCCTGCTGGACCAGCTTGGTGCTCCTCGCAGTCCCGCAGGGGCACCGGGACCGACTGCCCCAGGGCTGCGTGAAGCAAAGGCTCTCCTCCATCCTTTCCTGTCTCGGCCCAGAAGGGTCACGGGGTCCCTGCTTCTGTTTGTTATTAATGCCACAGTCGTTGTTGTTTGCGTGCCTTGTTACACATAGTAGTAAAGAACTGCTATTCCTATCCTCATATCTTTGCCTGAGAGCCCCTTAATTTCAAAATTAGAATAACTCAGAGAGAGAGGCTTTACATTCTCCAGTCCAAGGGAGGCTCCTGCCTTCCCTACCAGACACCTGTCTTTCAAACTGAGACAGTAGTTCCTGCGTATAGAGACCTATATATTGCTACTATCTCCACTGTCTTCTTTTCTCCTCTAAGTTATTCCCTGCTGTCCTGCTTATTTTCTCTGCTCACCTTGTTTACAGAAATCTGCTCTGCTCAGCTGCTATGATAGGTCGGGAAGGAGAAAAACAAGAAAGAGAACAGAAATGCTTTAGCTCAACCATCAAATATGTGGGATTAAAAGAAATTCTGGCCTCAGTCATGGAAACATTTGATCTTTTACTTAAATGTATTTCATAGGAGAAATAGTACTTTGAAAGACTATGGGTTTATGCAAGTATTTCCATGATCACAGTCAATGGATTAGAAATTTGCATGGTAGAGTCAATAGAATTCATATATTTAATTCGTCTGAGGTCTGAACTTGAAACTACTGCTGAAGATAGAAAATATGTATAAACTTTTTTATAGAAACAAGAATTTTAAAAGGTCAAATGCAGAAGATAAGCTTTACAAGAATACCTGTCTCTTCATGTCATGTACCTGCCTGTTCTGTACTGGGGGTGGAAGATAAGAGTTGAAGTGAGGGAGACACCGTGCAGGGTTTTTTTTTGGATCAGTAAAAAAGGCTTTGACAACAAATGGCTTAATAAGATGACTGTGTTAATTAGACAAAGTAAGACGAGTAATATAGGTAGGAGTGAAACCTGATGTTCCATGAATGACTGGGGCACCCTGAGTTTGTGCACCACGAGATGTAACCTGGATGGACTTCCCCATGGCATACTGTGCAGAGCAGATCCCATCTGTGGAGAGAAGCTCTCCATTTCACTACTGTGAGATGTTCCATTGCTTTATTACAAAAAACAACACTATTCCTAAAGAAGTATGTAATGAGTGCTCCTTGCTGCACTTATAGGTAAAGGTGAGGCCAGGCAGGTGGTGAAATCATTGGTAACCAGTGAGAGCTGCCCATGGGCTCCTCTGTTCCAGTGAACTTGCTGAGTTTATCCTGCAGCCAAGGGCTTTGTGCAGCACAGAACAGTCACCCTGTATATTCAGCACAGCCCTCTGCCTACTCAGGTGACCTGTTGTGTGGATCGCTAGCTCCTAAACATGGAATGCTATTCTGGTCTGGATGAATACACTACCTAGGGGGAGCAGACATAGTTTCTTTGAGAGCTCTCTGTAAGCAAATCCTCATTCATTCGTGCTTACTTTGATAGGTAAACTTCTGTTTTTAAGGCTGTAAAAGTACTCCTCCTTCTAATGAGGGGCTGTTGTATCAAACAGTGTTGACTGAGGAAAAGGAAGAATATTAGATAGATTGCCTAAACAAATATAAATTCTCAAACATAATCTTATCATCTAACACCTTGTAAAGTAATTTTAGATCAATAAACTAACCATCTAGCAAATAAATGAAAATAATTTTCAGAGTATAATAGAGGCATTTCTGTGTGTGCATTCTAACAAGGATGTTTGCTGTTTCAGAAATGAACCACTGGTCGGAACAAAGTAATTCAGTGGACACACCCTTCTTTAGCTCTTCCTGGTTTGGATAACATGGTATATTTCACTGCACATCCTATCATAAGGCCCTGGGTATTATGTTATTGCGTGACATAATATGGTACTTTTTTGTTTATTAATGGCGAAAAAAGGGGCATAATAGAATCTATCCTCACGGTTTTTTCCTTGAAAAATTAGTGGGATACCACAGCAATGAGACATCAGTTGCCCCTGCTGACATTGGCCCGGGTATTTGTGAAGATTTCTAACTCTTGCATATGTGATTACATATATTTTTTATTTACCTTATGATAATTTTTCTATTTGAGGTTAACTTTTTCTGTCTCCCTGTCATACCAACTCGTTCCACTTTTTACAGATTAGTAATGCATGTATGTGTATTAATGGTATTTTTACATCACAGGCTAAGTCAACACACAGACTTCTGTTTTAAGTGCAGTCTTACTGTCTTGTCAGCATGATTTCTGGTGGAGCTAATAAAAAATGACCACTGTAAAGCAGGTATCTCTGTTTCCAGGTGTAAAAATTTACACTTTTGAAAGCAATCCCTTGGTTGCATCTCTCCACTGCTTACACACTAACAGTCTACCTTAATTTCTGGAAGTTAAGTTAATTTAGTAAGTATTTCAGCAATAAATATATTAGAAAATTTTTGTTGCATTTTTAAAATAGATGCCACAAATCCTAAAAGAGTTTCTTTACAGAAAGGAAATGGTAATGTCTGTTAAAATAACAGAAGAGAATCAAACTTAAATATTAAAACATAAAGCTGTTTTTCACATATGAGTAGTTTCAATTTAGGCCTGTGACTGACATCTAAAAATATTTTGAAATTAATTATTTAGTTGTTGCCTTAAAATAATTGGCAAAACATATGGGATAATGAGTATCATATTTTTCTTTCCTGCCGTTTTTAATTATTATTTTTTTATTTTATTTTTTATGCTAAATGGAAAGGACAGGGTACAACAACTCTGCTTCTATGTATTCTCTATTTTTATTCTGTCTAAATAGTTGTCCTTAAGTCCTTCTGTGCAATTACCAATGCTCATAAATAATGTGAAACAGAGCGAAAAAATTGAAGGAGTAGTGGAGGTTGCCCTGAGAGGTGATAGGTGCTCCATCCCTGGAGACACTGGAGGTCAGATGGGATAGGGTTCTGGGCAATCTTTGTGGTTAGAGATGTCCCTGCTCATTCCAGCAGTGTTGGACTAGGTGGCCTTTGAAAGGTCCCTTTCAGCCCAAACCATTCTGTGATTCTATGAAAAATTACAGCTGTTGCAGTATCTTGCATTGTCACTGGCTTCTTCTAAGTTTGTAGGCTGCAATTAGATCTTCATCAAGCTATTCTCAAGCTGTTTCATTCACATTCTAACCAGTAAATGCTACACTGAACTTACCACATCAGGATAGCACTACTCTCATGGAGTTCAAACTGGAGATAAGGAAGTGAGGATTTTGGATACAGACGGGAATGCAGACAGTGCTAAGCTAAACCAAGAGGACCATGGAGGGTGCACAACTTAGAGATTTGTGACATCTGTGTTCCTGTTATGGTGTCAAGTACAGTTTGCTTACCAAATACCAGTGGGTTTTAGGCAACACAACATGCAAATAATGAAGGAAGGGAGTGGGGCTAAGTGACATTTCCCCTGAAAAACAGGTTGTTTTTTTTCTAACAAAGGGGACTGGTGCTTTAAGTTCCCGTGATGGTCACGTAGGTTTCATCAGCCTTGTTTTCCAGTGTGTTGCATTGCCTCAGGTGACTTGATTGGTTTTGAAACTCACTGAGGCAGAGTGAGACTTTCTGGGATGTTGTTGCTTGCTGTGCCTATACACCATGGAAACATGCATATATCCTGATAGCTCTTCCTCAAGTACGCACCTCCTGCTTATTCTAGGTTGCCATCCAGTCCTTTTGTAATGGTTCCTCATCTGTATACGTTTTACAAATAGAACATCCCCTTATGCATTGCCCTTTAAATTTTCCAGTTTCTAAATACCTCCTAGTAAGCATGAATACAAAATATTAGCATTCAAAATAATGTAATTAATATCACAACTGCATTGAGAGTGATTGTATAGGAACATTTCATTGTCAGACTTTGCATCAGTAAGCAGAGGATTGAACATGGAATTGCCTCTTATAAAATCTTTATCCTGGACACTTTGTAAATAACAATATGCTGTGCTACTGCAATTAAGGAATTTATTTGCCCTTTTGTAATGCCAAATAAATACAGTGTAGCAACTTTTGCTTATTAAGGAAATATTAGTGAAAAAAACCCATAAAATGAAAGTGAACAGAAGCCATCTGTTTTTGTTAGTCCTGTCTGTTTTGGCTTTTTCTACAATCCCCTTCTCCCAAAGAAAAGGCACTGAGAAAGAGTTGTATGGAATGTATTCAGACCTGTTTGCTTTACACACCTGCTTTCCAACATCGGGTGCACAGGATCACTCTCTTGACTAAAGGATGTGCAGAGATAAGTAGCCAAGGTAGGGAGCACCAGTGACTCAGTCCTGATGCTTCCTTCTTGTCCACATGTCTTTCAGTCTGCTGCTTTCTCTGCAACCAGCCACCTCTGTGGACTGGTGTGAAGGGCTTTGGAAGGAAAAAGGCCACAGCTCTGCCAAATGAATGCTTCCTCCTGCACGTACACATTCACAGCAGAGCAGCTGGACAGGGCTGAACCCCTCTCAGAGCCACGTGTCTAATGCAAGCAGCTTGAGTGCACTCACTTGGAGCAAGAGGCACTTTCCTTCACTGTTTGTTCATGTCAGAGTATTAGTGAAAATCCATCCCTTGTGGTGAATCATTTCCCAAAGGAAGTTTAGGGATTTAAAATTTTTTTTGTATATCCTCTTAGTGGCGTTGATGAGAAAAACCAAAAGCTGGAATGTTATTGTCAATGGGAAAAGAATAGGAGGGAGGTCAGGTAAATGAAAAGGAGGAAGGATGGACTGAGGAAAGGGAAAACACAATACAAGGAAGAGGAGAAAGAAGTAAAAGTAAGGAAACCTGTATCTTAAACAACTCCAAAACACCAAGGGATCATTTAATTATCTTGTATTTATCAGCCTCTGCATATTGGCACAATCACTGTATATCACTCTTGTTATTGGTATTCCACAGCTTCCAAAAATATAAAGTGAACTCAGCTATTCTACATGACAAAAGTAAAATAGGAAACAAATAGAGCTGTATTATGAAGGAAATTATTTTATTCAGTGAGTGAATGAAGGGAAAGAGTGAAAAGAGCTTAACTGCTTTGATTTATGCCTTTTGAACTATATCTGTCTGGATCTTTGCCTCAACAGAGAGCTTCAAGTTGATGAAAAAGGGGAATGTTACTGCCTTCCATAGTCCAGAAATCTTAGATTTGTTTCCTTTGATGAGATGTTGGGATACATTTTAGAAATAATGTTCAATATATTAATTTTTGTATGTGCTTCAGAATTCCAGAAGTCAAACTTTATATAGACACCATCGTCATAATTTTGTTCACTTGTCTAATTCAGCCTCATGTATTCCTGTAGTTTCAAATCTGACCTGAACAACCTGAACAACTAAGAAAAAATTGAGAAAAAAAAAATTCAAGTTTTATATACTTCTGGAGCCACTGGGGGAAAAAATAATTTGTTTATATTTTCAAAGTTAAAAAATGTAATGCACAATAGTGCTTACAGCACTGTTTTACCCACAGTTTCGATCTGTTAGGCAACTGTTAAATGAAAAAATAATAAGGTCAAGAATGAAGCTGTTTCATTTGTAGCTTGAGGGCATTTGAAATTTTTGAAATTTGCTAAAACATAATTCTAACCAGAAATGGCATTTACTAATAGCCCAAAGGATTTTGGCCAGTATCTCACTGTGTTTCACAGACATCTGGGGTGGTCACAGCCAAGGAGGAGGCTGAGGAGCCCTGAGGTTGTTTACTTGCACAGCTGTCAGAGCATTGGTCAGAGTCAGTTCTTTGTAAGAACATCCCTACCAGAGACATATTTCGGTGTTCTGTTGTGGATGTATAAACTCATAGCTGGAGTGGCTGGAGGGGTCATTGTGATCATCTGTTTTAGACCTCTTTGGGGCTTATTTCTGTTTTATGCTGAGCGTTTATCATAAAAAACATAAACAGTCTTGGGAGGACAAGATAAGGCTACAAATCACTGGGCTTTGGAGAATACATCTTCATGATGTGCAGCACAAATGCAGGCCCTTTCCAGCTGTTTGTCCAGCATTCTGCCACTATGAGTCCTGCAAAGCTACATTGGTGTGCGGCTAACTTAAAAAATTGTCCAAACCCATTCTTTAAAAACAAATATTTACCTGTTCTTCTTGTTTTTTCACATCTTCATCTCCCAGGCTCCTATTTTTGGAGTTGTTTCTACTAATCACTCATTCTAGTCCACGTTGTGGTTTTTGCTTCAGATAAAATTATTTTTCCCCACAGGCTAATATTGACTGACAGCTTTCTCATCTTTAAATACTCCAAGTGCTATAATCATTTTTGCTTTGTACAGTCACATGCTGCGCCATAAATACATCATGCACAAAATATTAACTTATGTAACTGCTTTACCAGGTATTTCTTTGCTCTGCATAAGTGACTTAAGCAAAATTCATGATATTAAGTATTAAATCTATATTGATATTTTGGCAGTGCACTTTGGAATTTACTGCATTTTTAGAGATATGTGTCTTTAAAAAGTGAAAATTCTACCCCTGTATTAAAACACTCAGTGTTTCAAGATGGGCTGCAAAGGCATGAATTATGTATCATATCTTCCCTGTGCCAGATTAGAAAGGGATGTTTTTCATCTTATTTGAGTGGTTATAACTGGAGAACTAAATTTATGCAAAATTTAACTTTTAATTTTGTTTCAAAAATACAGCCATTAGTTTGCAATGCTGAAGGAAGTATATAGGCATATTTCTCCCCATTTACTATTCCAAATCTTAAAAGTTGTGACCTACAGGACTTCCTTAGCCTTTTAAACTACAGGTCAGAATTTTTGTTCCATGAATTTGTCCAGCTGATCTTTATGCATTTACGGTTTTGATGTTCAGAACATATGTGTCAACATTGTATTAAGAAATTCCATGGTTTAACATTTGCAGTATGCAAATTTACCTCCTATTTAAAAAAAATGTTTTAAATAGTAATACAATTTGATACTCCCTCAAATTAAAATAATTAAACAAGATTGTGGGAAAAGAAAAGCTGTCACAGAAAGGTTAAAAGGTATGTATTTTATTTATCTGCTATTAGTGGAGAATTGTCACAGCTTTTGTCAAAGCAGTGCCCAACTTTAAAATATTGCATACTAAGGTGCTTGCATAATAGATTGAAGACTGCTTTGAGCATATTATAGTGAGAATATTTCCTGTATCTATGACATGCTTCATAATCATTCCTCAGTTTCTGCTTTTTCTCCTCTGGAGAAAATGAAATAGAAAGCTTCTTTTTAAATGTTTTATCACTGTATTGTGAGAGAAATGTGGTCAGATGTGGCTGTCAAATATTCCATAGAGAACCATTACTTTTGGGTAATCTTCATCAGGCCCTATTGATTTCAATTCCTTATACATTTAAAAATCCTTTAGCCTTCATTTCACCTTCTGAAACATGTATTCCTACTACTTTGCTATTAGACTTTTTATTTATGAAGAATTACATCACGATACTTTTAATTTTAAATGGGACAGTGAAAATAGCCATTGAATATTTCTATTTTGTACCTTCATACTTCAACTATGATTTTATACTGTACTGCAGTACTATGTCATTACTTACAGTGGATCCTTTTTAATTTTTAAAGCATTAAAACGAGTATGATATAATAATTGAACTCTTTTTATATTCTTCCCAGTTTTCTTGTGTATTGGAATAATTTTTATGCTAAAACATAATTGTTTTTATGTTATTTCTTTTAGTTGCTGGTTTGATGCACCATTTCTTCCCTTTCAGATTTCATTCTCATAGGAGCAAGTTCCTTGAATTGACATGTACTTTGGAAGGTGGAAAAGTATGACCACTGTGGCCATAACAGGACCAGGCCAGCTGGTGAATCCGTCGCATAATAGAGAGTCGCGAATGATGGAGTTGTCAAAAAGCAAAGAACTTTTAATGTAAAAATAACAAACGTAGAAACTGCATGGTACAAGGGGTAACCTCCAAAGATCTCGAAATCCAGAAAGCATAGAAGTGTATAGATGGGGTGGAGGGCACAGCAATAGATAACAAGGATAAAAAGGATAAGGAACAAAACCATATATGTAGCGGGCAGCCAGCCAACCAAATATTGAAACTAAGAACAACACCTATTTGTAACAAACTGGTTAACATATTAATTCCCATTAGACGACCTTTTTATTCTCTCACCTTGATGTAAAGAATGTCCTTTCTCCTATCTTTCTCCAGGGTTTGAAGCTGAAGCTCTCTTCATCTGCAGGTGAAGCCAGCTCCCTGTCCACTCCAATTTCCACAGGAAAGGAAATAATTTGTTGCTGTCAGTGTTTTAATGTTCATTAAAGTAAGGTATGTTTTTTGGGGAACTAGCTTTTTTGGTTTTGAATTCTCATAGTTGACAGTATCATGGTGTACTGTTATCTAGCAATACAAATTTCTTTAGTGTAAGACACAGCTATATTTATCTTTCTTTTTGTTTTGCTTGTATACATTAATTCTGCTATCAGATTGCAGCTTGAAAGAGTTCACTAACTATATTGCCATAGATCTCAAAAAAAAGAAAAGGTTGCTGACACAGAAATCAAAATAACTTGGTTTATCCTTTTATAACTATAAAGTGGTAGCACTTATTTTGCTAGGGCAGAAATCGAGAAAGAATTTTAAATGCAGAAAATTGCAGAGAGAAACTGCTTGTTTCCATGTCCTTGCTTACACCTGACTCTACAGAGGAGGAAAAATATATTGTCTGCTCTGAAAACACCAATTTAAAAACCAAAATGAAAAACCAATGTTTTTCAGCTTTTCTGTAATTATTGTAACTCACGGACATCACACTAATAGCAACAACATTTGTTGGTAGGCTCAATATTTGCTAGAGGTGTGCATGGAGTGCTGGACATTATGTGCCTGCCATGTCTCTGTGTCTCTAAAAATTGTAGCCCATACACATTCTTTTAACTAAGAAATCAATAAAATTGTCCTGACTATATTACTAGTTTAGCAGAAAAAAATATTGGAGGATGCCTTCAATCTATAAATTGCTATACATTTCGTAACCCACTTTCTGAGACTCTCTTAATATTCCTACAGATCTATCTCTTCCTAAATCTAGTTAGTGCATATTTACTGGTAGTCCTCATTCTGCAATCCTACCTGGAAATCCCATACTAAGGATCTACTTTGGATTTATTGTGTTGTGTGTGGATGACAGCCATATGGTAAAACTCTTACCTAAAATCAGTAAAAATAAAACTCCGTAACACCAATGTAGCATCACAAAGCAGGCATTCTTTATTCGGCCCAATGCATGATGGGGTATCTCCTCTGAAACTTGTGCATAGTGATTATAGATAAAGCTCCTGTTTTTATTCTATATTTTAGAGACGTAACCATCAATTGTCCTGGAATAAACCTATGTATGTATAACATTTCCCCCAAATCATTAACATGTGTTTTCTCCCCTCTGCTCATGTTCTTCTGTCCTGGGGATCTCTCTGGTGGTCTCTGGTAGTCACCAACCTCAAAGGCACACCTGACTGCCCAGTGAACTGGTAAAATTGGCACAACTGAGCTGATTGCTTTCCTGTTCTCCCTCCTGCAGAATGAGCATTTTGTGCTTCCACAGGCCAGTGGTTTTTGAAGAATAAGCATTGTGTTAATCCACCAGGTGCAAACTATTTTTCACTTGGCAACAAAACTCTTCTAAGACAGGCATATGATTATCCCAGATAAGGCTGAAATGAGACAATATTCAATATAAACCAGTCACAGTCTCGCAAAATGAATGGCTGCTCAACAGTCAATATAATATAATTTCAGTAATTTTGCCCATTTTAAAGCACAGTTCTATATGTTAATATTCTTCAGAGGACAAAAATATTTCTGATTATTCACCTGACACTGTCATCAGCCTTTAACTTTTAAACAGTTCTGAAGACAGGAAGGAGGAACAAGGTAAGTAGCTTAACATTTTAAATCTCATTTCCCTTATGATAATGATGACATTTATTTCCAAAGCAAAATTACTTAGCATACAGGGCAAAGGGGATTACAGTTCTGCTGGGATGTTGGCACCTAGCATAAATCCCAAAGTGTGATAACTAAATGCATTTATATTTCTAGTTCCTGTCTATACAAATACTGCTGATACAATGACATAGACAACATTAAAATAGCAAACCCTCTAGGCCAAGAAGACAGGTATAAATCTGGGATATTTATCCTTGAAAAGATAATACCCATTTAAGTGTGTTCCACTCCAGGTGAGAACAGTAAAATCTTCAGCATCAGTCAGGCAATCAGTCACTAAGAGATCAAACACATCCAAAAAGGGCTTTAATTTCTATGCAGAGGAGCTTCAGTACTATTTTTCACCTTAGAACATAGGGAGAGTATGAACAGCTGGGTATAAGATATCATTCCCCTCCTGTTAAACTTCATATGACAAAGCTTGTTTATTCAGAGTTTTTCAGTTCCCTCAAGGGAAAATATTTTTTTCTTCACTGTGAATGCAAAGAGATCCTTATTGCTTTTAAAGAACCTATCTGACCCACAAATATTACATGCATAAAAAGTTAAGCTTAAAAAGAAACTATTTAACTATAGAAAGACTTGGCATCTCTGAAAGAGCTCTCTGTACTTATGATCAGAAAACATACAGTGTTCTGATAAAACAGGCTTTATCTTAAAAGGTCTGCTGCAAGTGCATATTTTGAGTTTTGATGAGTTCAAAGCCTGCTGAGGTAGCTTTCTGAATTATAGGGAGATTAAAGTTTCATCACAGGCTGATGATTCTGCTTCTCTGCTTCCACAGAGTTCAACATATCAGCAGAACTGTGCATGAGCTCCAGTCCAGCAGAGCCCCTGATCACTCAAAATGCAGTGTTCAGCTGCTCAGCAAGACTCTTCTTGCTGCAATGTTGCCACATTCCCAGATTTTGCAGGATTGGAGTGGTACGGAATTAGATCCTTTCAGTGTGATTAGCTCTTTCATCAGTCTCAGCAATGACACAGGAAGTTTAGCTTAAACATTTCTAGGTAAAGGAAGCATGGATATTTATGTTTTGGTTGGACTGTGACAAAAGTGTGGCCTATTTTTATTTCCTGCACAATACACCAGTCCTAGCTTTAAAATAAGATATGTAAATCTAAGCAATTATCTACAAAATAGATTGATCAGTATCATCAGTAAACTACAGTTTTTAATGTGTTTTGTGATTCAGGAGTGAGAAATTATATTGCCGCTCCTAGGACCTATGAAAGCATTATTTATATGTATTTGGTTTTATTTATTGGAAAGAGAAAGTACGTTTTGAGAAAAATTTATAAAAAGAAAAGTGCATCTTTTAAATTTAATATAGAATTGAAAATATAGGGGAACTACATGGCTCCAAACACTCTAAAAATCTTTCATTGCTAACCATTAGTGTGAATCAAAGACTGCAGGGTCAGACTGACAAGCAATGGAAGCCTAACTTAGGATGTCTGATGAGATGCTCCGTTTCTCCTGCTCCGCAGAGAGCTCAATTTCTCAATAGCCAGACCTTAAAACACCATTGCTCAAAGTGCAACACTTCAAAGGATCCATAATCACCCCCATAGCTTAGAAGGTGCAGCTGTCAGGTATTTGTGCCACTGGTAAAGGATGTGCAGATGACGGGAGGACCTTTTTAAACAGTCTAAGACTGAGGGTCCCCTGGTTACAGTCAGGATCCAGAGCAGCAGGTTTATACAATGGTTGTTCAGTAGCATAAATAAACAGAGCAGAGTATCTTTTCTTGTCAATTGTAGCTGTGACACCTGATATACTAATAGGAGCCCTGCAACAATGGACAGCTGTAGGGAAGGCAGGCAGGTTTAGAAAGAGGAGAGTCTACGTGCATGCCACTTTTATGACTGGTCTGCCATGTATGATCTCTTGAAAAAACTAAAACACAAGCCAGGAGTTAATCAAATGTATGTATAGTGCTTCTCGTTCTGTAGTATTTATAAAGTTTTTGGCAGACCTGAAGCTGTTAATGAATTGTGGGAAGGTCCCTTAAGATGGAAAGATACGGTTCACTCATTCATTACTTATGTATTCTGTGAACTCTGGGTTTTTGTGGGTTGAGCTAGATGCCATAAGTTATTAAGTCTTTTTTTTGATGTCATAATTGTTTTCTTGGTAGGAAATGTAATAGTTCAGCAAAATGATTGCTGTGGATGGAAAGAACAAAATCATAACATTCTAATCTGCATCACTTTTTTGTTTGTAAGATAGTTTAAACTCATAATGACTTTCAATTTGCCATTGAGTATAATGGCAAAAAGCATAATAAAACAATACCATTTTCAAAGATGATCTGATAGGATCGGCTAGGTAAATGACTAAAGACAAAAGAGTGAAGGCATGCAAGTCTCCAAATAGGCCCTGGCAACACAGCCAGAAACATGCAATGTCACCTGTTCCCAGACTAATTGAATCATAGAATGTCTTGGGCTGGAAGGGACCCCACAGCTCATCCAATTCCATGGACAAGGACACTTCCCACCACCCCAGGCTGCTCAGAACCCCATCCAACCTGGTCTTGAACACCTCCAGGAATGGGGCAGCCACAGCTACTCTGGGCAAGCTGCGCCAGTGTCTCTCCACACTCACAGTAAACAACTGCTTCCTAATATCCAAGGCCAACTTCTTCTTATAGCAGACAGAATTTAAGGCTCATTGAAGTAATTTTGTTTACTGAAATATAATGAGAATCAAAACTGTAAAGATAATAACTTAGAGATTCGTATTTTGATGGATGAAAACTTGCTATTTTTAATGCTTTGCTAAATTATGCTTGGGAAATTCATGAATAAGGAATTCACCAATAGCGTTCTAGTTGAGTTTTCAGTTAGCATACCATATTATAATGTTTAAGTCCTATAAATTCACATTTTTAACACTATCATAAAACTGGGTTAGCAATTTGAGAAAGAAGTATAACTTGTCTTTTTAATATATGTATTTACAAAAATTAAGAACCCCTGCAAATGGGGAATCTAATCAACTCATAGTTTCAAAAATCTGTAGAACATACTAAGATCTTACTAGAAACAAGTGATTTGTGGGATATACTTAATCATATTTGTGTGCCAAGGCTTAAAAATTTAAGTATGACATATATACTCAAGATTCTCAGATTCTTTGATGCTTGAGGAAAATACATCACAAACCCCACAAAATCAGGTTATACTTACCTATACTACTGTACATTAATATATTTTTAAATATGTAAACACGGTAATTAAAGGGAAGCAAAATTTCAGAGTTGATTTTCATTTTACCTAAGTAACAGAGTGGTTGACAAAGTTAACCCAAGTACTGCCAACTGCAAATGGTACTTAGTGTTAACAATCAAACCACTTGATTTCAGTCCCCTTTTCAATAGTTGGTTTTCCTAGAGCATTTTTGTTTCTCCCATGAAAATTACAGAGCAGGGCTTGGAGTATTTATTTTTCCACTGTAGAAGTAGCAAATGACTTGTTGGAATACATTTGTTGTTTCCATAGCTCAAATCACCAGAGATCACGTGCAAATACCCATTCCTTCTGTCCAAGTCAGTAATTGGTTCCAGTGTTTTGTCAGCTGAAATAGGAACTACTATTTTGATGTCAACTCTTAAATATGTGTTCTATTCTGCCAAGATACAGGAGACTGGAGAACACCACCACTTTACCTGAGGTGACAGTCAAGCGATATTAATGGAGACCCTTCGATATTTAATGCCAGTTATTGCAGAAAGCAAGATGAAAACATTGGACTTGACTGGAACAGTTTGCGGGATACCATTTGTCACTGGAATTCACAGGTCTAATTTACCTCTTCTGTTTATCCTCATACAAAATTTCACTTGGAGCTAATAGGGAGAAAACACATCGTGTCTAGAAAAAGCCACCTGGATGAAGAAGATTGTTGCCCATCAGCCTCTCTCTGCTCGCTTGGGTTCCATGTGTCAGAGTTGCTGAGGAGCTACTCGTGTGCTCATCACACGAGTCTTTGGGAAGAGGTGACACAGGGCTGACAAGGCAGTATTTGAGGTCTGGGAAAAACAGTCCCACTGCAGCCTTTATGTTAAAACTACTGGTGGGGACATCCTCTGCTTAGGTCTTTTCTTATACAAAGAAATGGCAAAGATTGAGTTCAGTTTAATTCTTTCTGGAAAGATAATGTGACTGAATTACATTGTTATTAAAAAGCTGCAACTAAGTGGCACATGAATTTAAAGGATTAACATGAGCATGTAACTGTAAATTTAAACAAAAGGCACAAAATGAGACAGTGTGTTGCTAAGGCTGAAAAAACTGTGAAAATTAAAGTAAACTCATGTGGAGGGCTTGCAAAGTAATTTATAATTCAGCAATTTAACTAAGGGGAAAGGAAATAAAGGAGAAAACAGAGAAGGCTGGAGCATTCATCTCTCCCTCTTGCTTCTTTCTTCACAGAAAGGCAATTCAAGCTTATTTATGATTGTTGCCTGAACAAAACACAACTCTAGTTAGGAGTCATAGAACTGGCAAGAAAATGGAAAAAAGAGCCTTGAAAGAATACCAAACAAGTTATGTGTATTCCAGTCAGCACTCTGTAAACTGCTGCAATTATTTCCAAGATCTCTTCAAAGAAAAAGGAAGAGTGGAAGAAAGTCCACTGTGTTATTTATCTCTAAAAAAGGCATGTGGAAGGAACAATGTGAAGAGTTGAAGAGCAGTCCCATTCGAAACTGATTTCTAGGAAGATAGAGGAAAAATTACATGTGACTGTTTCAGAGTATACGGATAGTAAAGCAGTAAGATAGAGCCTGCATGGATTTATCTAGAACAAATCATGTCAAATCAATTGAATTTCTTTCCTGTCAGAGGGACAGTCATGGTAGACAAAGTAAGAAACAGCTGTTATATCCATGGCCTTTTTCAAAAACTTTACTGCTACTGCCTTTGACAATTTGTAAAGCAAAGTAGTGAAACGTTCTAAATTAAATTACTGGTACAATTCGTGTACTACTGGCTGAAAGGCTGCTCTCAGAAATTAGCAATTAGTGAAGTGCTCTAAGAGAGAGAAAGAATTTCAGGCTGGGTTGACAGGTTACCGTCCTAAATCCTTTGTGTAACAGTATTTCCATTCATAGCTGAATATATACTAGTGCAGTTTCCAGGTAACACCATGATAGGAGAGTTTGCAGTCACTCTGAGGGGCAGTGTTAGAATTTAGATTTGAAAAATGCTTTTGCACAGAAAATGAATGCCATTTTTTATTATTTAGTTCAAAGACCAAACTGAAAACCACCAAAACTCTCTGCCAGTAATAGGGAACAGAAATCTCTGATTTAAATAAATTAACAACTATTATTACCATTGCACAAATGCCTATTTTATAAGGACAGACAGTAAATTGGTTTCTAACACTGGGATGCACTTATGCTCATCCTTTCCTTTCAAAATATAAAATGATGGCAATATGGATGTAGATGAGATTTTACTCCATTTCAGAGAAAGCCCAAGTGATAATGGCATTGAAGGCTGCAAGTTGCACACAGCTGATGTTTTTAAGTATTTCCCATTGCTGCTACCACCTGCAATGCTGTAAGTGAAAGTAAGAGCAGAAAATCCAATAAAAAGGGTAAGTTTAAAAGCAGATCTAGAAGACTTAATTCATACTGAGGCTATTCTTTTAGTGCTGATGTTGATCCCTTTGCTTTTATCTCATGTATTTGTTTTCATTTGGCCTCAAAATAAAGCCAGCAAAATGAATCCAAATCTTCCCATGTAGCATCCAGCAATCATTAAAAGAATAGTATGAAAAAGATCCATTATGTTTTCCTCCAAGAATTTATCTTCTGGGGTATCAAAAGAATCCACAATGTAAAGCAGGAACCTTTTAAATACACAAGTTAACACATCAGGCACTTCTGTCTTCAGCACTTTACGTATGTGATACATTTACTTTAAATCCAAAGCTAAAAGACAAGGAGTAAGATAGACTGGATTTTTCACAAGAACAAGCCCAGTCATAAGCTCAAAGGCTAGTAATACTCTTTCAAAATCACTTAGTTTTGATATTGGGATCATTGGGATGTGGAGAAAACTACTGGATAATGGCTCAAGCAACCTAAGAAACGAGTGATTTCATTACTTTTCTACCAGGAGGGAACAGATGGAAAAGAATGGCAGCACTGTATAGAGGAAAATTACAGTCCTTACAAGGTGGCTTCATAAGGAGCAGAGTCACGACCTCATAGTCTTGATTTGCTGTTGCTAAAGTATCCAGGGATTTTGCAATATTTGATTTGCTTTTCCCAATGAAAGTTTTATGGTTAGTCAAATAATAATTTTTTTTGTAGGCTACTACAGTTTTTGCAGAAACATGCATAGGATTTGTAGGTAATCCAGAAATACGACAGAAATATAAAAGATCTGATATTAAGTCCTATGGGTTTGGTTTTTCTTTTTTTTTTTTTTTTTTTTTTTTTGAGGGGAGGTGGGTTTTGTTTTGGTTTTTGCTTCTTGTTCTTTCCTTTTTAGGTTTCTTTTTCAGTTTTCTGGGTTGTACTGTTGGCATATTAACATAACTAAGCTCGCATCTTGCCTTAGTGCACTACTTTGATGCTGTATTTTGTTTTTCCACTCTTCTCACATTTTCTTTTCCTTTGAACTATTTATATTTTATTTAAATATGAAGTATTTTATAACACTTTATTACTGACTCAGAAGACAGCACTTAAAAAAATCTAAAAAGTTGACTAAACTATCCTATCTACACTAAACTGAGTGTCATGGGAGCAAGGGTCGCAATTATTCTGAGAAAGGACACTTTGCATGTTTACTTGCTGCTTATAGTCCCAAGACTCACATTCCATGTGAGCAGACCTGAAAACTGTAGCAGCTCCGGGGAGGACTGAGCAGGACTACTGTGCAATCAGCAGAAAGGAAACTAAACCCAGGTCCACATGAAGATCCTTTTTATCAGTGTGACTACCCTGGCACGTGTTCCAAAGAGAAAACACTCCTCCCCAGAGCCAGACATCACAGAACTTCCTCATGTGACTGACATCAAAATAATCTTAGTTTATCTGTGTCTCTTAATGAGCCTGGTGTGTCTGGGTGGAAGAAGGAGCTACAGAGCTTGAGTGAGACACAAAGGCAAAGAGCTGCCAGGCACCATCCCCAGCGATCCCACATCCACACTGAGCAGAATCACAGTCCTGCAGGAACACAGGAATCTAGATCAGAGCAGGCCTCTCGAGTCAAACTTCTTTCCCAGCTCCTCCTTTCCTCACTCTCTGCCCCAAAAATGCCATTCAAAATAAAATAGAAGAGCTGTTGCCAGGCAACCTCTCACCATATCTTGAAGTCAATTTTTTATGTGGATGCTAGATGCTGAAGTCTGTATGGATGTATTAGACACAAGATAATTATTGAATTGTTAATGAGAATAGAACCACACCTTTCTTAATTATATATGCACTAGATAGAGATCAGGCTCGTTAATAATTAACTACCTTTCCAATCAGCTTTTTCATTAATCTTCATAGAATGTGAGTATAAAGTGTAGCAAACCCCTCTAAATTTATGGGGCCTGATGAGATTAATCTGTGGCTACTCAAAGAGCTGGCTGATGTTATTGTGAGGCCTCTCTTGATTTTTGAATGGTCTCTGTTGCTGAAAAACAATTGTCTCTGGACAGTTGGAAAACAGTGTCCCAATTTTCAATAAGGGCAAGAAGGATGAACCTTGAGACTACAGGCCTGTCAGTCTCAACTTCAGTGCCTGGTAAAATTACAGAGAATATTTTTCTGAGAGGTACTGAAAAACACCTAGAAGACAATGTAGCCATTGGTCACTGCCAGCACAGCTTTCTGAGCGGAAAGTCTTGCTTGTCAAACATAATTCCTTTTGCAACAAGGTAAGCTACCTACAGGATCAAGGGATGCCTACTGATGTAGTATTCTGGATTTCAGTAAAGGATCTTGTGTCTCACAGGATCCTACTGGACAAAATGTCCAGCCCACACCTGGATAAACACAGCATACAATGAGTGAGCAACTGGCTCACGTCAGGCACAAACGGGACAGTGACTGGGGTGACATCAAACTGGTGACCTGTCACTAGCAGGGTTCCACAGGCCTCCATCCTCAGCCCTGTGCTCTTCAACATCTTCATAAACAACCTGCACGCAAGACTGGAAGGGAGACTCAGCAAATTTGCAGATGATACAAGACAGGGAGCAGCTGCTGACTCCCTCAAAGGCAGGGAGGCCCTGCTGAGACATCTCGATGAATCCAAGGGCTGGGCAATCACCAGCTGTGTGGAGTTCAGCAGGAATTCTGCACCTGGGATGGGGCAACCCTGGATGTATGGGGAGACTGGGGAATGAGAGGCTGGAGAGCAGCACCATGGAAAGGGACATGGGGATCCTGGTGGATGGCAAGCTGGACATGAGCCAGCAGTGCCCTGGCAGCCAGGAGGGCCAGCCCTGTCCTGGGAGGCATCAGGCACAGCATCACCAGCTGGGAAAGGGAGGGGATTGTCCTGCTCTACTTTGCACTGGGGCAGCCTCACCTCAAGTCCTGGGGGCAGTTTGGGGCACTACAGTACAAGAAAGACATTCAGCTATTAGAGGATGTCCAAAAGAGGCTATGAAGATAGGGAAGGGCCTCAAGGAGCAGCCTAATGAAAAGTGGTTGAGGGCGTTTGGTGTGTTCAGCCTGGAGGAAAGGAGACTTGAAGGGTGACCTCGCTGAGGTCTGAAACTTCCTGTGAGGGGAAGAGGGGAAGGATTGCTTCTATATCAGGATTGCTTCTATATGAAGGAATAGCCTGAATTTGTGTTGGAGAGATTTATGTTGGGTATCAGGAAAATGTTTTTCACTCAGGAGGTAATTGGACACTGGAGCAGGCTCCCCAGGGAAGTGGTCACAGCACCTGAGTTCAAGAAGTGTTTAGACAATGTTCTCAGGCCCATGGTGTGATTCTTGGGACTGTCCTGTGCAGGACCAGGAGATGAACTTGATGATCCTGGGTCTCTCCAGACTGGATATTCTACGATTCTACAAGTGAAATAAACTGTGCATCAATCCTCATGTCAAAGGTGTACCCATGAGTGCTGGTCAAAAAAAAAAAAATGGCTGAGAAGGCTTTTTTTGCCTCACTCTTCACTGGCAATCTCTAGTCCCTTCCAAGAGGATGGACAGCAGGATGGGGTATGGCGAGCAAAGTGCTTCCCACTGTAAGAAAAGACCATGTTCAGGACCCCCTGAGGAATATAAATGTATTTAAGTCTATGACACCCAATAAGATTCATCCCAGTGTTCCAAAGGAATTGTCTGGTGTAGTTGCCAAGCTACTCTCTATGATATTTGAAAAGTCATGGTAATCAAGTGAAATCCCACCTGACCGAAAATGGAAAACATTGTATCCATCTTTAAAAAGGGTGGAAAGGAGGACCCTGGGAACTCTGACCTGTGAGCCTCTGTGCCTGGGAAGATCATGAACAGATCCTAGAAACTCTGCTAATGCTCATGGAGGACAGGGAGGTGATTCCAGAAACCCAGCACAGCTGCACTAAGGGCAAGCCCTGCCTGACCAACCCTGTGGTCTCTGTGATGGAATGACTCCATCAGTGGGCAAGGGAAGGGTTACAGATGTCATTTATCTGAACTTATGTAAAGTCATCGACACAGTTCCCCTCAACATCCTTCTCTCTGAATGGGAGAGACATGGATTGGATGGATGGACTGTTCAGTGGATAAGGAATTGGTAGGATGGTCACATCCAAGTGTTGTGGTCAGCAGTGACAAGTGTTGCCTTTCAGGGGTCTGTACTGCGACCAGTTCTATTTAATATCTTCATTGACAGTACAGACAAAAGGATCAAGTGCCCCCTTGGCAAATCTGCAGATGACAGCAAGCTGAGTGGTGCAGTTGACACTCCTGAAGGACAGGATGCCATCCAGAGGGACCTGGACAAGCTCGAGAAGTGGCCCCTGGGAATCTCCTGAGGTTTAACAAGGCCAGGTGCTGGTGCTGCCCCTGGGTCAGGGCAAGCCCTGGTGCCAGCCCAGGCTGGGGATGAACAGATGGAGAGCAGCCCTGCCCAGAAGGGCTTGGGGGTGCTGGGGGTGAGAGCTGGACATGAGCCAGCCATGGGCACTCCCAGCCCAGACAGCCAAGAGTGTCCTGGGCTGCATCCAGAGCCCCGTGGGCAGCAGGGCAGGGAGGGGATTCTGCCCCTCTGCCCCACTCTGGTGAGAGCCCACCTGCAGAGCTGCCTCCAGCCCTGGGGCCCCAGCACAGGAAGGACATGGAGCTGCTGGAGAGAGCCCAGAGGAGGGACACCAAGGTGATCAGAGGGAGAGAACACTTCTCATAGGAGGAAAGGCTCAGAGAATTGGGATTGTTCAGCCTGGAGAAGAGAAGGTTCTTAGGGTTACCTAATTGTGGCTCAGTACCTGAAGGGAGCCCACAAGAAAGCTGGAGAGGGACTTTTTACAAGAGTTCGGTGTGACAGGACAAGGGCGAATGCCTCCAAATGGAAAGAGAGTAGGTTTAGATTGGATATTAGGAAGAAATTCTTTCCTGTAAGGGTGGTGAGGCACAAGTTGCCCACAGTAGCTGTTGATGCTCCATCCCTGGAAGTGTTCAAGGCCAGGTTGGATGAGGCTTTAAGCAACCTGATCTAGTGAATTTTATCTCTTTCCACAGCAGGGAGTTTCCATCTGGAAACCAGATGATCTTTAAGGTCCCATCCAACCCAACCATTCTATGACTCTATTAGATCAGGTAACCATCCTCCTGAATAATTAGGAAAGAAGAACAGCATTATAACTGAGATTCTTCACTGCAATATTCAGTCCTCTTGCTGCCATTAATTAATCAGTCCTTAAATAAGTATAAAAATAGTTTCCTTGAAATGCATATTTTAAATCAAATAGTTACTACAGTGCTCTGGTTGTATTTCTCAATCAAAATTTTGCATTTTAGCTCGATAGTCTGTTGTAACAGAACTCCCCGCTTTCAGATGAAAATAGCAACTAAATAATGTCATACCATTTTAATCTTAATAATGAGGAGAGGAGAGAAATAAGAATAGGAAAGCCTAATTGATCACTTAGGGAGAAGGAAACTTTACTTCATTTCCTTTTTCCTAATCAAATAATGTAATAATGAATGAGTTAAACATATATATGGTGGAGATGGCCCTATCATCACCCCAATGCCAGTACAAAATGATTGTTTTCCTTCATTCTAATTACGAAATGGTAATGAGCACAGGAAGCATTAAAAACCATACTAAATTGATCTAGTTTGAATTAGCATTTTTTCATGTAGTCTTTCATTTTTCATTTATATTTTGTTTTTGAAAGTGAAGACTGATAATGGTTATTATTAAAAAGGGCTCATTTAAGCAATTCTTCAAATTAAAGGTAAAATATATACGGAGTGTTATTCTGAGAATGCCACAGTGATTAGATGCATGGATATTCCGTTCTATTAATATTCCTATTTCGAAAGCAGAAATGAAAAAAAGAAAATCAGAAATATCACTGCATTGCCATAAACCACCTGCTATTGTCACAAGGAGTTTTGCTGGCTATGCCAGAAGCAGGGTTCTGCTACTGAGTGCCACCCCTTTCATACTGGCCCCTGCACTAATGAGACGTCCATGAGCTGATTTAATTCACTGTATCAGTGTATCAGAATATCACTGTATCAGAAGCCATCATAGCAAAAGGAGGGGGGTTGGTTCTTTCATGTTGCTGTGTTACATCTGAATGGTCTGGCAGGTGCCTGAGGAGATAAAAGGTCATGGGTGAGACCATTCAGCACGTGGGCAGAAAAAAAAGGGAGATGAGTGTCGGAGAAAATTTCATCTGCAAGTGGCATCAGAACTTCTCTAAAATGAACAAATACACAGGAAAGAAAAACAACAAAAAATCCTCAAACCAAACAGCCTACTAAAAACTCAAACCAAACCAAACCAAACCAAACCAAACCAAACCAAACCAAACCAAACCAAACCAAACCAATAAAATAAAATAAAATAAAATAAAATAAAATAAAATAAAATAAAGTAATATTCCTCCAAAAAATCACAGAGGAATGCTTTGACTCCCCTTGGGCTCTGGAGGGTCACAAAGCCAAACCTCCTCCTTCCTGCACAGTTTCTTTAGCAATTAGTCTGTTTCACCAAAGGTGACTTTCCCTGCCTCTCCCCTGGCTCTGCACACAGATGGTGCTGGGATCTGGGCATGCCAAGCAGCTCAGCCCCACAGGGGACCTGGCTGTGGTGATACCCACCCACAGGGTGAATCCTGGCCCTGCTTAGGGAACATGTGCCCGGATGATTAGGTGCAGCAGACGTACTCATATCAGAGTACTTATTTTTTTGCCAAGAAAAATAAATTCAGAGAGGATACTGAAGACATTGAGCCATCTCCCAGTGCCTGCAGGAATATTATGTATGGCTTCTTATCAAATGGATCGTTATGCATTCAACAAGAAGATTATTAAGCAATGCTGTTTAAATTATAACAAAATTCTAAAGTTGAATTTGTGCTTTTCAGCTCATTTCTCATATCAGTAATTCCTGTAGACCATCAAATGTGAAGCACTGAGCACTGTGATATTTATGCATTTTTGTGTGTTTTATACATTGTATTTAATTGTTTAGGGAAAAGAATAGTCAAACAAGTATATGCTGCATGCTAAATCAGCAATTATGTTTAGATAGAATTCGGGAGCATTCAGCATTTTTAAAACCCTCTTACTATGTATTGTCAGCAATTGGAATGGCTGTTCCAGAGTGGACAGTAACATGATCTTAAAGCAAGTAACTTCATCTCGAGCAAGTATTAGGAAACTTAAAAATAGCTTAAGCAGCTGCTTCTGTTGCACATCAAAGTAGGTTGCACCAGTGGAAATGAACAAGAAATATTTGTAATGGTTCCTTTTGTTGACTGTCTCTCTCCACATCTTCTCCTCCTGGTACAGAAGACAAGCTCATATTTTAAATCCTGTATATTCACAAGAGTTTATATTTGCCTTTAATCTTCTCCTATTTTCTGATTTGACCTTCAGTTCTCCTGATATCCAATGAACTGGAGAGCACACACAGACACAAACACATTATTTTCACACTTTCTAAATTATTTCCTTCATCTGCAGAACATTTAGCTTCTAATTGTTAGTGAAGTTGCAGTAGGAGCTAGCTTTTGCTGGCACTAATAATGAATTTCTTCTTTCTGCAATTGATCCAAGGACACAGGCCTTTTTTCCTGTTTTTGGATAAGAGTGGTGAAGTAAGCATGTGGAAAGAATTGAAAAATACATAGCATTGAAAATTGAAATTAATACATAGCATATGAAAAATTGAAAAACATGTAGCAAAAGCTGCTTTGGTTCTGAAGCTCAGTACCCCTGAAATCCATGTGTAAGATACCACATTCTCAGATATCTTAATCTGCTTTGTTGTGCTCACCCAACCTATCTCTCCCAAGGCTGATTAAAGCTGTAGAAAGGGCAAGGTACATGGATGACTAGTACTAGGTCTGCTAAGAACCTGCACCACATTTATTTTTTGAAGAGGACTATGTTCATATAGCCTCAATCCCACCAAATGCCAGGACTTAGTGGCCAGCTGCCCTCCAAACTAGTCAAAAAGATTCAAAGGAAAACAAAGGACAGATGAAACACAAGTAAAATTTTGACCCACAATATGATGTTAGTAATTCAAAGATCATGGTTGTGTAACATTTTGCTTCAAGTATTGTGGGGATGGGTATCTGGATCAAACCAGATCTTAAAAGCATTTGGTGTGGAGATTTCAATCTCTAGAATAAACTCCACACTTTTTTTTCTCCCTCAGATTAACCTCTGGAATCTAGCAGTTTCTTGGGTGTTGGTTTACCTACCAGTCGTGTTGTGGTGCTCTTGTTTTATTTGATGTGATTCTAGGAAACTCCTCCACAGAAGTTCCACTTTGAAAAAGCAGAAGTGTAAAACAAAGTGAACACATTTGTCTGTTTTTAACAGCTTTCTCTAATCTTCTAAGAACCTGCCTAGAAAGATATAGGGAGGAATTAAAAAATGTTCTATACATCTGCTTGCTTTTTATGTATCTAAACGCCTCATTCAAAGGTTTTATTTTAAGCAATGGGATTTGGAGAAGAAGGGTAAGCAGCCAAAAGAATAGAATAAAGTCTCTTCAAGTGGACTGGCAGTAGAAAACACAACATTGAAAGGCTGTCTCAGCCAGGCATAACTTCACAGATGAAATGCACACACACATCTGCTGCTGTATTTATTGGTGGTTCAGTAAAGCATATTGCACTGGAGATATGGGATTCTATAAACCAGAAATGTAATAGTCTTACAGCATGCACAGAAGCTCCAGATGTTAGTGCAAGGTTGCAGTGGCAGGGACTGACACAGAGTCTCTTCAGGAACTCTCTCCTGTACTCTGCTACAGAATTCTTCATGCTGAGAAGGAACCATCCTTCCTTTCCAACTAAAAGGACAAAGATACCTTCTCCTGTGCCTTTCCAGCTGGTCCCTTTGCCTCTGGTGATCTGTGATCCATGGGGTATTACAGTGCAGTACAACCCCACAGAACCAGAATCTCCCAGGATGGAAGAGTATTTACCAGGGCTGAACAGGCAGTTCTGCAGAGGGAATCTGCCCCCCCTATATCATTGATATGAACAGGATTATCTAAGAAAGAACTGGAGCTTTCAGTGTTTTTCTGGTGAAACTGGTGTTTTTCGGTGTTTTTCAGTGTTACACACTGTGTTAAAAAATGATTAAGAATTAAATAAATAGACAACTACAAATAAATGGAATATTTAGGAGGGCCCTCCTCTAGTCAGTAGAGCATATTGTATGTTTCCCCTTTGAGGAATGAAAATTCTGTTTCCATTCTGTGCCTGCTTATTTCTTGTTCAAAATGGTTTAGGTTCTTCCCTCTTATCATTCAATTTAATTCACCATCTGTTCACCCAGGATTTAGTGTTTTCAGCTGAGATTTCAAAAGGAGACCACATTAATCGATATTAGTACTTTTGAAGCAAGTAGGATCTAGAAGAAACAGATGTATAAATCACGACACATAATTCCTCATTACATTTTTCTTTAGCCCTGCCTATAGGAATGCATCTGCTTTACAGGTTGCTACATAATCCAGAGGTTTAAGGACTCAGGATGCAGAGGCAGGAGAATTAGATTTTTTTGGCTTCATCAAGAAGACTCAGGTGTAACTCCTGCTTACAGCTAACAAGCTGAAACCAAAATTAGTGCTGTGTCAGCATGCTCACAACAAATCAAAGTAAGATTAATAAATACACCCAGGAAATTAAAAAAAAAAAAAAAAGCTCAGAAAAGACAAAGTCAAGTTGTCAAGTAAAAATTCACTATTTTTTAAAGTGTTGACACAATAGAAACAATCATTGTTGAAAAAAGTAATTTTGAGATAAAATAGGTCAGAATATGTAAAGAATGAGAAATAGTAAGCCAGCTAAAAGGGAGACATGATCGCCTCATGAGCAATTATTTTCCACTCCAATTAACACAAGCATAGTTTTTCTGACCTCTATGTTTTGCTTGTCACCAATCAGTTTGGAACACTTTTCTATAAACTGTTTGAAAGCTTTGAAATTTTTATCACACAATTTTTTACGTGGCAGCTTTCTGAAACCAGTTTTCTAACATTTCATCTTGTTTTCATTGGAATTTAATAGAATTGCTTTTGCCTGCATATTCTCCTTAAATAAGATGTTCCCCCTTTCTTGGGACACTTCCAACTTTTCCTGCTGAAGGTGTTCTCTCCGTTACTGGAGCTAGATGGGTGTTCACATTGCAGAGCAAAAATCACCTTTCTGAAGGACTTCTCCAAGGACCACAAAAGACCACCCAAAAAAGGTCCTGGCCAACCATCAGAGTTAAGTGGTATATTCAAGATCTTTCCTTTAACCTTTTAAGAGCCCCATAATATGTGAGGATTGTGGTGTTAAAAAAATGCCGTGTTATATCTCAGTGTCTTTGCTTAGCAAGAAGATCTTGTAGTAAGAGGATCTGCAAAGAAAATATTATCTGCAGTCCAACCTGCCTGTATTTATACACAATTTCACTTAGCTTTACATAGATTTCAAAGTCTGCCAGACCTGGCCATGTGAGGAGCTGCTTTGATTGTTCACCACATCCCGAGTGCCCCTCATACCCTGAATCTGATCCCGTTTCTTTTGAATTTTGCTGCTACCTCCATTAAGTTTGATATGAGTTTATGTGGCGTTTTCAGCTCCCACTGGAACAGGTGCAGACAGAAAAAGGTTGTTTAGATAGCCGTGTTTCTGTGTTTACTCACTACATATCTTCAAGTATAAACCTTGAAAACTGTGAGTTTTCCTTTTCTTTGTCAAAAACTGATATCTGGGATCTCATTCTGATTTCATGTGTACCACAGCTCAGTTAATTTCATTGGATTGGACCCAGATTTATGTTGCTGTAGGAGAAGGGTTGGTTTTAATATCTATCATCAAGACTGATCTTAGGAATTCCATCAATTGTAAATACAGTTCTAGGAAACTAATTGAGTAAGTCAGACTTGCTGATGGGTTGTTACGGTCTCCTGACATTTATGTAATAGACGCAGTTTTAGAGTTCATTTCAGATAATAAAGGACTTAGTTTCTAGGGCTTAACTGGAGTTCATGACTCACTGGAAGTATTGATTGCCCAAATATTTGCCTTTTATAAACTTCCATGATCAGAAACTCATAGCTATTTCTCATACATGACAAGCAACATCTTCAAACCACGAGTTTTTAGAACAAATTAGAAGCTGTATCATGAACCCAGGATTTTCAAGGATGCCTTGTGGCACCACATTTAAATTTTTGCCCTAGTTAATGCAGGAAAAAGTGTAAAAGATATACCATAGTTTTTCCCTGTCTGGGAACTTTGGACTTCTCAGAAAAAGCTGGGCTGTGTAGAAACCTCAGTCACACAGATGTCACCTCTGGGCTGAGGCTGGTTGCAACATGAGGCAATGTAATGTGACATATTCATCTTTATGGGAGTTATTGGTTACGAAGTGAGATGTGCAGTAATTTTGTGTCTTCAGAGGCCAAGTATAGGCTGTATGAAATGGCAAACAAACTGACTTCATTCTGATGTGCTCAGAAACAGCCTCAGAACAGCAAGGAAGCTGTGAATCCCACAGACCAGTTACGCATTTCACACTCATGGAGGGACTAATTTATTTTAAAAAAGCTACTGTCACTAGTTGCTAGGTAACAGTGCAGTTCCCTCAGGCTTGTGATCAGCAAATGAATTTTTCTGATGATATAATATTGGTAACTCTTTATCTTGGTGCTGGAGTCAGAAAAAAGGAGGACTTTTTCTGAAACTTCTCACAATGGAATTAGTTTTATTTGTGTGGTTTACTCATATAATTTTATTTGACCTTAATGTAATTTGCAGTGTTAATAAAAAACTAATTTTCATAACTTGCTCTGCATGAAAATACAGTGTTCCACTATTGCATCTTAGAATAAACATGTGCAGTTTTAAATTATAAATGCAACGAAAGATGAATCCTTAAATTTTTTGCTGTGTCTACATGTTATATTTATATGTAAAATTGGGTCAATATACTACTCAGTTAGCCTTCTAGCCAAAGGAAGAAAAGGAAGAAGTTAGGAAGTAAATTGAGGTAAGGAAAAGAAGAAGGTTGCATGGAAAACTGAGTGGCAAAGAGAGAAAGCACAACTATTGCTTAATGGATTTGAATTTTCTTTGCTGTAGACATTGCACCAGTGCACAGGATTGAAGGCTTTCATTCTAGAGCCCCTTTCCATAAAAAGTTGTGGATGGATTTTAACTAAGATCAAAGCACTGCTAAGGGGTGGTGCATGGCCCATTCCCATCGACTCTTGAGGGATGAAAGCCTTGCAGCAGAAACCAAAATTCTGTCGTACCATATTTTCTTACTGTTTGGAATTTTAAATATTTCATCCTGTTTTTATTTACCACGTCCTTCCTATCTTCTCATTCTTGTAATAGCTGTAATTGTGCATTATTTGTGTGAGAGGAAATAATGTAAATGTCAGCCCCAGCCATTAATTTTCACATTTTCTCTGTGCTTATAGTGAGACCTTCCCACCCTCTTTTTGTTGTATTGTGCAGTGTAATGCAAATTCTTGAGTTCCTATAGCATCACTGGATTAATTCTTCCTGGGGAAAAGAAACCTCAACTGGCATGAAATACTAAAACCAGTTTAATTGCAAGTTGACACTTTGTGGATGCCTTCAAATTGTTTGTATTATTGGCATAAACTGTTGCTTGAGGGAGGAAAAAAAAACCCTGTCAATTTTATTTGTGTGCAAGTTATTGTCTCCCTTGCAAAAAGCAACCTCAGTCTCTGAGAAAAGCTGTTGTCAAGTCAAACAAAATGTTTCCCTGTGAAGAGACAGTGTTTGTGGAATGGGAGGTTACCCCATCACTGCCAGTGACAGCGAGGAGCATTTGTGGCAGCAGTGCGAGGCTGTGGCACTGTCACAGGTCTCCCTCCTGATGGAAGGCTGTGCTGTCCCAGCTGGGTGTAAGGGCTCCTTGGCCGTGCTGCTGTGATGTTGGTATCCAATTACAGGATGATTCAAGGTGACACACATGCTATGTGTTAGGGCTGCAAATAGGATTGTGCTGAAAATAGAGTTTCAATAAAAGGATTGTCTACAGTGCTGTCTCTTGATGTGTATCAGTCTGGGGTGTGATTATAATGGAGTAATTAATCTTCAACATCATTGCATTCAACAAAGGGGAAAAATTACTCTAACTAGCAAGAGAGTGTATTCAAATATCTTTTGTCAATTTGTCACTTGAAGACACTTGAATTCATTTATCCCACAAGTGTGTACATGAAGGAAGGAAAAATAACCCCAAGCTATTAAATAGTAACAGCAGTAAAAAGCTTTTAAATGAAAGGTTGTATTAGATGAATCTTACTGTAACTAGCAACTAGGTCACACTGAAAGAATTGTTCTACCAATTTTTCTGATTCGAGGTTAGCCTGGTAGGAAAGCTCAGTAGGTCAATAGAATATCCTGAGGGGGAATGCTGACCAACCAAAATTTTAATAATCAACCTGATTTCCTAGAACTATCTCCTAGAATAAATATCAAGGGATACTGCTTGAGAAAATATGAAGGCTAGAGGTGATCAGAAGGATGACTTCTAAGTATATTTTTAACTCATTGAAAATGTTAATTTATTGTCTTTAGTGTTTAGTGGCAGAGGCAGTTCATTCCTCCAACCCTTAGATAAACAAGCTGGAAAACTTTCAAATGAAAATGAAGGAGCCTTATTCAAAAGCTGATTGTAAACAGTAATTTCTGTTCTATGAGAATTACAGCATCTGAAAATTTAGTTTAGTCTCAATGGAATGAAGTCCAGGCTTTCAATTTTGTATGAAGACCTCATTTTTATACAAATACCTAAAGAAACCCCAAACCAAAATAAACATAAAACCTCAAAACAACAGAACATTCGGTTTTGATAGAAACCAAACATTTCTTTAAGCTTTTGACCTTTTTTTTCAGAGCAACAACTGTATTTGGGGATGTTGATAGATTAGTGTTTTTTGTGGAGAAATACGAATTACTTTAAACATATTGACTTTTGAAGCAATTTATTGTCTAATAAACACTGTGTTTGCATAACCTATAAAATACACTTGAACAGCTACTCTTCTGACTCTTTCAAGCAAAGGAAGAAAGACTGGGTCATGAGGAAGAAACCAAGGAGCTGGCAGATGTCCAATGTATCACCTTTTCTTCATGAAATTCCTCATCATCATTTCTTATCATGGTAGATTGCACAAGGCATTCAATTACTCCATAGTTAAAGAACTCTGCCATTAGCATCAAAAACTGTTATTAAATATATTTATCTACATAATCTTTCCATATTACTTGTTTATCTTTCCCTAATCATGACCTCTTAATCTTTCTGTTCCTCTCCCTACCTACGTTGCTTATAATTTGGGTTTTTTTGGTAAAGGAAAAAAGTCAATTAAAACAAAAAAAATTAAAACATAGAAAAATACATGAAACACACGAGTTAAAGTTGTCAGGATATTAGAGTATGATATAATTAATGATCTTTAGCCTCTTAATATTGTTGATCAACATGTGCCAGAGATTACTGCTGGGAGCAGCATGAGAAGTAATACATTAGTAGGAAGTGTGGTGACCTTCTGCAGAGCTCTGTAACATGATGTAGCCTGTCAGATCAACCTTGAGACATATATATTTCTCTATATAAATAAGCCTCCTCTTTTATTTTCTAATAGTATGAGTTCTCTTTTTTCTTCCCATTTTCTAAAGGTATTATAATTTGAACCTTTGCCTTTGACACTTCTTCTTTAATTTTCTTACCTAATTGGTGGCATCCATTTCCTAATGCTAAGAATAGCACTACTTGCATCCAGAATTAGAGTCAGGCTTGCTACTATTGCAAAAATACAAAAACAAAAGCACTGGCTGAGTCAGGGAATTTGCTAATGGTCTTGAGGTCTGACCACAGGAGTTCTGCTCAGTGCTTGATCCTGGCTGGGTAGCAGCCATATGTCTTTAGCATCTGGTGTCTGCACATTCCCTGTGCAAAATTAATTGGAAATCTCAGTCATAGTCCTGCTGGACTTCAGCTTCTGGCTTTTTACGTTAATAAAAGGTGATCCTTAAAACTGGCAGTGTTGTGCCATTGATGGCTTGAGTCCACAAACTCAAAATAATGCAGGGAATGCTCCTTGTTTTTCCCAAGGATCTCTTTGTGCCGGAAATAATTTGTATCTCATTGATACCATGAGAGCTGATTCTGTGTCAGTTCCAGCCCTAGACCCAGCATATTTTAGTGCATACTGCACAAAAATACAAGGTTATAGTCACAACTGGGTCAAAACAAAGACCATCCAATAACTCCTCTCAGACAGTAACTTGGGAAATTGTATAATATAATGGAAAGTATGTAGCACTGAAGTAAGGAGTATCTGGCAATCTGTGATTAAGGAACTTCCTGAACTCGAGGTTGAATTACATATGTTGTATTCAATAGCCACCTCTGAATTTGTCAGCTGTCAGTTTCTCTAATCCCACTCTGACTACTCGATATTTGAGGATGATTAATTCCCTGGCTTAGCCTTGTGTTATGTCCCTTTTACTTGTTTTAAGCCTGCTGCCTGATAACTTCATTATGTACCCCCATGCATGAGCCAAGAGGAAAAGTAATCAACCGTCTACTCTTCAGCTCTCCCTTGCCTTCTCTTCTGCTTTTCCAGACTACAGAATCCAAATCTGCTTGGATCACCCTGATACAGAAACTTAAAACCATTGTACACTTTCGATCATCAGTGTTACTGAGTTCACCTTCTGTTCTTCCACTACATACTTTAGACTTCTAAACAAAATGTACAAAATGCAGGAGTGATGGAGTTAATACAAGGATATAATGATATTTTTCCGTATATCCTTTACTCATCACTTGGTGTTTATAATTATATTTTATAATTATATTTGTTTTTTCCCAGGAGACAGACACTGAATTTCATGTAACATTTTATTACCCAGTCACCCACCTCTAGCCTGAAGTTTACTATCATTGGAAAAGTTCTTTGCCACTGTGCTTGCCCTAATTTTCAAATAATTTTTGGGATTTAGTTGACAATATAGTCATCCTTGAACAATGCTGGGGACCCTGCTAATAATTTGCTTTTCTCAGGGATCTTTTCCTCTTATTATAAGGGTAACAATTAAACAAAATGCAGGAAAACAATTAATCAAATAGTTCTTACGTTGTTTGAATTATTTCTGCTTGAGCCACTTCTTTTTTTACTTGGAGAAAGGATTCTAGCTCTCTACTGTTGTTGGTTTAATGTTTTTAGAGCATACTAAAACGATACATATGGAGACAAAAATAGCTTTGAATATCTCCTCTCTGCTTATTATCTAGAATAAAAATAAGGAACAAAGAGCAGGTAAAAAGGAGATGCCTGCAGCATATTTACAATGAATGACATTGCTGCAATGCTGCACTACAGCATGTCACAGTTATTTATGGATTTGCAGCTATTTTCCATGTTAGATAGAGGAGAATCAGCTCAGTAGAGAGAATTTGTTCTTCACTTCTTAAGTCAGATGCAAATGAATGCAACTCAGTCCAAAGATTTTTTTTTACAAAAATCCTTTTGATCTTCTCTCATTTTAAACAGACATGCACTATTATGACCACAGTGTACTTAAGACACTGGTAATTACTGTACTATCTGATAGTTTATGGATTTTTAAAAGGTTTTTAGTAGAAACCTCAGGCATAATAGATAAAGTTTGACATGATAAGAACCCTCACATCATGTCAAAGGCAGAAACAACAGTCTTTCAAATTAATTTCTTAATCAAATAAGAGAAGGTACCCTAGAATAGATTGAGCTTTAGTCTATGCAAGTCAAGAAAATAGAAGCGAATTCGACTTTTCAAAAAAAAGTACATCTTTCCGAATCTAATGAGCTTATTAATGAAAACAATAAAGGAAGAGACTTCTGTAATGAAAATCACTTTGAATTTTCAAAATCCAGTGAGAGGTAATGCAACTCAACAGCATTTTTACGAGAGAATGGAGAAATGAAAAGTAATGTCAGTTTGGGAAAATCAAGTGTTATATTTTTAGAAAGGAAGTGTTCTGAAAAAATTGAGCAGAGTTGATGCAAATTGGTTTTGCCTGTGGACTTGAAACTTTCATTGCATGGATCTAACCACCAGGAAATATTTTACTACTGCTCTTTCTAAGTTTATCACTATTTTTTCAGGATTGAGCTAGTGAAGGAGATGTTGTTTACTGTACCCCAATCTCTAAAGGTGTTGAGAACTTGTAATTCTCTGTGAGTTAGCAGTGGGTTACAGAGGCTCTTTGCCACACTAATCTTTATGCCCGGTCAGTGCAACAAAACCACTCATAATACTATGTCTACAGGAAAATTTTAACTGTGTCTAGATACAGCAGTTTCCGAAAAGGTAGGGAGATGAGCTACAGAGGTCTAGAGAGGACTACAGAGTTTTTCTTGTTCTGAAAGTTCTGGTAAATAAAGTCAGGTAGTAAGATCAGCAATTCCTTACAGTCACATGTGTTGAATACTACACATTTCCATCCTGTCAAATTCCAAAAGAGAATTAAGTTTGTAAGATCCCTTTTTTAACACCCACTTCAAATTCCACTATTTCTTTTACAGTGTAGGATGTATCCCAATGTCATGCTTAATTAGGAACACCGGAGATAGGATTCAATAACGGAGGTAAAGAAACTTCATGTGGCCTAATGTTCACATTCCTCCCAGCTGAGGAGTGGTTTTTTAACAGCAAAATTTTAAAAGGTATCTGCATTATCTGGGACAGGCACTCCTTTCATAAATAGATTTTTTAAAAATAAAAAGCATCTAACCATTTGGATTAGAATTATCAGAAGCCGTTTAGAATTTAATCTATTGTAAAAATTGAGCAGGGATAGAATTTAAACTTTGCTGTTGAAAAGCTGTCTTTCTCAGCCTCAGCTTCTAGAGGAAACAAAACAAGACCTTAAGCAACAAGGAATAAAGCTGGTCTGAAACACTGCTTTGAAGGGTACCAGTGCCAAAATTCTGACACTAAAGAAAGAAAATGAGTGAGTTGAATAGACAGTCAGAAGCTTATTTAAGCTGCACTGAAATGAAGACAGAAAGGACAGTGAGTACACTGGAGGGTGGGTTTGGAAATCAAAATTATTTTGACAACTAAACTAATTAAGATGGCATTCAGAATGAGCAAAGGAAAGGTAAGTAATTGTCATCACTAATAAAAATGAGGAAAGGTGGGAGGGTTTTGGGGCAGCAGGCCTTCAGAAAGGAAGTTGAAGACCACTAAACTACGAGATAAACTTAAGATAAAAAAACAACAATTAGTGCTGTTTTGAGGGAGACAGTATTCCAAGTTGTGTACAGGTGGAAATAGTGAAAGGTGAAAAATACAGGCAGTTGAGCAGCTGTCCCTAGGGCAGTTGTCTCCACAAACACAGATGTTGTGGACACAGATATGAATGTGCAGCACAAAGTTGTTGGCCACACAGCCTGGAGCCCTGGCAACCTGGAGAAGGATCTGTGCAGAACTGAAGTCTCCTCTAAACTAAGGAATCTGTAAAAGGTTCACCTTTTATTTGCTCAACCACTTTGCAGTTTTCCAGTTCCTCATTTGCATGTGGTATTGCTTTCACTTGCCTCAGTTGCTCATTTATCTGGACTCAATTGGCGCTTTTTTTCCCCCTTTACCCACTTTCCACAGCCTTCCTTATCTCTTTCAATTCTGTTTAGATGGCAAATACTCTTCTCACTAATGGGAGGGGGCTCAGCCACTGGTTATTCCTTTTTGCTGTTTCCCAGGGCAACAAGAGGATATTTGGCATATAATAGAGCATTAATCTCTCTGCTCAAAGCAGCTCTGCTAAGGCTCAGCTGGAGCTTGAGTATTGCCCTTAGGAAAGATGTAAGAAATTTAAAAGAGTCTGGAGAATTTAATATGATCAAATACGACCAGTAAGGAAAGACCAAAGAGGACTCATAGGGCACATTATAATAGTCTGAACCTAAATAAATGGTTGCTATACACCCAAACATTTTGCTACCTGTGCAAAACGGGGATGATAAAAGTTGATGGACTTAAATCCAAGCAAGAGAAATTTTAGCTATATATGTTCTAATGGGAATATAAGTGCTGGGAGAGGGACTGCCAAAAGAGAAGGAGTGGTCTTAGACAGGTATTTGTTGGAAGAATTACTAAGGATGAGATAATCTCTCAAGAGTCTTCTAGTTGTGCTTACTATGATTCTGTAACTACTGTTTCTGTTTCTCTCCTTATTCTATTTCCTTTTGGAATAGTAACATATATTCTAATACTTTAAAGCTTTGAAAGATTATTTTTTAACCTCACATTTATGAAGATCCAAAGAAAAGTTTATTGTGGTCGCCGTGACACATTTTCACAAGGGAGGCACCCACCCTCAATTTTTACATACATGACCATGGAAAAACATTAAAATATGTATGTGTGCTGCAGTTAAATCTTCATTTAAGCAGAAAGAATGATGCTGGCCTGAAACTATCTGAATAAAACAGAAGCAAGAATGACACCTGGTGTTCAAAATTTCTTACAGAACTTCTTGGCTAGGGGCCAGCAATATGAGTAGGGAAGATGCTGTGATACTGAGAAGAGGGCAGGAGCAGGACAAAGAGCAAATGGCAGTTTAGGAACACAGCTGGGATGGACACAGTGGGAAAAACAGAGAAGAAGGTGTTAAACCTGAGGGATGGAGAGCAGAAAAAATGTGTGTTCCAAGTCCAAGTTTCAAGTCCTGCCTGGTGCTGTACAGTTCCACCTCAGACACCCAGGAGCTTTGACAGATGCCAATGAGTCATCATGGACCTCTCAGCAGAACACTAGCTTGCATCTCAGAACAGCAGCTGCCTTGGTGTGGTGCTGCTCTTGGGCTGCAAACTCCTGCATTGATGCATCTAGACCTGGAACTGGTTCATGCAGAACTTGTGTACTAGGCTGGAGAGCATATACTCTGAATTTCACTATTCCTTTACAGACAAAAAAAGTCAGTGAAATTCAAAAGCAAAGTATGTTCATTCCGTGATCATATCCTCCCTCACCTTCTGCAGAAAGCAAAGCATCCTAATATAGAATCAGTTTCTCTGCTTGGTCCAGGGGCAGCAGTTTGTGCAGTGGGCTAAAAGCTCAGACTAAGCTCTGAGTATTTACAAGCAGGACACCACTTACCTTGCAAGTGCTTCATGTGTTTATGGGTATTGTGAGGATTCTGGATACTCTTTCAAGGAAACCTCATAGAAGAGCCCATAATAATTCGTCTGAAGGAAGGAAGGAAGGGCTTTACAATCTGCAAAAATACCACCCTAAGATCTATTACCTAAATTCTGAGAGTGAGTAGAAAAAACAGTAATTTATTGAATGTTGCCACTTCGATAGTTGACTCAGACATGGACTCCAGACACAAGGCAGATGCAACAAAAGACTGTCTTAGACTGTGTTCTCAGGATAACCTTAATTCTGATATTTTCTTGACTCCCAAAAATTTTCAGCCTCAGTAGTGTGAAAGCAGGGCTAGCTGGAGACATCCATCGAGGACCACAGGCTACTGGGGAAACAAAACTGCCTTACCTTTCTGGCCTTTGCTGCAGACCAGTAAAGCCAAATACTCAATGTTCTGCTGCTGGGTGGCAATACATACCCATGTCAAAGCACCCCACCAGCCCTTTTCCTTGGCAGTAGGGAAGCTGCAAGCCTGGCCTGACAAACAGGTAAAGCCTAGTCACATTAAGTATCAGGGCACAATAACACCTGAAACGTGTTGAGGCTGAGGAGAACAAACTCTTTGGCCTTCACAGCACCCAACCGGCAGAAGCACCAGCCTGCAACTGCTGCCATGACTCGGGGTTTATTTGTACATCTGCTTGTGCAGCCTTTCCCCCATCCCTGCCAACTAATATGGGATTTGACTGTTCAGACTTGTTTGACCCCTGGTGAAAAGTCTCCTAGAAGAGTCAGATAATGTGGGAATGCAGAGAGAGAGAATACTCAAACGAACAAGGGGAAAGGGTAGAGCAAGGGAAACTCAGAGCAAAGCTGAACAAGGAGGTTAAGCTTGGAAGAGGGCACAAAGCTTAGAAGGGGGCAGAGGAAGGGAGATAGAAAAACACAGCTACTGAGTTATGAAGTAAAAATTAATCTCGCAAATACACATATTCAGCTCCTCCTCTGGATCAGTTAACTCATTAACTCCGCCAGAGGAACAGCTCTGGGCTTGTTTATGCCATACAGCTCGAATGGTAACATCTCTGCCACTTGGATGCAGTACGCGCTGCACCTCAGAACCTGCTCTGTGGATTGTGCCTGACACATCTGGTTGTAAATAAAGATTTAGTGAAGACTGAGGGGTTTCAAGGTGTTATTTTAGATCACACAAACAGCATGGAAGCTGTTGCTGTTCCATCAACTTTGGGCAGCTTTATAGGATCAATTAACAATTAAAACAGAAAAAAACCCAACTGTCATGGGTTGCAATACAGTATGTGACATGGGGTGTGTATTCTATCACTATCTGTTGAAATTCGTGATCCTTATCCCTGTGGGAGATATCCTCTGCTAATGGGCCATCTGTTAAAAACCAGGTGGGACAGTCATCTTTATCTTTTCCACAACCCATCCTTCCTCCAGGAAGATATTGGCTGTTAATGGGCCATTGAGTCCCACTGCATGACTGATAAAATTACAACATCCCACTGGGAGATGCTCCACTCAGGGGAAAGAGCCAAGCCTTTCCTTCCTAGATAAAAGCTGAGATTTGGAACATCAGAGCAGCCTTTTTCCACTGGATTCCAGGGGAAAATCGGACCTCTCCACATCATCACTGGACCTTCAGAGAAAATCTGCACTCTTCTACAAGACCACTGCTTCAACTGAACCACATCTGTCACTCCAGGACTGCAGCCACCATTTAATGGGACTCTACCAGTGCCCTGACTGATGGGGTGTCAGGTTGTATTCTGACTGTGTCAGTGTTTTGGATTTGGTTTTTTTGAGTTTGTTTTTTGCAATACTGTATTTCTATTTTAATTTTTCCTAGTAAAGAACTTTTATCGCTATTCCCATATCTTTTTGCCTGAGAGCCCCTTAATTTCAAAATTATAATAATTTGGTGGGAGGGGGTTTACATTCTCCATTTCAAGAAAGGCTCCTGCCTTTCTTAGCAGACACTTGTCTCTCAAACCAAGACACCAACCAACATCTGGACTTACTTAATCTGACTATAAACTTGTTTCATTCTCTTCATTTCTCAGTCTGTAATAAGATTCCTCATGAATGGCTGAAAATAAGCTAGACACATTCTACCAAATCTATTTCAACTAATCTACCCTTGCACTTGAAATCTACTTGTAAGGAAACAATAAATATTTTTAATTTAGTTTAAAAAAAAGAGACAGGGTTAGGTTTCTCTGTATGATGTTTATATAAAATAACCAAATGGATTTTCCTTTGCCAACAGTGTGGTTTTCTGTATGTGTTCTACTCCTTCTAATGCAGTTGAAATGAAAACATGTCACAATCTACAGCTGGTATTAATATTATTGAAGTAAATGCAACAATCCAATACAATTTCATATGCCCCTGAAACTAATCAGGAAGGTAATATAAATGGTCTATTACAAAGACCACTGTGCTACGCTGAGTTGTATTGAATGTTTCATCTTTTATTTTTCAACAATACATTATTTCAAAAGGTGTCTGAAGATTTCCATGCTGAGAAAGTATCAATATAGTTCAATAGGGAGTCCACTTATCCACATGCCTATAGCATTTGTAAAAATATTAGCACAATGAATTTTCTGCTGTGCTTCACTCAGACAAACAGCTGCACATGAAGTATCTGAATTATTTACATATTTTGGCCTCTATGTGTTTCAATGTAACAACAATTTTGCAGTCTTTTAAGTAGGTCATAAAATAGAAATTGTGAATGCTGATTTTTCTGAAAAATTGTCTCTGCTGATTTTTCATATCACAGTGAAATCAGACTTACAGACTTACAGAGACCTCACTGTCATTGAAAGCATTTGCTGCTTACCTTTGAAGTACTTCACATTGTAAAGGAATTTAAACCTTTGAAAAATCAAAATAGAAATTCTGGCTTCTTTATTGACCAATTCCGTACTTATTGTTGTCTCTGATTTTTCTCAGTACTCCAGAGGGTGATATGTTCCACCAACCTAGAACTTCATTCGTTTCTCTTCAGCTCCTAACAATCTGGCTTTTGCTTTATGATGAATCAAGACCACTTTGAATAAACTAAAAACTGGAAATAATGACCACTGCCATGTCTTCATCCTCTTTCAGAAACATATGCTTATTCCCTTGTTCGTGCCCTGTCTTGTTTGTGTTTCTGAGATGTTATTTTATCCATGTTCTGGGATAACAGACTAGGTTCCCAGTTTTGATTACAGACGCTTTTAATTCTTTATTGGTCTGTGATTTCACTACTACAACACAAGGGCTGTAACTGATGGCACGCAAAGTCTAATAAGTCGTCTTTACAGGCACTATAAGAGTTGACATAAAATCCCTTTTCTGTGTCTCTTGGCACAGGCAGAATTGAGAATACTCTTGGAAAGACAGAATCAGGAGTGGCGTCCTCCCTGGCTTTCCCAGGAGTCCTGCTAAGTCTTTTAAAAAATGCACCAAGGTAGTATAAAACTACATCTGAACACACCTACCCAGCTGCTTGTTTTTTATATAAATACAAACATATATATATATATATTTTCTCTTTGAAACTAATTGTGAGTGTGTACTTATATTTGTGTGAGCCTGAAGAAGAGAAGCAGAAGGAAGTTGTGAGAAGTGAGAGAGAGCAGAAACTTTAGTGTCCCTCTCCATTGTACCTTATTACAACCTTATTCTCCCTGTTTTTAAATAAAAATAATTTTCCGTATGAATCAATAATGTAGTTCGAGACAGATAAAAAAAACCTGAGCTCACGATATCTGTAGAAGCTTGGTTTTGTTTGGAATCCAGACTTTCTGCCCTTGGCCCTGTCAAATGGAATAGTTGTAGGGATAAAAGATATATATCTGTGTGTATGTGGAATGTAGCTTTGTAGCTTGCATCTCCATAGACTTGTACTTTTCTCCCTCCATTTTCATTATTTATTTTTCTCATTGGAATATATCTGGGTTATTTCATATTTCACTTCTTCCACAATTCCTGCTTTTCACGGTACAGCAGAGAAATGTCCTTCAGTCAGATAACTTCTGTTTCAAGATTCCCTTGAGACATCAGTATTATTATTTAAGCATTCACTGAATAAAATGTCATGGTCTTCTGGGCACATAATGGCTTCCCTTAACTTATTACAAATGAGGTCAAAGGAATCCAGCAAGGCTTCAGTGAAATTTATGGCTGATGCTTTGAATGCCATCTAGTGGTGTGTGCCTTGTGCTGAAAGGGAAGAGTGTAACTTCTCATCCTAATGACCCTGAGCTTGAAGAGCATCTCTTGAGGATGTCACTCATGTGCACCTAGCACATGGACTGAGAGCTGAAAATAAAGCCAACACAGTTTCCAATCCAATGTGGGGGAGCCATATATTTTGTTTGGTTCAAGAACCAATGCAAATAATTTGTTTAGTTTCTGTCCGGAATGAGCCCCTCTTCTCTCCACATCTTTGCCAACATCTTGAGCAGTCTCTGTAATGTGTGCTGGCAGTGCTTACATGTCTTGATCCAAGGCTTTCTTTTTCAATTCTCAAGGACAAGCGGGAGAAGAAAAATGCCTGTGCTGTGACCTGACTCGTTTGTGCCCTCTTGAGTGTGTTGAAGAAAAGTGCCTTATATCTGAAAAGGGAAGAAAAGGATTTCAGTTAATTAGAGGCATCCCCAGTCAAAAGCTGGATTGTTGAGCTCAAGTCAGTTCTAGCTGTAGAATTCCACAAAAGGGAGTGAGTGATGTCCAGTTCTAGAAGTCCTCCAAAGGTCAGTGTCGTGTGTGCCCCAGTGCAGCCTACAACAGCCTTTCCAGCGATTCAGAAGAGACCCTGAATTCTGGCACAACTTTGATTGAGTGGATGTCAGGGAGAGCCAGATAAAAACTTGTAAGTGGCTGGAAAGGCCAAAGGAAGAAATAAACTCCAGAGGCAGGATCAGGTGGAGGAAGAGACCTCTTGTTACATAGCCATGACCTCAAATTCTGCCTGAGGATTTCTTGCTTCCCAAATAAAACTTACTAAGCTACTGCTTGTGGATGAGGAGTGTCTGTCAGACAAACACATAATTTAAAAACCAGCATCTCCTTTCTCTTCTCCCTTTCTGATGTTTCTGGACTGTTATTTACTTGGGTCCATCTTGCTCAGCCAACAGGTAGCAAAGTTGAAATCCAAAAAAAATAAAAAAGCTGTATGTTTCATCTCAGCTTGTTCATGTTTTGTTTAAATCTTCCTTGTCTTTCTAAGACCGCATTAGAGAACAGAAAGGCAAAGCTGGGGCATGGCCATGTGTGACAGTTGCCCTGTGTGACAGTGGCCCTTTGTGATGCTGTGGCCATAATAAGCAGAGGCCACTGGGATGCGGGACCCCGCCCTAACAGTGGGGGTATTTAAGGAGCAGAGAGCTCTGGGGTGCCCAGCCCTAGGAGAGCAGCTCTCTCTCAAGGCAGCAGCTCTCCAGGGTGACAGTGACAGGTGTGCAGCAGAGGACACCACAGGCCAGCATGGAAGAGGAGCAGCTGGCAGCAGAGCCAGCCCAGACAGGCCCCGTGTCTGTGTCAACTTCCCAGAGCAGGGATGCAAATGCAGGGACAGGCCAGCAGCAGCAAGTGTCACAGCAGGAGCACGCAGGGCTGTCGGTGCACATTGAGTGCCACCAAAGCCCTTTAGGGCACGGGCCTGTTTTGAAGGAGGTTATCATGTCCTTCAAGAGGAGACCTTCAGAGGAGCTGGACAGGAGCTTCCGAGCCCATGGCTTGCTGCATCAGCAGAATGGCCTGGAGGAAAGAGAGCCACAGAGACAAGGACAGGGTTCCTTGCTGAGGTGCTCTGGAGTTCTAAATGTCACACCTGGGCAGGTGAGTGCCAATGACAGAACGGGATGGCCTGAGACCAGATGGGACAGGACCACAAGCCTGGCATGGGAGATTGGCTACACTGCACCACAGCAGCCCCAGGTGACAGGTAGGAGGTTTACTGAGAGCACCATAAACCATCAGGCACCCCCAGAGCAGCTGGGAGACCAAGCTGCAAGCAGTGAGCTGGTGGCTTGGACCAAGGAACAGGAGTGTGAAGATGCCATTGGTCCAGCGCTGTCTGAGGAAGAGGAGTGGGAAGATGCCCTGGATGTTCAGCTGTCCGAAGAAGAGGTATGAGCAAACACAGTAGACACAGAGCTGTACCAAGGGGCAGGTGACATTGGGTCATCTCTTGTTCTTCATTGGGTCAATTCCTTGGGCCTGCAGGACAACAAAGGCTCCCCCCCTGCTCTCAAGGAGGGTCTCAGCTGCCCCACAGATGAGGGAACAGGAGCAAGTGGCAGACCAGAAGGATCTCAGGACATGGGATGTCCCCTAGATGAAGAGGATGAAAGAGAAGATGGCAGAGCTATTGTAACCCAAACAGCTCAGGAAGAGTCCTCTGTGGTGGGGGAGCAGGGAGCAGCTGGCCCACATCAAGGCCAGGCCTTCACCTACACCATCCCTTTTCCTGCCTTCCTGGACGCCCTGGGTGAAGAGAGCCAGATGTGGTGCAGAAAGGCACTGAGCATTCTGCAGAAGGCTGCCCAAGGCAAAGGAGAGCAAAAGAGGCAGCGCCCAACAGACAGCAAAGAGGTTCTGCCAGAGCCGGCCCAGCCCATCAGGGCTGAGGGCCTGGACAAGGAGCACCCAGTGAAACAGGGTCCTGGCCAGCAGCTGGTAGAAGCAGAGCTGGACCTGGAACTGTTCACAAAAAAAGCAACAGAAGCAGGAACACCTGCAGGACCTGCCTTCAGATCTCCTTCGCCCACAGTCATCGACACTCTGGCTCGAGAGAGACGGACTTCCATCTTCAAGAGTGCCCCACGGGCTCTGCCCAGGGCGTTCAGTGCAATGCACAGGAGAGGAGAGTGGGAACAGCAGCAGCCCACAGCCTGTGCACTGGATCTGACTGACACTGCCCAGTGTAGTGAAGTCCTGAGCAAGACTACAGCCGTGATCCAGGGACTCAAGAAGACAGAAGAGCAGGAGCATAGCAGAGATGCAGCACTGGCAGTAAGAGCCAGAGCAGCAGGGGCAGTGAGCTGGGCACATGCCCCACACATCCCCACAGCTGATGGCCTGGCTTTCCTGGACACAGCCCTGGACATGAGAGATGAGTTCCTGAGCAAAGCTGTAATTGTGATCCAGGGATCTGAGGAGCACATAGAAGAACAGGGGGACCTGGAACAAGGCACTGGTGAGGGGATGAGGGTAACAGCCCCAGCAGAAGGGACACGGAGATCAGGACATATCGTGCACAATCGCACAGCTAATGTACCTGTATGCCTGGAGCACAATGACTACATCTGGAATGAGGTGGTTAAGAAGGCCATGAAACCATTCCAATACCCAGAGGAGGAGCAGGACCAGGAATTCAGTACAGAGGAATCAACAGGAGCAGAAGGACCTGCAGACCATGCCCAAAGCCTTCCTGCACCTGTAGTCATCAACACACTGGCTCAGCTGAGATGGCTGAGGCTTGTCTCAAGAGCGCTGGGGGTCTGGGGAGTACTGAGAGCTCTGCGCTTAGCAGCTGCTGCCACCTCTGACACAGGAAAGGAGGAGAAGGAGAAACAGCCGACAGCTGATGCCATGGATGTGTTGGACATAGCCAAGCATATGACGAGAAATGTCCAGGACAAGACTACACTTGTGATGTACGCATCCAGCCAGCAGATTGTGAAACAGCAGGGCATGGAACACAGTGGGGATGTGTCATTAGCAGTGACACCCACTGCAGCAGGGGCAGAGAGGCGAGCACATGAGACCCACAGTTCCAGAGCTGATGCTTTGGTATTTCTGGACTACAATGACTACATCCGGAAGGAGGTGGTGAAGAAGGCTATGCTTGTGGTCCAGAAACCATTTGAATACCCAGAGGAGCAGCAGGAGCAGGAACTAAGTGCAGAGGGATCAACAATAGCAGAAAGACCTGTAGACTGTGCCCAAAGCCTTCCTGCATCTATGGTCATCAACACCCCGGCTCGACAGAGATGGCTGAGGTTTGTCCAGAGAACCCTGAGGGTTCTGCACTTGGCCTCAAAGAGAACTTCCAGCACAGAAGAAAAGAAGAAACAGCCGAGAGTTGATGCCGCAGATGTGCTGGATACAGCCAAGTGTATCAGTAGAGATGTCCAGGATGCTACTCTTGGGATGCATGCATCCAGCCTGCAGATTATGGAACAGCAGGGCATGAAACACAGAGGGGATGTGTCATCAGCAGTGACACCCCCAGCAGCAGGGGCAGAGAGGCAAACACACGAGACCCACAGTTCCAGAGCTGATGCTCCAGTATTCCTGGACTACAATAACTACATCTGTACTGAGGTCGTTAAGACGGCCGTGCTTATGGTCCAGAAACCATTCCAATACCCAGAGGAGGAACAGGACCAGGAACTCAGTACAGAGGAATCAACAGGAGCAGAAGGACCTGCAGACCATGCCCAAAGCCTTCCTGCACCTGCAGACATCAACACACGGGCTCAGCTGAGAATGCTGATGCGTGTCTGGGGAGCACAAGGGGTCTGGAGAGTACTGAGAGCTCTGCGCTTAGCAGCTGCTGCCACCTCTGACACAGGAAAGGAGGAGAAGGAGAAGCAGCCGACAGCTGACGCCACGGATGTGCTGGACACAGCTGAGCATATCAGGACAGAAGTCCAGGACAAGGCTGCACTTGGGATGCACGCATCCAGCCAGCAGATTGTGAAACATCAGGGCATGGAACACAATGGAGATGTGTCATCAGCAGTGACACCCACTGCAGCAGGGGCAGAGACGCAAACACATGAGACCCACATTTGAACTGCAGATGCTCTGGTCTTCCTGGATGCAAATTACTTTATCCGGACTGAGGTGGTGAAGAGGGCTGTGCTTGTGATCCAGACACCCCGGCTCATGTCCTGCACAGCCCCACACTCCATGAGCCACCCATGACTTAAGTGGTTTTCCTCTCTTTTCTGTATCTTCTTCTTTTGTAGGGTTTTAATGGATAAAAACTTATATATATGATATACACTTATATATACACCTCTATTTATATATACACACACATGTATACTTATATATAGATACCCTTATATAGCATCCCTAGGAGTTATTTTCTCACAGCACATAATTGATTTCAAGATCATTTGTGAATATGGTAGTGTTATGTCAAGGTTGTCTACACTGTGTATAAATGTGTCTTCTTTTCTTGGGCTATAATATGGATACACATACATATGCATATATATAGAAAATGTATGTGTACGTTACATATATACATAAATATGTGTATATACATACACATATATTTTTATATATGCATGTACATATATACACTGATAAAATATATACTGATATATACCTATATACCTATATATATATACACACATATATATATACATACACACACCTATGTGGAAGCCAAAAGCCCCACAGCAAAAGAGTCTGTCTACCTCCCCTGGAGGAAATGCCCTTAGGCACTCCCTCTTTATCGTGGTTACTGTAAAATTACTCCCAACATGCCTCCCTGTTCTATGTTAATTGGTTGTACCCTATTGGCCCTTCCCCCCTCGTACTGCCCTGTGCCCTCAGACAATTCGCTGATGCTCTACCCCGCTCCCCTGGCTTTCCTCTATCAACCCTGCTCCCTCAGAGCCCTTGAGCCAGTTCGTCCCTGGACCCCTTCAAGGAAAGAAGAACAAAGGTTCACCCTGGATCACCACACGCGGCTCCCGTCTCTTCCTCCTGTGCCGGCTGAAGCGGAGAACTCCTAAAGGAGCTGAAATCACTCTCCTCCTGGGAGTGAGCTAGGAGGACGTGCCTGTGCCTTGAGGATGTCCTCCCCAGGACGCTTCTTCAGAAGGTCACGGCACTTCACCACCACCCCGAAGCGCTCTGCAACAGCTGGTGCCTGAACAGGGACCCTCTTTCCGGGGTTCCTGGAGAAGCGTCTCCTGCAGCCTTGGCTGCAGGAATCAAGCCTCTCTCAGGTAGTTGGCTCCCCAAGGAAGGCTCTTCACGCTTAAGTGAGAGCCATCTGTGAGGTGACTGGGACCTTCATTGGAACACCTCAGAAGACAGGTCGATGGCCCGATGACCCCCCAGCAGTGTTGCTTTGGCCCAGTGGGCTTCGGTTTGCCCAAAGAAAAGCAAGTGAGTTTTAAATTTTGGGGCCTTTTCCTTTCAGTTCCTCCTTTTACTGCTGGGTGGGAAATAGGAGATTTGAGGATGGGAAACAAATTGAGCTGTCCTAAGCTCAGCCCTCCTCAAAGAGACATATACTACCAAGTTGTGGGTACCCTTTTGGTGGGAGATTTTAGGTTTTCTAAGGCGAATCTTAAGAGGTTTATCCATTCAGTTTTCAAACATTTTCTCAATACAGATTGGGATTCTTTTAGTTTAAACTCATTTTGGGATGACGTGGGAAAAAAGTTGTATAGTGTTCAGGCTGGTGGGGTCCTTTCTGTTGCTAAGTTTTTGCCTTTGTTTCATATTATCATAAAAGCCTTTGAGTTACTCAGGAATGGTTTGGGTAAAGTTTCGGGCCCCCTGTTGCAAACCCATTTCTTTCTCTCCTCTCCCCGTGCTCCTGAACCCTCTTCTCTGTCTGAGGGGCGATTGGCGGGTGGTAGTCCCTAGAACATGCAGGGCTGCCTCCGTCTCCCTGACACCCCCAATTCCCTGTCTCCCCTTGCCAGAGTGGCACTGGCCATGCTGCTCTGGACTGGTCTCTCAACCTCTTACCCATACCCACCTACCCGGTTCCTATGTCAGTTCATGCTCACAAAGTGGCGCCGGCAACGAGGCCAGCCCTGCCATTTTGCCTCCTTCTTATCCAAGTTTTCCCATCCTTGCACCTCAAAATGGCCGCTTCCCTGCCATTCCTCCACTGTTCCCGCATCTATTGCGCCTGGCTCCTCCCCCTTCCATGCGTCGATGGGTGTAACCGTGTCGGGACCCTCCCTCTCCACCAGGAAACCCCTCCCTGTTGCAGACCCCATCCATGCCCCCTCTGCAGTTGACCCCTCCCCCGTGGCCCAGCCCTCTTCCAGTTCCCATGACACCGGGATGGGAAGTGGCCCTGACGGGGACCGGAAGGAGGCCATCTTGGCCTCTAGTGCCACCCACCACCTGGCATCTCTGGTACACCTGAAAAGGTCTCGCCCCATCATCAAGCGCCCTCCATCCTCTTTGGAGGATGAGAGTAGCGATTCCTCCAACTCAGACTCACACCCTAGGATTGCTAGGTGAAGACCCAAAGGGAGGTTACCCAGGAGGGAGACTGGGAACTGGCTGATAAGATCACAGCCTTCCCAGTCATCCACAAGAAGGGGGAAAGGGCAACATCATTCACCCTGTGGGAGCCTCTCCCCTATGGGGAGCTTAAAGGTCTCTGTAAGGTGGCCAAGGAGCATGGCTGGAGTTCGTATTACTCTAAAAATCTTTTGGAAGCCACCTTCTCTGCGCATGTTCTTAGTCCACATGACATCAAAAATATAGTGCACTGTGTCCTTACACCCGCCGAGTGCATGCTATGGGACAGGCGCTGGAAGAAACATCTCATAACGTTATCTGATGCCTATTCTAAAGATCCCAACAAACAAATTTCTCTGTGGCACAACTAGCTGGAGAGGGGAACTTCCAAAACCCACAGATCAGGCACAGATTTTGCCAGAAATGACTTTGCAGGACATTGCCACTGCAGCAAAAATAGCTCTGCTCCTCACCCCTGACAATTCCCTTCCTACACAGAACTTTGCTAACATCAAACAAGGGGCAAAAGAGTCTTTTATAGAGTTTGTGGATCTGCTAAAAATCGCACTTGAAAAACAAATTGAGAGCTCTGAGGGGTGAAAAGAAGTACTAAACAAAATTGCATGGCAAATGCCAATTCCAAGTGCAAGGCCATCTTAAGATCCTTACCACTAGACGCTGAGCCCACCATTGTGCAGATGGTTGAAGCCTGCACCAAACATGCTTCTACTGAAAACACTGTAGCACAGGCTATAGCGAAGGGAATTGTAGATGGGGTGGCGGGAGCGTTCGCAGTGGTAACCGCAAAAGACAACCAAAAATGCTTTTGCTGTGGTGAATCTGGACACTTTCTAAAGACTGTCCTGAAAGAGTGACCGTTCAAGACTGTCGCCCATGGCCCCAAAAGCAGTCACCTCACCAGCAGCTTCCGGGAAACTTCCAGCGAAGTGCGGAATGGCCCCACACTATGACATCAAATCAGAAGCTGTTTCACCTGGGAGGATTGGTTGTCTGCTCTGAAGATTCCACCACACATCCAGACGACCATCCATACGGAGTGATTCAGGTGGGAACCTGGCGTCAGCTGGTGAGCACACTGACCATCCACTTTGTGGATGAATGTGTTTTTTGGATACCAACAGGGAAATATGGACCACTGGATGGTCCCAGAGACATTTTAATTATCGGTGACTCTGTAAATGGACTAGACAACCTCCATGTCCTCCCCGAGGTACAGACTGTGGGCCCCAAGGATGAAATCCTCACTTCTGTCAGCTGCACTGAGCCTCCCTTTGAACTGTACCAAGGGACCCCTATCACACAAGTCTTCCTATTGCCAATAGACTATACAGAACAGGTTCCAATTAATCCAATGATCAAACCAATAGCTGATGTAACATCTTTTGTAAAGGGGAAAAGGTCCTCCACCCAGGGATGATAGACACTGGAGCGGATGGCACCATCACTGCTTGCTCTGAGTGGCCATCGAACTGGGAACTGCAGCCTGTGGCAGGAATGATTTCAGGGATTGGAGGGGTCGCAGTGTCAATGTGCAGTAAGTGTAATATCATAGTGGAAGGTCCTGAGGGTAAAATGGTGACCATCCGGCCGTATGTAGTGAGGGTGCCTATCACCCTCTGGGGTAGGGACCTCTTATCTCAATGGGGAGCTTCCATTCGCATCCCTAGTAGGGATTTTTAGTGGCGGCCACTGTCCAGCAGCGTGCAACAACTACAACCCCTTGGCTCACCTGGAAACGAGACCATGTGGGTTGACCAATGGCGTGCTTTGGAAGCCCTCGTGGAGGAGCAGCTTTCAAAGGCCCACATATTCGAGACCACCAGCCCTTTGAACTCCCCTATCTTTGTTCTCAAAAAGCCTGGCAAGGGCCGGTGGAGGATTCTCCATGACCTCAGAAAGATCAATGAGGTCATTGAAGGTATGAGTCCCCTGCAACCTGGTTTGTCCTCTCCATCAGTGTTGCCTTGGGACTGGAAACTAGCTATCATAGACATAAAAGACTGCTTTTTAAACATTCCCCTCCATCCCCAAGATGCCCCGAGGTTTGTGTTTTCTGTGCCTTCTCCCAACAGGCAAGCCCCTTTAAAACGTTACCACTGGTTTGTCATGCCTCAGGGCATGAAATATTCAATGATATGCCAGTGGTACGTGTTTTGAATCCACTAGACTGAAATGTATGGCTACTCTGTTATGAGCGATTGGAGAGACAAGGAACATTCTGAGTTGTGATCAGAAGCCAAATTTATTGAGTATACAAGGTGCTTACACAGGGTTTTGCTTGTATGGCACTTATATAGGGTTCTCATTTTGGCAACAATTTCCCATTGGTTACACATTGTTCATGACATAACATTACCTGATAACATTATCTTATCACAAAGTTTCACAACATGTTTCTTGGTGACTTCTTGCCCAGGGAGCATTTATCTGTGTCTTTCTCTCCCATGGTTTCTGCTCAATAAGGTCTAAGATGCCAGGCCCCTTTATCAGTTCCATTGTACTCTGTTTTATTCACCATACTTTGTACCGGGTGTTGCAGGAAGATTGCCTTTGTCTGATGGGATTTTATCTCCTATGCAAATAGTTTTAGTTCTGTAAAGGTAAAATTTGGAGTCTAAGTCTTCCCATACTAGGGTAAGACCACACATGTAAGAAGGAAGGAAATGATGAAGATGCTCTTTCCCATTCTGTAGCCAAGGAATCTAAGAAATATATGCTAAATTCAATGACTTATGACTTGTTTTCCAGGAATCAGTTTGCCAGGAATTCTCACTTTTGTCAGCAATGGAAGTCCCAGATACAGACTCCAGGAAAATTGGTCAGAAAAAGACACATTTGTTTCTTTGGCTTTTACTATTCACGGTGCTGTGGTTAGACCAAGCAACTTAAAACGTAGGCAGGAACCTCCTTTGCCACAAGTACAGTGTAGAAAAAACAGGAAAGGATTCATTCAGGGACCAATAGTTAGCTTCCAGAAGATCAGGAACAGTTTGGGTCCTGCATGCCCACCACACCCACATCACCTTAAGGAATATTGCTGGCACAGGTCTTGGAGGAAAAACTGTCTAAGCATCGGGGATGAAAAGGTCAAGGCAGTGACACAGCTGTGTGCAAATCAGAAAGGGAAAATCGGGTCTTCCTACACTGCAGGGAGATCTTACCTGCTAGCAGTAGGGCACACAGGAGAGTTTCAGCTGAAACACACACCCATGAATCGCAGATATGCTGAAAATATTGATAATTCCTTCTCAAAAATAAGTGAGTATAGACTGGTTTAACATTGCCCCTGTTACATGTAATACCAGGACACTAGTGAAAAAAATATATTCACATAAAGCATATTTCACTTTCAGAACTGTCTGTTCTTTCACTTGAACTGGTAAGTATTCACCAGTAGGAAAAACACTAGAATTGTATTTTCAAAGTGGTAACAATTGTGATTCAAAAGTTACAATGCCGTGTAGGGAAAAAAGAAAGATATGGAACAATAGTACTTCAAGTGATCAGGCCTATATGAGTTATGTTCTTTATAAATTCTTTTTAAAGGGGAAAGAAGTCATTTTTAGAAAAAAATCTTAATCTAAAACCATATACCACAATTTTAAAGATCTTTCTTCCTGAAAATTAAATGAATAATCTTTTCAGTTGTTAATTTTTAAATCAATTGTTGGCCCAAACACTGAAATGTAATATCCATTATTTACCATGTGGTGTTTGTAACTGACATTAAATTTTACCAGTAGCGTAGAAAGTTGGGGAAGAGTCATGCTGCCAGACACAAGATAAGCACATTTCTTTTTAAGTTTCACTATCCTTAAAACACAGCTAAGGGTAACTTCTCATTCTTAGCCACAGACTACTGTGGAAAAGTCAACGTAACCATAACTATAGCACAGGTGTGACTAAACATTCCGATGGACAATCCACTTTTCAACCACCTGCTTCCTCATCTCCAGCAGGCCACAGGATTCCTGTGTGTCTCATGACTCACAGAGATTACAAAGGAGCCCTAAAAAAGAGGCTTTTCTTGATGAAGCAACACATAGACAGACGTGTGAAATAAGGGCCATGAAAGATGAAGATGTCCCTTCTTTTCTGAACTCCTTTCTTCTCCTTTTGGCCTATTCATTAGAAATTTCGTTGTGATTTAGTTGCTGGGATAATTTTTGTGAGGTTTGTTGCAACGTGTTTAAAGAAAGACAAACACCATCCTACTGAGGTGGAGAATTCCTAATTCAGGTTCTGTTTTAAGCTATTTAAGATAAAATGGAAAGAGATTTTCTAGGTAGTGGGTTTCAATTTTTCTGAGAAGGACAGTACACAGAGGAAAAGATGACAGGGCACCTTGAAAACACTCACTCCAAAAGACTACTCCAGAACGTGATGAGACCAACAATCCTTGTGTCAGCATGTCACCCACAGGGCAGTGACTGAAGTGACAGGGCTGGGCTCCTCACAAAGGGACCAGGAAGCAGGGCAAGAGAAGGCAGTGTCAGCCAGAACTCAAGACAAACTGGAAAATATCCACTGTGTGTGTGGGATGAGCTTCTACCATACCACCAAACACACTCGCATGAGCCCTCATGGTTAAACCATGTAAAGACATAAAAAAGGGGCAGGAACTAAAAGAGATGGAAGAAATAAGTCTATTTTTTCCTGTTCTGAAAACTGTTTCCAGATCAAGAGAGAATTTAAAATAAAAAGAACAAGTGACACTAAGCAGATCATTCCAAGTGATTTTACATTTTAACTCTCCCCTGATTGTGGAAAAAAGAGAATAAATTATTAGTGAGGAATGAAAAAATGCAAATCCTCTTGGTGAATCCTCCTCAGCGTGAGTTCACTATCACTGTAAGCGATTAATCTCTTGCGTAAAGCAACATCCTTCCAGGCAGCAGGACTTTAGCTCTGATGACAATGCTGACCAAATTGCTGCCCCCTCCTGTTGCTGCTTCTGTCTCCAAAGAATGAGAAATGTGCCAAAGCTGCTGAAGACGGGCAGAGACAGTGAGAAAGAACCAGCCAGTTGGCTGGAAAAGGGGCAAAACCAGTCTTCAATTCTGCCTGTTCATTTCCCCTTCTCCCATTTGACCTTGTCTGCTTTCAAGTGGGGAACTCTGCAACCCCAACCAAAACAGTGAAGTTACTCAATCGAACATCTTTTTCCTCTCTTCAGCTATGCAGAATACGGAGTGATTTTGCTTTCACCGGACAAAGAAGACGAAGAGTTTCCCATGGGATTCCTCAATTCGGACCCGTTTCTGAAAGTTCCTGCGCTCGCCTTGAGGGTTTGCAAAGGCAGAAGGATGATTGCAGGCAGGGAAAGAAAGAGAGAAAGGGTTTGGAGCTGGCGCCGCGGTGCCCTGCGGTGCCCGGCCAGCCCCGGGAGCCGCCCCGCCCGCGCTGGGCCCGCAGCCCCGGCTCTGCCGCGCTCGGCCCCGCCAAGTCCGGCCCGCGCGGGGCCGCGAGCGGGGCCGAGCGCAGCGCCCCCCTCAGGCCGCGCGCCGCCGGCGCAGCCGTGCCCGTTGAGCCGCGGCCGTTGTGGCGACACTCGGCGATCGGCGCGATGGCGGAGCGGTCGCTGCCCGCCGGCCTCAACGCCAGCACCTTCCCCGCCAAGCTCTGGCGCCTGGTGAACAACCCCCGCGTCCGCTCCTTGCGCTGGGACAGCCGGGGCCAGGGGCTGCTCATCGACCGCTCCCTCTTCGAGCGGGAGCTGCTCAGCTCGGGCAGTGCCCACGTGGATGCCGGCGACGGGGCGGGGCCAGCCCCGGAGTCCTTCCAAGCCACGCGTTTCGGCAGCTTCGTGCGCCAGCTCAACCTCTACGGCTTCCAAAAGGTGCCGGGCTGGCTTGGCTCAGCTGTGCCGGGCGATTGCGGGGAATGGCTCCACTTCAGGAACCCCAACTTTCGCCGCGACCGTCCCGACTTGCTGCTCCGCATCCAGCGCCTGACCAGGGCCAACAGGCAGCGGCTGGCGGCGGGGCTGGAGGTGCGCGGCCGCCAGCCCAGCCGCTTCCAGCGGCTCCCCACGGAGCGGCCACTGCCCGCCTTCTCTGCCGGGCAGCCGCCCAGAGCCGGTGAGACGGGCTGGGAGCTGCGGGTGCGAAGGGTGCCGTGGGCTGTGGCCGTGGGCACTGCCCGGCGGGGCAGGAGCGGGCCCTGCCCGTGCTGGGGCTGCTCAGCGCAGCTGCCCCGGCCGGCACAGGGGCTGTCCTTGGGCAAGGCAGCTGTGCCGGCAGGGCCCGGAGCTGTGCTGCCTGTGCCGGGGGCTGCGGGACGGTCCCGCCGCGGCTGCGCTCACCGCACGCTGGCCCGCTCGGCCTGCAGCTCGCCCAGCCCTGCGCCGTGGCTGGTGCTGCTCCTTGCCCGGCCCTGGGATGCTTGGGGAGGTCTCCGTGACTGCGTGAGGGCTCGGTCATGGTCAGGCCCAGCGGCAGGGAGCCTCCTGGCCCTGGGGCAGAGGGAAAGAGCGGGCTGGTTTCTGGCAGTTGCTTTCTGCCAAGGAATATCGGCAGGACGGTTTTCCCAGGCAGTTTAACGAATAGGGGAGAGCTCCGTAGACAAGGAACTGGGTGTTGAATAGCGCCTGAACATGTTTGTTTTTTTCTTTTATTCTTTCTCACCCTGCTTGGGAGGATGGGAGCTTTTGTCTTCCCTGACAGAAGTCCACTTTCTGCCAAGGGAAATACATGCAAAGACCAATAGTGACCCAGCTTTTCCTTTGCTTCCTTTCTTTTTCCCTCACTGCTGCACAGCTCCCTCATGCCAAAACCTTGCTGCTGCCTCACCTGCCGGGTCAGAGATGCTTCCAGGCCCTTCCACGCAAGCTGCAGGTCCTCAAAAGCCTGAGGTTTTCTTTGCATCTCCCAAGAAAGCGTTTGCTACATCTGGACTTCTTGGAGTTTCAGTAGACGAGCCAGGCACACGCAAATTTCAAGTCCAGCCTGAGCTCATCATTCCGCTGGTTCACATGGACCTTAAATGCCACCCTGAGCTCATCGTTCCACTGGTTCCTGTAGAGCATCACAGCACTTCTGTGGCCTCTCCAGTGAGCAGCAGCTGCACATCCTCAGAGCAGCACATCCCAGCCAATGACCCATCAGGTAGGGAAAGAGTTTCTACCCTTGCTTTTCAAATGGGACCTGGAAAGTGACCCTTGGCAGTGCTCTGACATAGATAGATCATGGGTGGATCTCAAGTGAGAATCAGGTAGAAAGTGTCAAGTCACCTAGGAAGAGGGACCTTGAAAACAGAAAGATTCTCTGTCTTCTTTTCCTGTCCTTGCTGCAGATTTGGAGGGTATTCTGGGCATTTTCCAGACAGCCTCTCTGCTGAAGTGCAAGGGCAAAGTGAAAAATATTGCCTGACAAGTGGTCAGTGTTAGGTGAATTCCCCTCTTTCTCTGAATGAAGCCAAACTAGGACAGTGATAGGATATTGCAGATGTTTAAGACTGACTGCCCTGCAAATCAAGCTGTGCCATTAAAATGAGCTCTGTGTGTCCCCTGAGCAGCTGCACCTGCAGAGTATGGCCTCACCCACAAGGTTGCTTTTTAGAATAAACTCAGTTTAATTCCAGCAGGTGTGCCTGAAGATCTGGGCTCTTCTGTGGTCTTTTGTGATGAGAAACTCAAGAAGCCAAATCCCAAAGCTGCTCAGAAGATGCAGAAGGCTCTGATTATGAAGTGTTTATATGTGTGTGTTTATATCAGTTTTACAATCTATAATCTATGTACACATCCATTAGAATAAATTTTTAAGGGGAAGAACTCACTCTTCCAATTCCCTGTAAAGTTTGAATATGTTTCTGGAATTGAGGTTGCTGTGTACTTCCTGGGATGTTTGATCCAAGGCAGCATAGAGCTCTGTGTCTCAGAGCTACATTCTCAAGCCTGACCAATGTGTTTGAATACTTGCAGCCACTTCAGCTCCCAGTGCTCCAGCTGGCTGGGCTGGTTATGCACCATGGACAGCCCCCAGGTGGCTCTGGAATACTCCTGGGGAAGAGGAATTGCCACCACTGGATCTAGACATGGTGCTTGAGACACTGGAGGAGATGCTTTCATCCTCCCCATCTAAAAGGTCTCCCTCTGCTCAGGTAACTCCACTGAACAGGGATGAAAGGGGCTGGACTGAGAGCTTTTGAATGTTGTCACTTGGCTGAGAAGCAAAGGCTTCTTGAATTCCGTTATGAATGGACAGGGAAGGATTTCCTTGGTAAAGTAAGATTTCCTTAAGAAAGTCTCCCCCCTCAGTGAGGATGAGAGGTGTGAGCCTGTATTGTTGGCCAAGTCTGGATGTCTGTTTTCCTGGCTAGAATCCCTCTTGCAAGGGCATTTGTGGTGAGGAAGTGGAAGCTTTGTGCATTCTACCAGGCTTTGTTTGATGGGAAAGAAGAGAAGAATGTTTGGAGAATGCCACTGAAGGCAAAGTGTCCTGATGGGGAGGGGCATGCAAGAGGTGTCTCTGTTCCAGCAGCAAATGTGGGCTCTGCCTCAGGCCAAGGCAAAGCAAGGTCTGGGCTTCACGGAGTAATCTTTGGGTTTCTTTCTTTCTGGTTTTCTTTTCAGGACAATATTAATGTTGCCCCTGAGTCTTCAGGAGGGGAACCTGTGAATAAGGCCGGAACAGAGGGAGCTTTGCCTGGCACTGAGAACTGCGGGAACAGTTCCCAGGAACCTGAGGAGCTTGGTAAGGACAGAGCCCACATTGGTTTAGAGAGGTGTGAGATGGCTGCTCTGAGCCTGCCTCTGACAGGAAGGGAGATCAGAAGAGTTGAGTTCTTGTCTGCAGGGTTGGTGCTGCCTTGTGCCTTTAGTTCAAATCCTGCACTGACACAACCTCCCAGAGCCCTGCCCTCCACGCTTCTCCAGAGGCTCTGACACGGAGCCCTCTGCTGTGGCAAAAGAGCAGGGAATAAACCTGACCTTGTGGGAGTTGTGTCAGCAACCTGTGTTTCAGTTTTGTGCTGAAGTCCATGGATAATTTTGCTGCAGGGTGGCAGTGCTCTGGAGGCAACACTGAGTGACTCTTGAAGAAAGAGAGAAAAACCCCATTAAAAAGTCAGTGTAGAAGTCTGAGCTTTTTGTCTACAAGCACTAAATCAAAGTAGTAACAGTCTGCTGATAGCTATAGTGAGTTCCTTTAAAAATATAAGTAGCAGAAGCTGTGAGACTAAACAAATCATTAGTCATAAATCTAGTAGCTCAAGGAAAAATTTAAATTACCCCAAAGTAGCGAGAGCTAACAGGAGAGAGAGAGCACTTTAGGCTGGTGCAGCTTGCAGGCCTCGTAGGGAGCTCTTTTCCTCCCAGCTCTTCATCCCAGAGCTGGTGGTTGTGTTGGAGGAGCTGTTGCTCACTGCAGAGGGCAGTTTGTAGATGGCAGGGAACAGTGCTAGTTCATAACTCAGCTCACAGCACCCTTCAGCTTCAGTGAGGACTGAGGCCTCTCTGTCAGCACAGAGAAGGAACAAGGTTGGGCTTCTTTGTGGGAGCTGAGACTGTCTGTTTCAAGCTCTCGTGGGTGCCATTTGCACTGCGAATGCTGTGAGTTTATTGGGATACTTCAAAACTTCAGAAGTTCTGGAAGCTTGGAAGGATTCCAGCTCTTTAAAAGAGCAGGCCTGAAATTCCCAAGTGAGAGTCCACCTTCCCAGCTATCTTTTTCAGTGTTTGATAGAAGGACAGTTACTTCCAAAGGGAAAGATGCACGGAGGCCAATATTGACTCTGTTCCCTTTGCTTCCCAGATATCCATCTGATCTACCTTGCCAGGAGGGCTGCCCTGCGTGCGAAGGGAAAGCCGAGGGAGAGCCTGTGACCATCGGGCAGGTGGAATCATTCTGCTTATAGATATATTTAGAGATTTCTATAGTTATATTTATATATCCATATAGTTAGTTTTATACATTGGTAGTTGTGTTTAAATGTGCCTATATTTATACATTTATATAGTTAAATCTATATATATAATTATAGATGTGATAAAATTATATTTATATGTAGTTGTATTTATAGATTTTCAGATTTACATATATATATGTGTAGGGTAATATTAATTTATATGTTACTATTTTATTAATTATTAGTAATACAGTTTATTAATTATTAATCAGTTATATTTATAGAATGTGCGTATTTATTTAGTTAGAGGTATATGGACGTTTAGATACATAGGTTGAGCTATGTAGGCCTAGGCTGCATTTTTAAGCTCTTTCCTCCTCGGATGCCTTTTTCACCTCTTGCTTTTCCCCTGTGCTCCCTCTGTCCCCTCTCCCTGTGCTGTGTCCGAGCTGGCGGCCGGAGCGGAGCAGCAGTTCCAGCCCCGGGTGTCCCTGGAGCGCTGGGAGCTGCCGGTGGCCCCAGGCACTGTCCCCTGAGGAGCTGCTGAGGGACGGTGAGACTGAGGGCGCTGAGGAGGTGGTGACACTGAAGGGACGGTGACCTTGAGGTGCTGGTGGGGCTGGGGGTGTGGGGCAGCACAGGGCGATGGTGGCACTGAGGTGACAGGGAAGTGGCACAGGCTGAGGGGGGTGGTGGGTCTAAGGGGATGGGATGGGTCAGAAGGGACTGAGGGGGGTGAGAGGACTGCGGGACTCTGAAGAAACTGAAGGGGACTCGGGGTTTGCCGAGAGCATGGCGGGGCTGAGGGGATGGAGGGAGCCAGCAGGGAGCACAGAGGGGTGCGGGACTGCAGCTCTGCCAGGCCTTGGGACCAATTGCTGAGCCTCCATTTTTGCCACAGCTGCACTGAAGACTTTGAGGACAGCAGGAGGACTGACAGGAGCCAGCAGGGAGAAGCTGAAGGCCACGAACAAGAGCAGTGAGCAGGGAGCTGCTGCTGGCAGGCGAGAGCCGGGGTGAGGCCACAGGGCCGGTGAGGCAGGCTGGGGGTGAGGGTGCCGTGGGCTGTGGCCGTGGGCACTGCCCGGCGGGGCAGGAGCGGGCCCTGCCCGTGCTGGGGCTGCTCAGCGCAGCTGCCCCGGCCGGCACAGGGGCTGTCCTTGGGCAAGGCAGCTGTGCCGGCAGGGCCCGGGAGCTGTGCTGCCTGTGCCAGGGGCTGCGGGACGGTCCCGCTGCGGCTGCCTCACCACACCCTGGCCCGCTCGGCCTGCTTTTTCTTTGCAGCCCTCCTGGGGAGGCGCTGAGACTTTCTCTTCCCTGATGGAAGTGCAGGTGCTGCCAAGGGACAGGCCCTGATCCTAACTCAGTGTTCCCTTTGCTTCGCAGATGTCCCATCTGCTGTCCCTGTCCAGGAGAGCTGCTCTGCGTGGGACAAAGAGACCGAGGGACAGACTTTGAAGATGGAGCTGTTGGAATGCGATTTTCAGCCTAGAGTTCTCTTTAAAGATATATGGACTTGGACATAGAGAGAGATAATTATCTGGATTATATGGATATGTGGGTTGCTATTTATATAGGAATATTTCCATGTGTCTGTTATATTCATGGATGTGCTATGTATATACGTGTACATATATACATATATGTGTGTAATTACATATATGTGTATATGTGTATCTAATTATACATACAACATGTATGTTGTTATATCTAACTTTAGTTCTATTTCCTAGATTTTCAATTGTGTAGGTATCTATTTGTATTGATGCAGTTATAGGTATATGACTCTTTAAATGGATATATTGGTGTTTGCATAGGTATATAGGTTCTATTTATATATTTTTATATCTATATTGATCTATTTCTATGTGTAACTGTATTTACATATGTGTGGAGATGTATAGCTGTATATTTGTATTGATGCATTTTAAGTATATGACTCTTTAAATAAGTATATTGGTATTTGTATAAGTATGTACTATTTTCATATGTACATTGATCTATTTTTATGTTTAACTATATTTACATATGTGTGGAGATGTATAGCTGTATATTTGTATTGATGCAGTTGGGTGGATATTTAGATTGATTTGTATATTGATAGGTTTGGTTTATATATCTACTTGCATATAGTATGTAATATGTAATGTTTAATCTATATTTACACCTGTAGATTTTTATAGTTATATATGTATTTATATATATGTGCATACATATGTATTTAATTCTATTTAAACATGTGTGGAGTAGTACAGCTGTATAACTTTATCTGTTGAGTTCTTAGTGTGTAGGGCTGTTTAGAGAGGGAATGCATATTTTCATGTTTCTATATGGGCTGTAGCTTGTAGTAATATGTAATAAATTAAATTGTTAAACACCTAATTGATCTTTGTGTATAGTGAGTTGTTGAAGAGTTTGGCAATAAATTAAGTTTTTGTTAACTGAAGTTGATATTTGTATATTTTTGCATAGCATTGTTGTACTAATGTAATAAATTCCTTTTTTTAACCTTAACTGAGATTTGTATAGTTCTGTATTGTCAGCACGGTGTAGCAATTTGTAATAAATGACATTTTTCAACTGAAATCGATTCTTCTGTATTTGTCGATCGGCAGTGCGGCTGTCGCAATCTGCAAGAAATGGCATTTGTCAGCTGAGATGGGTGTTGTGTGATTGGTGCTATCCAGACCAATGAGCAGATGTACAGGTGATGATGCTGGAGGATTTTGGCCATGAAAATCTCCAGCCATGCCCAGCACATGCCCCACGTGCACTCAGGCTGGGCAAGGAAAGTGCAGATTGGGGATGGCAGCAGAGCCACATGTTCTCTAAGAACTCCCTGCAAACCCTGTTGAGAAAAGTCCGGGACTCCACTGAGCGTAGAACTCCTGCTCTGGGGATTTTCAGATCATACAGTTGATGTTTCGTTCTTTATATACACATACACATATATATATATATATGTAGGCAGTACTTAGTGAGCTGGAACATACTTGATTGTGGGAAGTGAAATGGATATTTCTTGATCTACAGAGTCAGCAGAGTTGTACCATTCTGGAGCCATCCTGGAACTGAAATTGGTCATGGTATATCAGCATCGCAGTTGTAACAGTCTGTAATAAATTTCCCTTTGAAACTGACATTGGCTTTGGGGCACTTCTCCTTTCCATGATGAGTGACCACATCAATGTTTGTCCTTATTTCTTCACTGATCCTTAAGTTTTGGTGAGTTTATGACAGGCTATGGCACCCAATTCCTGCCAGGTCTGTCCCTCTGTGGGTAATAGAACCTGTCAGGTTATTTGTCTGTGAGTTGTGGTCCATCTCTAGAACCCCCTCAGGCAGCATCCTTGCTGGGAAGAGGAGGGGAAAAATGTCAGGGGATTACGACATTTATTCTCTTTTCACATATTTGCACTAAGCTGCAGCCTAAACTTAGTAAGGAAAAGGATAGGTTTTCTTCAGTCAAGCAGCATGGAATAAAATGGTGTAGGAATAGCCACAAACTAAGCTGTAGGAACAGCTCGATCTTGGTTTTAACAGGACATTGGGTACAAGAAAACACCACAATCTTGATGATTCACCTCTTAGGTAAAACCAAAATGGTTCATCATGTAAAACTCCCTGGTGATGGAAATAACCAATGTCCCTGGGCTGGGGCAGAAGCCCGGGAGTCAAAGGCTTGGAACAAGAGACCTGGCAAAGCCAGCACAAGGTGCAGCAGGCATTTGGCTCAAGGCAAGAGGGAGCTTGTAGTGCCAGCACTGGAAGGGACGGCAGGCAGAGGAGCTGGGCGGCGGCAGGGAGCAGCTCCTGCTGGCACTGCAGGGAAGCACTGGCAGTAGGCAGGAGGAGCGGGCACATTGCTGATGGACAGGGGAGCTGTTCCTGAGCCGACAACGGGACCCCTCCTGTACTGCAGCTACAGCTCAGCTCCCTGTCCTGCAGCCTCTGCTTGGCTTTTGGAGCTCAAACCCACTGCGCAGAGCAGACCCGATTATCAATATTATCAATTATAAGACTTCAGAACTTGTTGCCCCACTGCTAATACTGTTTTTTAAATTTCCTAGATTATCTCTGCATTAAGTACCCTCTGTGTTTCAAAAGGAAGTGCTCAACATTTAGAACCATGCATTTTCTCCTTTAGCAGATTTATAGAACATTCATTCATCTCCGTGAAGAAAGGGTAAACTTAAGAAAGGTAATTGTTTTACAACAGCATGGTTCCACAGAACTTTATTTCAAACTATTTTCTAAGGTACCTATACTATAAAGACACTTTGCTAAAAAGATTAAGGGTGAGAATTGCAGGGCTGGTTTAAAATTTAATCTAAAATCTATTTCATTCTGTGCAATATTTCTATTAAATCTGATTGATGTCCAGGAATCAAAATCTAGATTTCTCTCTTGTTCTCTGTTTTCCTAGTAAACAAGACATGTGTATACATTTGATTTTGACTTTAATGTCAGTAATCCACTGGACTAATTGATACTTTGGAACTTCTTTATCATTTATAGCTACCCATGGTTCTAAGGAACAGAAAGGTTAAAGGAAGGGAAGAGAGCAAATCTTTTAAAGAAATCACCTGATAGTTATTTTACATTACTTTGTAAACCCTTGGTTAAATACACTATTATCTAAAAATAACGTATGTATGTACAGGTATGAAGTATCAGCTGAATAAATGCTCTACATAAACAAGTTCTCATCTACATTTTTTGCTAGCCTCATGTTTTGTTCTTAGTAAAATCAGGAAGAGAAATACTACTGTTCTTTCAAAAATTAATTGGTTAAAAAATTGACAAGTTTGAAGTTTGATTTAGGAGCCTACAAACAATAATTTTAATTGTTGCCAAAGAAGAACAAAATTGACGTGTCATCTGTGGTAAACAATAGATATTATTAACAGAAGGGTTGCACAAAATATCTGTAAGATATTGTATAGCAATTAACGTGAAGACCTCTAAATGATGGATATAAGAGACACTGATCCTGAAGATGAAAAAATCATTTGATAACAATAAAAAGAGCTTATCTAACTCATCTTAGTTATACTTAAAATGTGTTTTATATGGATTAGATTTATAGTGATTGAAAACTCATCACTTTTTTTATGCTGCTGAATAATTAATGCTGATTATTTTAGTATCAGCCCACAGATTTAAACGATAAATACATTGCTACAGCATGCAGTATTGAACCAATATCACTTGATTTGTCACTGAAGTATCAGAGAGTGTTGTGAATGACATAGATTGCCATTGTAAGGTATTCCCAGGAGCTCTTTAACATTTAAAGTATACATAGGTGTGATTTGCTGTCTGTCAGCAGATTTGCTGAGAGCAAAACAAATCTCTGAATATCCACGGTTATAAAACAGAAAATGGGCCAGCAGAAAAAGCCTGATTAACAGATACTGTAAGAAATCATAAAATGACAATTAAACAACATGATGCAGAATTATAAACACAAGTGGCCAGTATCATTGTACTCTGTTTTGAAAGGCAGAAAAAGTCAGTATATGACATAATTGATTATTGTACTCATTCACCTGGCAGTTGCTGAGGCAGCAGCAATGTAGTTCAATATTGAAGATTTGTTATTGTTTAGACCACATTATAAAATCTCTTGACTATCCATGTGCAGCATGATTTATTCTATCAGCAAATATTTGTGCTTTTGGTAATAGGACAGCGCAGCCATGGATTGTAAGAGACATTTTAGGTCACAGACTTTATGGTTTCCATCTAGGAAAACTAATAATGAAAAATCTTTCATCTTCATAACATTTTATTATTTTAAGCCATTTAAACCCAGAATAATTTTTACTTCAATTTTTGTCTTTGCTCTTGTGGGCTGCTCCAAGATTGTATATGAAGGGTTGTCAAGTCTGTGATAACCAGATATCTAGAATTTAGTTCCGTGGTCTCAGCACAGCCATCTGGAACCGTTTTACATGCAAAATGTCCATAAAGAGCTTACAGGTACAACACAAGAGCTGCAGAACACACATTCTCTTTTGGACAGGCAAATAAAAAATGGCATCTACCTTTAAAAATGCTATCAAACACCCTTAGGCAGCTACATGAAGTTTCTCTAGTAGGACTGCATGTTCTTTGCATTCCTTATTTCCCCAGGTAAAAAATGAGGTGTATTGGAGTTAGATAGTTAATAATTTAGGGTTGTACTTTAGTTTTCCCATGCCTCCAGGGGAGCTGGGTGTCCAAACTGCCTGTAGGGATGGTGGAGATCTCATGCTTGGTTCAGGTATTTTAAAGTGGGCATCTTGATCCATTTAATCTACCCAGGGGGATCTGTTGTGCCTCATTTGCTGCTCCAGAAGGAAACGGGTCTCCCATACACACCTGCACCCCTACAGACATGGGCTGCAGGGAGGTGTCTTGGGTACAGGAGATGAGCTGCTGAGGTTGAGGCTGAGATAAGCTGCTCATCTTGTTGATATATATATATATATATATATATATATATACACATATATATATATATATATAAATAAATCCAGCTCAGCTCTGACGCATAAGGGGCTGCAGGAGATACTGGGAGCTGTGGACATGCTCAGCTGGCACTTCTGCTGTTAGTTCCCAGGATAAATCAAAGAAACTTTGCTGAGGTCTCCATTGAAATTGATCTCCATTGATGTTCCACTGGTGGGAACACGGCTTCATGAAGGGCACTGACTTTAGGAGTCTGACTTTTGAAACAAATTAATCCCTTTGCTGAATCGCTGTGATATTTGGCATGTATGATTGATGACACTGAAACTTACATTAGGAGAGATTCATGTACGTATGTGACATAGCAATAAAAAAAACAAAAAAAACCCCCACAAATTCACTTTCTGACTCTTTACTGTGAGCTGTCAACTCTCTTTGTACCTACTTGTGTGACTGCTAGAAGAATAGAAAATTGCTTTCCCCAAAGCAAATTCAATTTGAAGAGCGATGTGAAATACCAAACTAAGACTTACAGAGAACAGAGGAATGGTTGTGATTTATAAGCATGTATCTCATTTTTATTGGAGAAAGCAGAGAGTGAGTACAAAGGATATGCTGATAAATTTAATGTTTTCTCTGTGATCTTTTCCCAAAGCATGCAGTTTCCAACCCACTGCAGTCAGCAAGAATCCTTTCACTGACCTGAACTGAACAATCTTTTGATCATAATATAAGGCACTTATGCATGAATATTTATGAAAGATGTGACAGCCAGTCTGCCATGTGACTGAGAGGCGGGACTTTAAAGGATGGGTGCAAAAAGCCATCCAAGGAAGAAGCCAAAGCTCGAGCAAAAAGAAGTCGGAGTTGAAGACAGAGCTGAAATCAGAGTTATAGTCATTGAAGTAATTGAAGTCACTGAAGTAATTTATTGTTCTCACAGTTCAGCCTTACATACTGGGTCAGCCCCAAGCAGTTATAGCTCTCAAAATAGGGTCACATCCCCAAGCCAGAATTTCCCCCCAGTTACAGAATTAGCCTATTGTTTGCATTACTTGGCAGCCTTACAAAACCACATAATTTCAAAAACCTGATAGCTGCACATGAAGCTCTTTCCTTTATGTCTGTGGTTTCTTATTCCATGGTCTGTACCCCACCAAGGCCAGAATATCTCAACCAACCGTGCTCTCTGTTCTGCATCCCACTGATTCTCCTATACCAGTGCTGTCTTTTTTACATTTATACTGGTTTTTCTACTCTTCCTTTCAGTCAGCGACTTGTCAGCACTCAGATTCATTCAGAAAAAACGTAACATGGTTTGATGCTATTTGATTCTGTCTGTATTTAATATCACTCTTTAGACAGTGTTAACTGTACTTCATGCTTTTCCTTACATTATTTGTACAGACTTACTTAAAAATAAATGTGAAAAAATGCATGAAAACTTGTACAACTTGAATTAAAAGTTACTGACTTGTAGCCATTAAGTGTATAAAATGGGTTAATATTTTTGTCTTGGTTTGAAAAGACAGGCATTTGCTAAGGAAAGGCGAGAACCCATTTCTTGAGATGCAGAGTGCAACTCCCTCCCTTCCAATTATTATAGTCTGGAATCAGAGGCTTTCAGGCAGAAGATATGGGGATAGGAATAACAGTTCTTTACTGAGATCTAACAAGGCAAACAGCAGAAACAACAACAGCTATAAAAACTGACAACAGAACAGAGCAGTGTAGCTCAGCTCCAGTCCCTTTTGGCCGCAGGCTCCCTCTCCCTGCGCTCAGTTCCCGGTGCTGGGGGCAGGGCAGGGCCCGCGCAGTCGCAGAGGGCTGGAGTGATGGCGGCGGCCCAGGGCTGAGAGGGATGGAGGAGAGACTCCCCCCTCACGGTGTCGGTCGTGGGGCTCGGCAGAGTGCCCGGGGGTAGCAGGATGAAGTGGGAAGGCAGCAGAGCGATGACTGACAGCAGGGAATGTGGCTCCTGGTGCTGGGATGGCGGGGAGGACGCTGGGTAGGAGCCCTGGCCGTCTTCCTCTGACTCCATGAGTGAGTGAGAGAGCGAGAGAGAGAGCCCAGGCCCCTGTCCCACTTTTCCTTTTCCAGTCTCCCCTTATTCCCCACTCCCTTGTGAGAGAAAACTATTGCTACTAAGGTGTAGCCACAAATACTTAGCATAACAATGGGGAAAATTCCACAGAGAGAAAAGGGAACAATTCAACCCCCAACAATTTGTAATCAGAGTTTATGTGTTTTTATTCTCAACTCTAAGCTAAGTTTCTTTTTGATCCATATATTGCTTCATTGCCTTCTCTGAAGTGCATCCTTCTCAGGTAGTGTCAGTTTTTCTTTCTCCCTGAGTCCTCTAGGCTAGCTCTGGATTGCGGGGGATGAGGATACCAACAAGGACAAAGGCAAAAGACCCAGGTAGGTTCTTTCTTCATGAGACCAAAGTCCCACTTCAATGTAGAACACTTCCAAGAGAAGAAGAGAGAGAGTATAGAACATGGTGGGAGGTTTTAAACCCTAGGGAAGTGCAGAAAAATCCTCGTCCTTCTACTCCTAGGTTTAGCTCAGTTTCAGGAGAAGGTCCTTGGATTTCTTCATGGACGCAGTGAAAGATAAAGGAGGCTCTTTTTCTAGGGATATGTTCCAAGATTTATTCTGGAGGGAATCCGGGGGAAAAAGAGAGAGAACACAGGAAACGGGCGAGTATTCAAACCTCGGGCAGGGAGAGGGGTTGGCTTCTGGCCAGAGAAGAGAGGTCAGAGGGAAAAGGGGAGGGGAAGGGGCTACACCATGAGAAAAACATTAAAGGGGGGTTTTAGAGAAAAACCTTAAAGGGGGGATTTTAGGGAAAAACCATTGAGTTACAACATCTCCCCATTTTTTGTTTAACAAGGTTGAAAGAAAGTTATTGGGTTCATTTTGATTCGGAGTGTGAACTTGCCCACCACTTACAGTTTGCAGGAAAGTTAGACTGTTTTAGGTTTTTCAGTTCTATATGATTGACTACTGAGGTAGAAGGGATGAGACCCTTAATAGCTTTGAAAATCAAGCAACGTAAGATCCCAAATGCCATTATTACAAGGAAAAGGACAACAAAAAAAGGATAACATTGTTTTAACTATGGAGGTCCACCACCCTGTGAGTCCCCAGCCCGTGAACAGTTCATTGAACCAATCTTCAGATCCTTGCTTCACCTGTCTGATCAACCTGTCCATGTTTCGGAGGGCAGTATGGATGTTAGGAGCTTTCGAGGTCAGGTTCATGCAGCAAAGTTCTTCAAATTCCTGGCACTCATGTCCATGCAGCAGCAGGAGAAAATCTATAGCAGCACGATTTTGGAGTGTGGCCTGCCTGGTAATTTCCTCGTCTTCTAGGAGGGAGCTGATCACGGTGGATGTTAAGTTTACCTGTTTGACTACCCAGCACTCTAGGTGGCCCAATTCACCCAGAGCTTTGACTGTTGCAACCCATGGAAAGAAGAGGGACACAGCAATTCTTTTGGACTTGGCCCAATCAAAAATTTCAGCATCTCAGTTGGGGTCCAAATTTTCAGCACTCCTCTTCTGGATTTTATTGGCTGATTTATTTTTGTGCATCCAATATCTAATTAAGGTTTGGTTGGGTGCCAACAGGGACAACCACCCAAAGGTACATGGCCCTCCTAGTAGCTGGGAAGGGATCCCCACAGATCAAGAACAATCCCTTAGGGAGGCTTTTGGGACTGGATTGAGATGGGTCGTCTGCTGCGACATGGCTTAGGCTATCACACCACCGTTTTGCCATGAATTCCTGCCGATATTGCCGTACGATGTGGAACTCTTTGGTGTTAGAGGGTTTTGGGATGGTGATGAAATGATTTGTGCTGGGGAGGAACCCAACAGCTCTAGCTCTTGGGGTTCCTGAGCTGCTTTGGACAGCTTTGGCAACCACTGCTCTATGGGGTTTTTAATCATGACAGCTCGCCGCTGACGATTTTTGAATGGTGGTATGCTGTGTGACGTGGGAAATTGGTTGGACATAGGTGTGTCAAAGCTGGCTGGATATTCTCCAGCCTTCAATGGGATTCCTACCAGGCAGGTGGACATAGGGTCATTTGCTGCTGCAGTGGACAGGCTCCTGTTGGAGCATCTGTGCTAGGGTCATCCAGATGTTTTGATGTGGCTGAGGGATGATCCATGCAGCTGCCAAACTGTTCAGTGTTAACAAGAAGACAACTTGGATGGGGTTCATCACGGGGTTGAGTGGGAGGTAGATTTTCTCTACAAGGAAAATCAAACATTTTAAAGCACGTTAAAGTCTCTGTGTCAGCTGGAATGCAGTCTTCTCTAGGAAGATTGTCTTCCCTATTTTCGGCAGCGTCTTCTTTTTGAAGCAACAGCCACTTGCTGCTCGTCCCCATTTGCTGGAGTGGGATGTTTGGGGACATACGGTTTCACCCACTTTTGGGGAATCCACCGAGGGCCTGAGGCAGTGGATATGCACACATAACCACGTCCCCAAGTAACGAGCTCATAGGGACCTTTGATTTCCCAGGTTTCTGGGTCCCTATTCAAGACTGGAGGATGTTGGGACCCCTTGAATTGTTTCCCACTGTTAAAGTGATGTAGCACAGGTGGACTCATGTTTTCAAATGAACAATTCAGGAAATTGATAGTAAACATGGCCTTGCAGAGCTTCTTTTGTGGAGACATCCACACAGTTGAGCTGGTCTGTTTAGCCAGGACCTGCTTGAGTGTCTGATTGGCACACTCAACCACACTTTGGCCTGTGGGGGAGTGGGAGGTGCCAGTTTTATGTTCCACTCCCCACTGCTGGGTAAATTCCAGGAACGCCTTGGATATATATGCTGGGCCCCTATCAGTTTTGATTTCCCTAGGGATCCCCAACACTGAAAAGGCTTGCACTAGGTGTTGTTTGGCGTGCATTGCCTCTTCTCCTGCATGGGCAGAGGTATAGACTGCACCTGAATACATATCAATGCTTACATGAACATATTTGAGGCAACCAAAACTGGGAATGTGTGTGATGTCTGTCTGCCACACTTCACAGCTGCCAAGACCTTGGGGGTTAACCCCCATGCCCATTGATGGCATGGCCTGGAGCTGACAGCTGGGAGAGGTGGCCACAATGCCTCTGGCCTGACTCTGTGTTAGCTGGAACTGACAGATCAAACCTGGCACATTTTGATGATATTGCTGGTGGCTCAGCTTTGCCTGTTGGAAGATTTCAGGGAGGTGTGCTTTTTCAACTGGGACAGCAAGAAAGCCTGCCTGTTGATTTCCTTCTGCAATCTCACCCGGCAAATTGGTGTCTGACCTCACATGCATCACATAGAACAGAATCGCTCTATTGGAAATTAAATAAATTAGTTTTGAAAGCAATCTGAAGAGACGCTCATTCTCGATGTCTTTGAGAACAGCCTGCTCCGCCCTGGACACCACCCCTGCCATGTAGGCTGAGTCAGTTACCAAATTAATTGGCTCTGAGAACTTCTCAGAAGATCTCACAAATGCAGCCAGTTCAGCAATCTGGGGCGATCCCTCCACAAAGTCAACATCAGCTTCCCAATGCTGAGTCTGGGGATTTCTCCAAGTCATCACTGACTTATGGGATGCCCCAGAGGCATCTGTGAACTCTGTGAGAGCTTTGAGTGGTCTCCGACTTCTCTTCTCACGAGGAATGAGGTTGAATTCCTCATTAAACAGTTCGTGAGATGGGGCGTGGACTGATATTTGTCCACTATAGCTGTCCAGAGATAATTGGAGACTGGCATTGCTCTGAAGCAAATGTTCAAACATCTCTTTGGTCAATCTTTCAGGAGAGTTCCTTCCCTCCTCAGTAAGTTTGCCTGTGAGGTGAATACATGGGAAATCACAACCAGCTAGTTCATACAGTCTCATCCTTGCTTTCTGAATCAGCTGAGCTACCAGCTCTTGTGGCTTAGTGATGGTCTTGGATCTCCGGTGGGAGAGGAAAACCCACTCTATGATTAAGAGTGAGTCTCTTTGCCCCCTCAATCCATTGGAATGTCAAACCGTGCAGGTGTGGCAGTTTTCCTAGGACAATGAATTTGAAAGGCAGCTTGGGCTGGTAACGATGAGCTTGCCTCTCTGCTAAAGTCTTTTGTACCTTTTCGATTGCAGTCTTTGCCTCTGGGGTCAGTTCCCTGGGAGAAACCAGCTCTCTCTCCCCCTTCAATAAATTGAAGAGGGGGTCTAGGTCCTCATTAGTGAGGCTTAGCCAGGGCCTGATCCAATTTAAAGACCCACACAAGGAATGGAGATCTGCTAGGGTTTTAGGATTACAACTGATTTCTAATTTCTGTGGAATAATGGTCCATGCAGTAATTTCCAGGCCCAGGTGTTTCCAAGGTGGCATCCTTTGGACTTTGTACTCCTGCAATTCAAATCCAGAAGAGGTTAAAACTTTAACCACTAGGTCAAGGGTGTGTTGTGGTATAGAGTTGTCAGGGACACACACCAGCACATCATCCATGTAGTGTAAGATGATGGCCTCCCTTCTTTGAGCACACACTGGGGACAGCAATGAGGCCACATGCCACTGGCAGATGGAGGGACTGCACTTCATTCCCTGCGGAAAAACTCTCCAGTGGTAGCGCTTCACTGGGGCTTCTCAATTGATGGTAGGAAACGAGAAGGCAAACCGTGGGGCATCCTCTGGGTGTAAGGGAATATGAAAGAAACAGTCTTTTATATCCAGGACAGCCAATTGCCAATCTCTGGGAAGCATTGTTGGGAAGGCATCCCAGGTTGGAGTGACCCATGTCCTCAATCACTTTATTTATTTCTTGGAGGTCATGGAGCAGCCTCCACTTATCCTTCCCTGGTTTCTGACCACAAATACTGGGGCATTCCACACACTCATGGTCTCTTCTATGTGGCCGTTAGCCAACTGCTCCTCTGCAAGCTCCTCAAGCGCTTTAAGTTTCTCCTTACTCAAAGGCCACTGTGCTACCCATATAGGGGTGTTGTCCAACCACGTTAATTTTTGGGTAGGGCTCTCCACAGTGGCGGCTTTTAAAAATCCTGGGGGGTCTTTGTGGGGGGGTCTTTGGGATAGTAATTTTGACTCCCCACTGGGACATGGTATCTCTCCCCCACAGGGGGCACTTATAATCAGTAACAAACGGTGGACACTAGCCAATTTTCCACTTGGCCCCTCAATTTGCACGATGCCTTTTAATATCTTTGCCAATTTGACCCCTCCTACACCTT